>JBAMCP010000001.1:0-366122 GCA_037075105.1 Lissocephala sabroskyi
TGTGTTTGGCCACAGACTTGTTGAGAATTTGTCAAGCGCACAAAAACTACAAACGCCAAACGGCAGAAAGCACAACGTCGGCAAGATAAATACAGATGAGTGCATAGCGCAAACGATATAAAGACGTTTGGGTACTTTTTACAATTCGAAAGTATCTACAAAAAAACAGAGAGTAGAGCTGACAAGATTAAATTTTTATGTTCTTCTATTCAAAGGAATGAAGTTGAGACTTTTTCATATACAAAGAACGCGTTTAGATAAAAAGCGCTACAGATCTTCAATAAATGATCTGAATGATCAGTATGAAAACTTGGATCTTCGTGACTCCTAAGGATAAAACTGTGAGAATTATCGTAGTGTAGGCATGCGAATGTCTATCAGTATTACCAATTTAGTTGAAATCGGTTCAGCGAAGTTATAGCCATTGCAAACCTTTCACTGGCCAATACTTTTGGTATCGGGCTTATTGAGGCTACGAGAATCAAATTTTATTTAAAGAAGTCCGCGATCTTTATAAGCAATACAACGGAAACACAGAAATCACAACAACTGGATGGGTGCCGAGCTTTAAGTTTCGGAGCTTCGAAGTGCAGATCGTCTTGTTTTCTTTAAGCTCAAATACAAATTTTTTCTTCTCCTTTACAATATTTTCTTTTAAAACAGTGAGGACTCTTTAAAAAACCTTGACTAACTGCATAAAGGATGTGGATTGTGGCTTTACCTTCACATTTGTAAAGCGCTCCTGCGACCTCATAGAGCAGAGTAGCTATTTCTAAGGAAAACTTCAGAAAAACAGAAAGAAACAGACCAGCCAAGCCCACTCACACTCTCCGATGGACTCGCTCGGAATATACAACAAAAAAAGTAATAGAGCAAAAAAGAGTCGAACAAACGCTTCGGGGTTCTTTCAATTGTGGCAAATTATAGACAGCAGTGAGTTGTCGGGACAGAAGCTCATACATATAAATATGTATCAAGTTTATCCTTTTGCATTTTTTTTGTCATTTTCCCCTCTGTTCGCTCGGGCGGGACAGCCTGCCTCCGAAGTGGAAATAAATGTCAAAGCTGTCGACACTTAGACGGTCATTTTGCCTCTTGGAAATCCCAGGCCCAAATGGCTAAACGATTTCTATTGCCAACCGAATGCCGTTTAGACCAATTTATGGGCCTAATTTCGGCAGCAACAGCGCCAACGAAATACACATAAATTAAGCAACGGTATATTTACTTTCGATATATGCCCGAGTCAATTAGTTGCTAGCCGGTGAAAGGGCAAAGTTTTTGCTTTTAATGAAGCACCAGCAAAGCCCAGGCCGCCGCGAGAGACTGGCCAAGGGCTGCCTTTTACTTTATGAAATTAGCGTGGAAAAGCAAAATAAATATTTGCACAAAAACAAAAACATAAGTAGGTGGCTGGCGGCTGGCGGGAGTGGCAGGCGCCTACGAATATTTCGAATGACTGCCCTCAATAGGGCGCAAAATTTAATTACAACTTTTGTGGGAGAACAATTTTGATTTTCCAAGCACACAAAGTGGTAGGTAGTCTGAGAGATGCGGTGGGGGCGGCCCGTTTATAACAAGGATTTCAATTTTATTGCATTTGGCGCTCTTTTCTCCATTCACTTGGGCACAAAGTTTTCCACTTTTTTACTTCGGGGTAAAGTTGTCAACCTGCCTGCCCGAAGAATGAAGAACGCAGCAGAAAACGGGCTGGAAGGTTGCCTGAAAGCCATTTACATAAAGGCAAAGAAAGGCGAAAGGACGAGCAATCGATGCGCTGACGGCTCCGAGAAGAGTCCTCTAGCCACTAAATCCGAAGGCGGCGGGGCTCTGGGAAAGTTTAGTGGTTACTTTTTGCGACTATTTTTTTTTTTGTGGTGAGTATATTTTCTTTTTTCGGCGGGGACAAAAGGCAGACAACTTTGATCTGCGGGCTTAGGACGTTGGCTGCCGGCATCCTCACACAATGGGAAATCGTGTTTGAAAAATTTCACCCACACAAATGTTGACATCCTCGCTGATTTGCTGTTCGAGCTGTTCGCTAACAAAATTTGTTTCAAACGAACTTGGCACTTGTGGGAAATTGCTTGCTAACTTAACCGGCTGCCTGGCGGCCGCCTTTCCCATCAAATAGTCGAATTCACGGCGCTGAATTTAATTACTTGACATCCGAGCATTTCCGGGGTCCTCATAAAAAGCAATATCGAATGTAGGATACTTAGAATCATCTCATCTTTTACTGCCTCCAAAGGCGCTGGCAAACTGCCCTCGGGGCTACTCAAGCAGCCGCCAACGCCTTGGAAAAACTTTGAGCCCAATAAACTGTTGGGCTTATTAAATTTTCAGAGGATCAAGAATAGCCTTAGGCCGCTTGCCAGGCCGATTTACTGATTGCTTGCCCGCCTTCTTCGCGTTTACGCGTGGCCAGAAAACGCGTCAAGTATTGAAAACGAATATGGCAGCCACAGTCGCAAAAGAGATTCAGGCTTTCAAAAACTTACCGACTGACTAACTGGCTGGCTGCTGGGCTGTGTTTACGTTAAATTGCAGGCACCGTTGGTGATGAGCCCGCTGGCGGCTTGGCTGCCACTAGGGACTCACTTATATTTTAGTTGTAATACTTTTGCTAGGCTGCTGATGCTGCTGTTGGAGTTCGGTGCGCACCGTGCCCGTGGAGGAAGAGGAGGATGATGTTGAGGTGGCTGAGGAGCACCACGAAGTTGACGAACCGCTTGAAATTGTTGAAATACTTCGCTCGCCGGCCGCCTGATCTGAGCTGCAACCAGTTGTTGCTGTTGCTGCGGCGGCTGTGGTTGTGGCAGGCGGCTGGCTATCAGTAGATGGCTGCTTATCCTTGCCCGGCTCCAGCTCCAATGACAAAGGCCGTTGCAATTGCGGTATGCGTGTTTGTGGGACAATTGTTGCTGCTGGTGATGTTGTCACTGTTGCTGTCACTGCTGGCATTTGATGGGCGTCGTTAGCAGGCTTCCATTCCTTGGCTGCCGCTGGCGTTAGACGCGGTATGAGCGATGTCTTCGACGGCGATTTAACAGGCTGGGCGTACAGCGCCCCATTGGGGGCCGCCCAGTTGGGTGTTGTTGGTGTGGCTAATGTTGTTGCTGCTGCGGTCGGGCTGGCCTCAATGGCATAGACGCGTTCTGTGCGCTGAGCGGTGGTCTGCTGCGGTGGGGTCGTTTCATGGGGCGGTGGCACCGATTCAAACGACTGAAATGAGCCACTAAGCGTTGCCATGCCAGCCGCCGGGGCCGTCGGTATTGGCGCCGGCGTTGCCTCGGCCCCCTTCTTCATTGCTGCCGGGGACTTGGGCACTATGGGACCGACAATCAGGGTATTTTGAGTTATTAGCGGCTCACTGGGCTCATCTTCGCCACAGTCCTGGGCCAGCTGCAACGGGGAAGTGGTAATGTTGCTGCTGTCCCGCCGCCTCCGACCCAACGTGCTGCTTATAGTCCTCGGTGGCGGCATCGGCGGCATCACCGTAAAGCTTTGCGGCGGCAATGAATTCCGTTTATAGCCACGGCTCAAATCCGCGGTCATGGGCGGTGAGTCGCTGGTGCGCTGTGTACTCGTGGGCAGGACTTTCGGATAATTCCGTTGCCTTAACAGCTCCAGCTGCTGGGCCGCGGTCAACGGCGCTGTATAGCCCACCTCAGAGTCATCTCGGCTGGTCACATTAATGTCAACATCGTCGGCATGCACGAAACTTGTCACCTGCTCGTCGGCCGCCAAAATCATATCCACGGGATCGGAGCGCGAGTGTTGGTGCTGGGGCGCCAGCAGGGCCTCGCTGGGCTCCGTGACGGCCGAGTGCTGGCGCTGCAGCATTTCGTAGTGGAAGGCGCCCTCGTGCATGTGTTGGGGAGTTAGGAGCTCGGCGTCGGCCACTTCTATGTCCTGACAGATGATAATACGGCCGTCCAGGGCCTTCAGCTTGGTCAGCTCGATGGGCTCTTGGTCGAGGACACTGCTGCCCCGGCCCTGGGATGTGGCATCTACAGCCACATTGACATGAGCCGCCGGCTTGGCAAAGCTGCCCGAGAGCGAGCTGAAGGCCGGGGACTGCGACTTGTGTCCGGACATCCACTCACAGACTTTGGTGTGCGTGTCCACCGTCGAGGTGCTCAGCTGGCGGGTGATGGCGTAGCCGTTGATCGGCGATCGCTGACCCGTCTTGATGGCCTCGTAGGTGTTCGACTTGCGCACCATGTCGAGGATATAGCTGTCGTCGCCGTCATGCGACTTGGTGGTGGTGCGCTTCAGCTCATCATCGGTGGCTCCATCGTAGCTGAGGATGCCACCCAGCTTACGCTGCAGGGAGGTGGCCCGCTTCCGGCGCTTTTGGAGCAGGAACGTCGCATAGATGACCACGTTGAGCACAATGAAGACCGCAATTAGAGCAATGAGTAATTGCAAAGTTGTCTCTGATTTGGCCACAGGCCCAGCGTCTGGCTGGCCTGGATGGCCCGTGGGCTCGTCAGGCCCATCGATTGGTGCACTTCCGCCGGGCAGCACATGGCTGGGCAGCGTGTATAGCTCCGAGTCCGGCGCCTGTTTGTGCAGCACGTGTCCGAAGGTGGGCGGGGCATTGTACATGTTCTCGGCGGCGGCAGCCGCTGTTTCGTCGGTCACCAGGCCGGCGCCCCCGCCCGCCACCAGGGGATCCTGTAGCAGTAATTTGAGCGTGCGTACCGGATCCTCGACGCCGTTGTCGCGGGCGCCGTATTTGCTCATGTGACCCGTAATCACATCGCTTCCGCCCAACCGCATGGTGGGCTGTGGCGGAAGCGCGGCGGAGGCGTCAGCGTTTGCGGTTCGCTGGCGATTCGGCATCAGGAGGAACGGCTGCTGCTGCTGCTCCTGTATGGCCGCAATTTGATTCAGCTCATCCGGGAGTTCTTTGTTCCAGAAATTCATGTAAATTTGACGGTATTTGTAGCCAACGGTCGGTGGTATGCCTGCAAAATTACGCGATTGTTGGTTACACAAAGCAGAGGCCTATGGGCGGGCGCTTTACTTACCAATATTCAAATAGGCCTGGGCACGTTTATTGAATTCCGGCCAGTCGAGGTCATAGCGGTCCCATTCCAAGGCATGCGAGTTGAGGAACGTGCGCTCCCAAGGATCCTTGGGGTTCCTGTAAGAAGAATGTGAAATCTATAGAAATCAATTGTTGGGTGGGGTAACCGATTGCTGGTCGTCCAGAGATAATTGAGAACAAAAAGCAAAGAAATATGCAACCGAAAAAAACCAGCAACCAAGCTAATTTCCGTTGAACGAAAGCCCAAAAAGCAGAAGCTAAAGGCCGTTCATTTGCTCATTAAACGCCAAGGCTAACAGCAGGAAGTATGGATATCTAATAACTGCCGTCGGCGACGGGCGAACGGATGGAAAAGGGCGAAATGCCTGCTAACGATCCCCGCCAATTGCATTTCCCAGCGGCTCTGACTGTCGAGTCAGCAGTCAGCTCAGCCACTTCAAATAATAATATTTGCATGCAAGTTGCCCGGCTGGTTGTTGTAGTTGTTGCTGTTGTAATGGTTATGAAAATTGCTGTAGTTGTTGGCGCTGCTGCTGTCGGTGGGATAATAATAAAAATTCTATTCATTTCGCTGTCCAAGCGTTTCGGATTGCAAAACGTGCCGCAATCTCAGGCCAGAGACCGCCACCAGACACCCAGATATCATGAATATCACTTGCACACACACAGACACACGCACGTCCTGGCGGCCTAGCAGTTGCCGCATTACGGCAACGAGCCATTGGCATTCGTGAGTGTGTGTGTGTGTGTGTGTGGAGCGACAGGCGCTTTAACTTTCACCAAATGCACTTTTATATCCGCCTGGCAGAGGCTGTGCCACATCCGCCAAGGAGTCCAGGAACTCAGCCGCCTTCTGCGCATTGGCCTGGACCCCCTTGCCCCTTTCTGGTGGCTTTGAGTCAGTCGGCCGACTCGGCTGCTTGAAGCTTTCATACTCACCCAGTTTTCACGAAATTCGTCCAATATGCCATTACCGCCTCGGAAAGCAGCTTTTCCTGCACACTGTAGTTGAAGCTGGGAAACGGGCCCGCCGGCGCAAGCGGTGCACCAAAGATAAATGCCAACTCCTCACCCATAATGCTATGCGGTAGCTGCAAAAAAAAAAAAACGGATGGAAAAAACGTTTATGCGTCTTGAACAGGTGGAATATGTTTCCCAAAAAAATTCAGTAAGCGAATATTAAAAACTTTATGAAAAGCTTAAATTCTTGAATTGGTAAATTATAAAAAAATCAAGTAAGTTTATTTTCGTTGGATATTTCAGAAGGAGCGGCCCGCATAAACCGCCGATTGGAGGATATATTTTCATCGCCTTCACACTGTTTGGCCAGCATCAATCTTGTTAGATTGCCTCGGGCTTTCTATCCTCGTGCATAAATATTTAGTCACTCACTCAGGCAGCCATTGAGCGAGGCATCCAGTCAGTCAGTCAGTCAGCCAGGGTGTAAGTAGGTAATAAAGTGAACTTTTTATTGTTGCCATGAAAAATAAAAGGAATATAGTAAAATCAACGCTGAGAACGTTTGCAGTCTGGTTGAAACTCATAAAACTCGGTGTCGCCTTGGCTGTCATTGTCGCCGGGGCTTCGTTGGCATTTATGATGAATGATGAATTTCAGTTTTGATTATGCGATTGTGAGAATTTGATGAAATGCCCATCAATGGCATAAATTATGGCCACGGATCGGTGGGAACGGCTATTGCTTTTCTGCTTTATTATCATAGTTCAGCAACCTGTTTATGAGTTGGCTGAAAACTTTTTCTTTCGCTTTTACTTATGGGAAATTAAATGAAGTCATGTTTCTTAAATTTTATAGGTCGAATATCGATTTTTGTGGTGTTTTCAATTGAAACCAATTGAGTTAAAGGCCTGAAAAATATGGAAATTTTATGACATCGGATTTGCCAATTCGTGATGGGATTATGCAAATTTAAGTGAAATTTTAAACTTTAAATTATTGACGAGTAAATTGGCCATTAGATGCCACAGAAGTGTCAACTACTGGCGGAATTAAAATCAATTTAAGTAAATCTCGTAATGAGTGGAAAAACCTTACCAAGTTGCAAATTGATTTTTCAAATTCCACCTGAATTTAATGAGGCAAACTTTGGATACAAACACGAACAAAACATTCTTTTAATTTATACGCAAGCATAAATTTTCATTCGTCCGGGAAATTGGAATTCGAAATATAAATTTACCAATGTTTGGCCAACTGGCAGGGCTCGGATGAAGAGACTTCCTGTCACAAATTATCATTATAATTTTGCATTATTAAAAGTTTACAACAAAAACAAAGATAGGCGGAAATTCAATTTCCAAATGAGTCTCGTAACTTTTGTAATTTATATCTCCCAGCTCAAATTTTTTGGAGTCTAAGGCAATCATGTTAATGGCAAGCTAACTTATAAGGACATCTCAGCTTTTTGTCTGTCTCAAGCATTGGCAAATAGAGGCGTGTTAATTTCCGCCCTTTGGTTGAATTTGATTGCCAACTGTTGCCGGGCTTCCGGCCATTTCAATTTTCGTTTTGTGTTCCCGAGCCCGAGCCCCGAAAACTATGCTACACTCTCAGTGACTTCCTAGACTTTTGCACTGTTTGCCAAAGACTTGAGTTGGAATTTCTTTTCCTTGGACCACACCCACCAACCCCGTCGTCCGCCCTAAGTGCCAGTCGCCTTTTTCTCCCCGTTGTGGTCAGAAAGTTTTTAGCTCCTGCCGAGCAGAAAGAGGAGAATTTTATTTTATTTTCATAAATTTTCCTTCCTTCCTCTAACACTCATTTCGTATTCTTATCAAAATTCGTCTCTTTTACGGTGCGTTTGGGGCAGGAGCGAAAAAAGGATCCGTTTCAAGTTTTTCAGGCCCGGCCAAATTCCTGGCATTCTGACCGCGTTTATTTGCGGGCGACAAAAAATACGCCGGGAATTTAATATGGGAGAAAATTTATCAAACGGCAGCACAAACTAAAGTGGCCAGTTTATTTTCCCCTTTTCTGTCTCGATTTTCGAATAAATCGGATGGAAATGCGAGTATTTATAGCACCCGATTGGAATCTCCAACTTTGCTTCGAAAATATTTAACAATTTCCATAAATAAAACATCGCCTGATGAAGCTCTCCTCGCATTCGCAATTGCGAATATTTGATATTTAAATTATAGAAATACATAAATAAATTGCGGACTCAACTATTTGCAAAACTGTTTGTGCAATTTTCGGTATCCTGACATCTCCTCACTCTGCCTGCAAGTTTTTCGTCCTGTATTTTTTTCTTCCCCCCCCCCCCCGCCGCGACAAGCATGCAAGACATGTGCCAAAAGTTTTACAATATGCCAGTGGCTACAGCCAGATCCAAAGTGGCGGTACGGAGATTTGGGGCCAGCCAGTCAGTCAGTCAAGCAGTTGGCAACGTGGGCGACTAACTTCTGCCCATTTGAATGTTTGAATGGAACGCTAGATGAGTTCTGGGTGGGTCTCTGTGAGTGGCCTGCTTAAACATCAAGTTGGCAGTAAAATAAACTGCTGTTTGGCCAGCCGAGAAGAGCGCGGCTTCCACACGCCCATTTACTTGAAAGGCGGTTGTTGTTTCTTCTTTTGCTGCCTTCAAATAAATAAAAACACAATGTCAAAGGAACAGCCGAGAATTCCTTCTGCTTTTCGCAAAAGGCTGTTGTGGTGTGCTGGGGTTTTCTGGATTGGTTGGCTGTGCGTTGCTCGTGGGTCCGTTGCTCTCTCTACCCACACGAGTCGCAGTTGTGCTCAAGGCCTGGGACGACAGGCGCCCATAATTTGCAGGCCTTTTCACCCCCGCCCAATGGAGCTGATTTCTGTGCCGAAATGGGCGCCATGAAATATTTAAGTCCGCTTTATTTTTCATAATTTATTTGCAACTAATGCGCTTTGGGGTGCTGTATGCGTTGGCTGGCTTACATTTTTCTTCATATCAAAGGCATAAATAAAATTGCCCTCCAGTCGCAGGTCCTGCTGCTGCTGCCGGTCGATGTATCAGTCTGGAGCTGCATTTTTATGCTTTAATTGCCAAACTATTAAAAAGTTGTTGCACTTTTGTCGCCGTCACAACAAAATTGCCGGGCTCGGCTCCGTCCCTCAAGCTTTTGGTTCTGTTTATGCGGTTTTATGTACGACAACCCCCATTTAAAAGTCGTTCCGATGCATTATAGTCCGGGTAGGGGCTGGGCGGGAGCGCTGCCTTGCCACTTCTATTTATAGTCCGGAGTTTATTTTCCATTATGGACGACAACTTTGGGGCCAATGCGGCCGGCGCTGGGGGTCAGAGGCGGTGTGGTAGTCGCCATAAAAATGCGCTTAGCGTAAAACTGGCGATGCCAAAAACATAATACGGCATCGTAATTTTTGCTTAAACGGACCGCTGGCGTCTTCTTAGTTTCGGTCTTTGTTTTAAATTGTTTTCGACCCCTAATGAAGGGCAGTAGTCGAGGATGCCTTAAAGAGTTCCCATTCCCATTGCCATACCCTGCGAGATTTGTGAGAAATCCTCTTTTTGTTTTTCCTTTTTGGTCTCTAATCTTGTCGGGCCGTTTTCTAAATCCTCCATTACATTCTTCATTTTTATGAGCATCCTGCCAATCATAAGTCGGCCGAAGAAAAAATATATCATAAAAAGGAGACCGAGACCCGGCCCTGCACGCTTATCGAAGGCTTTGTTAGCCTTCCTGTCTGTCCCGAAAGTGTACATGGCATAAAAATTTCAGTTTTAATCACATTCCGCCAACTTACTGTGAAAGGAACATCGCCGACAAATCCATAAGCATGACAAAGCCATAAAAAGTGGTCAGCCTACAGACAAACAAGGCCACCGGCCAGACACACCGGCTGGGCAGGCGGGACAGACAACCCAAAAATGTCGCCGAAATGAACCCCAGAGTCAAGTAGTCGAGTTGAAACGACGACCGCTGCCCACCAACCAGAAAGTCACAATTTGTCTGGCCCTGACGAGGCTATCAACGTCATTGCCACCTCGCCGCCGCATCACTTTTGTGACCCCGACTCGCAGCGATTCCTTTGTCTTCAGCGTGATCAGATGGTAGCGTGAATTGGCGTCATCCCCTCTCCAAAGTTCGACCAGTCGACCGCACGCAATGGAAAAAGTTTTCGCCAAATTGCCATCGCATTATTATCTCCCATAACGAGGGCCCAGTACATAAAACTCATTAAAATGCCAGCTCATGCTGGCTGTTTAGAGCCCGCAGCAGCCGCAGTCCGGTCATGTAAATTAAAAACAGACCGCGGCCGCAGCAGGCTCGCGCCAACAAAGTCTTCTACAGGTTTTCACTTTCCACTCGCTGTACTCACATTTGCATAGGGTCCTGTGGCGCTGTTGTGCCCGAAAACGTACATGTAGTTGCGCCTGTTTACATCCGCGTGAAAGAGTCCTGTTTGGAGCAGCGGGCCCACAACTCGCGCATCGGAGAGAATATCGAGGACGACATCGCGGTGCTCCAAATTAGTGGCCTTTATTGGATTGTTGTACATGTCCTGGTATCTGTGAATATTGCATGGTCAGAATGGGAGTTAATGGGAAACGCTTACAGCTATCAAACTCTCCGATATGGAAGCATATTTTTAGCTATACTGAAAATATGACTCCATTTCGGCAAGGGAAATCAAAAGTTATGGAAAGCTTTTAAATACACACAGTCCCAAAATCCAACCAGAATTGCGAAATTAAGTGCAATAATATTAAAAATTACGGAAAGTAATGCTCGGATTGGAAGGGTAACTAAATGAAAAAAGAAGGGATTACTGAATATAATTATCATTATTTATCAGCTTGCTGGATGCCTTTAGGAATCATTTTGTTTATAGTCTGGAAGTAGGAACTCGGCGTCTTCCTTTAAATTATACAAATTATCGAAATTTAGCGCACAGCTAAAGCTTTTGCAAAAATGTATTGCAATGTGTCTAAGTGACCAATACCATGCCCTCCGATCCCAAATTATCTATTTGCCTATCAGTTATTTGCCTTGTCTTTGTATATTTTGCATCCGAAGGTATTAAGAGAAAACCATCAAAGGCTCATTAAGCTATATTCAATATGGTGAGACTGGCGAATTTTAATTAGAACTTACATATATCTATAATATTCTTCTCGTGGGTTTTTTCGAATCTGATCTGGAAATTCATTAATGTAACCACCACAAAGAGCATATGGAAGTCGGGCAAGTTTGACTGTAAGCCAAGTGCTTATATTCAATCATAAATAAGATAATTTTCAAGATCTAATTTGTTAGGCTTGGCGACTTGAACCATTTCTGGGTATGATTCATTCCCTGCGCGGCTACGCCCTTTTTGCCGACCAGGTGTTTGGCTGTTTGTTTTGTCGGCGTGCATGAAAGCCGCAACGCCAACTCAGCGTGAAATTATAGTCCGCGCAGAGATAACAACACTCATATGGCCACACAGAGAGAAGCCCACGAAAAAAGATAGAGAAAACAGACACACGTTCGAGGGCGCTTGTGTGTGTGTGTAGGTGTTTGGGTGTCAAGCACAGCACTTGGCCTTTTGCCGTGCAGCTGCGGGATGCTTGGCTGCCGGAAAACAAGACACAAACAGCCCAGGACATGGCCGTACCCGTCGTCGAGGCCTAACTTGGTCCCCGCTGGGCTGACACTCAAACAAAATGGCTGCCTGGCAGGTGGCCCCGCAAACACGCCCGCCTGGGCTTGGGGACACGCATGGGTTCAATTATATAGAGCGGCGATTTCTTTTTGAAATGTCTGCAAAGGTTATTGCAATTTTCACTCAGCGGCTACTTAAGTTTGCGCTTTGACCTCGCCACATGCAGCTTGGCAGCGTTGACGGGGCCACTTGTGAATGTTTTTGGCCCAAGGTAGCAGCTCCTTGGGCTACTGTAAGGACGCGCAAGGTGACTTTTTGTTAGGCTCTTTTGGTGGGTGCCTGAGATGCTGCGATTCGCTGAAGCACATTTGGCATTCAGGTCCTGCCCAGGATGTTGCCGCCTTTGTACGCCGGGAGACACATGTTTGCATGTGCTGTCCTGAAATGTTGGTAAGCCGTTTGCCTTGCTGCTGTTGCCATTCTCGCATTTGTCAACATTCAGACGTCCCGCTCGGTTCCACCCACCTTGCCAGCAGGCCCGGCATCCTTGTGGACATAAACGAATATGTTGCGTGGGCAGAGTTGTGTGCGTGAATGTGTGTGTGTGTGATATATTTATTTGCGGTTTTTATTATGTAATCTTATACACTTGAGCACACGCTTAGCGTCCTTAGCATTGCCCCCTGCCCGCTGCCGGGAGCTCCAATGCATTATATAAAAACGCTTGCTGGGATTTTGTTGTGTGTGCGCCTCGAGTTGATTGAATGGCAGCAAAGATTAATATTTTTTCCCAGTTTCCTTGCTTCTATGCGAAAGATCAGGAAATAAAATTGAAAGTTACCTTCCGAAACCAAAGCAAGAAGTTTATTCGAAAAAATAAATTTAAATTAAACCCTCTTTAGTGATTATTTAAAAGCATACGGGATTACTTTGATTGGATTAGTCTAGAAATATCTCGTTTGCGGATTCCAAAGAATTGTTTTAATCCTGAGTCCAGCAACTCACAGGGTCTTCAAGTTTTCGGGCTCGTGGCAGAGTGCCTCGTTGGAATTCTCAATTCAAGCGATCTGATTTCCTGCCCTCGTTTATTTGATTAATTTAATAAATTTTGCACACCTCAGTCGTTTTGAAAAGCGATTTAAATTGATGGTATTTTGCTTGTTGAAAAAGCTTCTCATTAATGGAATTCTAGGCCATCCAAGCGACCCAATCCCAACCAACCATCCCATCCACCCCCCGGAAAGGCAGGCGGCTGAAGGCGGGCGGCTGCGGCAGGCAAGAGCCTGCCAAGTGCCAAGTGAGTATTTTCTTGAGTGCGGAAATATTTAAAGTGTCACACACGCTGTTCGGAAATTAAATGTGAATGTTGCTTATGTTGCTGCCACCGCCCCGAGCCAGGCCGGCGCTGTGGATGTGGCAGCTTCATGCTCCTGTCGTCTGCCAGCGCTTATCTGCCCAGACACACATACCCGGACACACACAGTGGCGGCGAGAGTGGCTGCGTGTTTGTTTGTTTGCTTTTCAATGACTGGACGGTTGAGGTTGGCTGGCTTGACTCCTTTTCCATTGCGTCTCGATGTGAGCTGTGTTTTGGCTTTGTGTTTTTCATTGCATACTTTTAAGTGTTTATTGTGCATATTTGGGGTAACCTTCCCCATTCGCCATCATCTCGAACGTGCCGCACGCCCTCTGCCCACCGCCGGCACTCACAGCAACTCAACCGGTCGTGTGTGTGGCACTTTGAGTGCTTTGTGGTTAGTTTTTGAGTGTTTTCATATGTTTGGCCTCTTTTGTGGCACATTTTGCGGTGCGTATACTTAACACAGCCGCCACACTTTCCCCCACTCGAGTACATATATTTAATTATATGGATCCCACGGCACCCGCACAGCGCAGACCACTCCCAGCTCAACGGATTTGCCATTGTTTGGCAAACTTCTGCCTCAGTTGTTGGCATTTGCCAAGCTAAAATTCGCATTCAAATTTGATTTTCACGCCACGGTTTTCCATGCTCTTCCATTTTCATTAAAGTTGCCAAAAAGAGCTTGTCGATTTCAGGCTTTAAAATGATAATGCTCAATGTCCGATACTTTTCATAATAAATATAAATAATACCAGTCGGTCGACTGTTCTAAGTCTCGGGTTCCGGCAACCGATAAAAAAATACTGCAACCTGTGCGCTCTTTTTATCTATTTTTAAGGGTTCCTTTATAAAGATCAAAATATTTGTAAAGAATTTTGCAATTGTGATTCTAAAATTCGCATTTCACTCGATGCATTTTAGCTTCCGAATATATCATTTAATTTAGCAGTTCGCGGGGGTTGGTTGCATTTTTTGGCAAACGAATTTTCATTTCGGATGTTGGCATTTTTGTTTTTTGAAATTTCATTAAACGTCAACACGTGAAGTGACTGGAGTTGCTGTACAATGCGGGCTCGTTTTTTAATTAAGTCGATTTGAAGCGCTAACTAATTTGCCGGTGTGCCTGAAAAATTTAATTTCATCTTTTCCCGCCGGCGGGGTTAATAACTCTGTCTAGTCAGAAATTTGCTTGTCATTCATCAGGGGACCCGCTGTCGGCCAGGGCTGGTTGCACCTTGACTGAAATTCATTTTGTGCTGAGAGCGCAGAGACAGGATTTCTCGAGGACCCTTAACTGGCGTTTCATTTTTCTGCCAGGCTCTGAGCCTTGGGGAGTTTTTTTTCGAGCAATTGCAGGCAAATAAAATGCGCTATGAGCTCTTGGCCAATTTTAAGAGGTGCCCTTCAGTGGCCCAAAATGCTAGCCACACTCCTGGTGCATTTAATGGCCGTCCTGCTTCGATGACAGCTTTCCCGCCGGCCTGTCTGGGGCAAGGAGGCAGGACAGAGAACACACAGACTTGCAGGTAAGTAAGAGCGGCCTGGTTTCGGCTGCCTGTCCGGCTGCAGTTTTTGCAACCAGCATGCTGATGAGGCAAGAGGCTGAAATTGTTTTGAGCCCGATTGCTAAATTGGATTTCATGTCTGCCCGGGCCGGCTGGTGTCTTCCCTGCCTACGCCTAATTGCCAGTTGGGCTCTTTGATTTACATCGCCCTGAAATTGGCCATTTTGGCATTAAAGGCATTTCTGAGGTATTTTGCTTGGGTCCGCTCTTTAAACCACCCAGGACCATGATGACCCACAATTCACCACCATTGACGGCCACCGACAAGCAGATTTATGGTGCATTTTTGGATTGTCTTGCTCGAAAATGAAAGGCAATTATTTAGTTTGCTGCTATCGGATTGAGCCAGAGCCAATTTAACAGCTCTCCACCCGGCCAAAAATGGATTTAGGCCAGCCCTGAGCCGCTGGGTGGCTAAGTGTGTTTTAAGGTACAAAGAAGCGGATTACTTGGTTAGAAATTTTTCACAAAACAGAAAAATGCGAACAAAAAGTAAGGAAAACATAATAAAGGGACGAAGATAAATGATAGTGATAAAAAATGGTTCGCTTGAAAATTAGAAAATAAACGCAAGTTGCCCTTAGATGTATGCTATACTTTTTAATCGCAACTAGTCTGATAAAAAAATGTTATATACTTTGAAATCATAAAAAAATATTCGAAACTTTCAATAAAAACATTGGAAAAGTCGACCTCGCTTTAAACTATGCCCGAAAATCTCGATTTGAATGCTTGGAATAAACCTTTCTACTCTCCTTTTCGGATTTGTTGCCGGTTTTTTCTCGTGCCTTTCGTTTGGGGTTTTCCTCACTTTACATGATAAATGAACGCCCTGGTAATCCTTGTTAATCCTTTGGCTTATCTGGGCAACGCAACTCTACGGGTCAACACCACACCCTTAGACCCCACTCAACGTGTTACTGACAGCTCTATTCTCCCCCAAAATTTAATTCCACTAATTTATAAGCCGCAAAAACCAACTTGCCTACGACCGAGCGAGTCCACCGAGCTACTCAACTCGCTTTAATCAACATTACGGTCCAGCCAGACCGCAAAATGTCGTTCATTTTCTGCCCGAAACCCACGACCAACAGCCGTCCAAACAAACACGTAGATAAAAAGTTGTCCAACGACTACGATGCAGGTCGAAGGGCCCCAGCCTCGACCGGGCGAGAGCCGACGACAAATGCCACGGGCGTCTGCTAACAGACGCTTAATAGCATAAACTTATTTATTATAATATTATTTAAAAAAATATGCAGAAATAACGTAAAACATATTTTAAAACAGCTGGCGGCGACTCTGAGAGCGCCCTGAGGTCTCTTGGCGACGTGCTGGTCTGCCGATCCCCAGCGACTCACAGGCTGCACTGCTCGGCTTAATTTATAACCCTCGGGCCGGGCAGGAAGTTACATACATTATGAGGCAGCCCGGCTGACACATGAACGCATCCACCGCCTCCGATGTTGGGCTATGAGGCACGCGCGAGGCTTTGGTGCCAATCCGAAAGCCATAAACTTGTAAAGTGCTGGCCCCTCGATTCAAGCGGCCGGGCTGCCACCAAAGCTCATATGTTTTTGCTTTAATTCGCCGGCTAAATATGCACTTTGTTTGCATGCAGCCCACCACCGCGCCCAAGGATGCATCCATATATTTGTGTATTTCTGAGCAAGGATGAGGAGCCCAGATCGCTGGCCCACTGAGGATGCGTGTGTTTCATAAAGTTTTTCGGCTGCTCGGAACGTGTTGTTTGCGCGCTGAAACACCATAAATTACATGCGTGCTTTTTGCCCCTCACACACACACAAACACAACCCACGCGCGCCTCTGCCCGCCCCTTGTGTGTTCTGCTCAAACTCAGTCTGCTTGGCGAGAGGAGCCGGCGGCGGCGGCGGCAGGCATCAACGCCCATCGTCGACCTGCCCCTGCTCCGTGGATGGAGCCGAACTGCCGCTGACATGCAGGCGGGCCGAAATTCACCAACTGTGAAATATGCAATGAACAATAAGAGACTCCCATACACCCGGACACCCCGACTCAGACTCTGGTTGGCGTGGCTGGGAATTTTTCTATAAATACAAAATATTAATGTTGAAATTTTATTCATGAAATGTGGAGTGCCGCCTCCGGAGGGGCCTGACGCACGATCGGTTGACGGCTCTGACGCCTCCGAGGAATTGCAGCAAATTTAATGGCCGCATTTAACGTAAAGCTGCACTGTACTACTCGGTTAGCTTCAACCATCAAAGAGTGAACTTGGAAGCTGAAAAGCAGCTCAATTTTTGCCGTCACTCTTTCGTCCCTCAATGGACTCGAAAGACCCATAAAGGGCAATAGAAATTAATACTTGCCTTTTTTTTAGCTTTTTTGGGAGTTTTAGATGCTTATGACTTCCCCTCGTCTCATACGACTCCTTTGTAAAGCAACTTTAAGCTTTATGAAACTTTTACTGGTTGTTTGAACATATCATATGCAGAACTTAAAACGACAATCGAGCTGACAGCTCGAACCATTGAGCACGACCACAAAGGACAGGAGAAAAGAATTTCTGACGGGTTTTTTGTTGACTATGTCGATGAAATTTTGTTAGACAGTGTTGCGAATGCAGGAGTATAATAAATTGGTGTTTATCACAGCACAAATAAAACCCGGTAGCCCCCCACACACATACCCACTCACACGAACTGTATCCGCATGTAAATTGTAAACTGGCAAGTGCGGGGCGGCAGGGCAAACTGGGACCCCTGACCTCGGGCGGGTTGGGAGCCCCGCCGCAGTCATTCATAATCGTTTGTCAGTAGTTTGTGTTAACAACAACAAATGCCACACCCATCCACATGCCGGGAAAATTGAGGGCGGCACACAAAGCAACCGCAGCATGCGGCCAAGCAATTTTGCTAAACGCCATCAACACAACCGAGCCGGCCTATGGCACGGTTGAGTAATATGACCGCCGCCCGCCTCCTCTCAGCTGCAGGAAAAACTTTGAAACACATGCAACAATAAATAATTGAATTTTGGTAATTGCGAATGCTGTAAATATTTTAAAATTACCAGCAACCGACCGCCGCCCGTCCAGTGGATTAAAATCCGCCACAAAGCACGTCGTCTCCATTAATTGAGGGCGGGCCAGAAGCCCACAAGCCCTAAACGGCATAATTTATTTGATTGCGTCTCATTATGGACCATGTAGCTAAGCGCTGGCGGTGATTTGAGACTTCAACGGGTTCAAGTGCCGACACAAAAAGGAAAAACAAGCCCCGCACGAGCCGGGCTGTCTGACTGCCAGACAAGGGCCCCTTAACTCCAGTTAGTATCTTCCGTGTATATGAAATCCCCACCACGCGTGTTCACTATTTAGCTAAATCTGTAGTTTTGAAAGCAGCTCCGGGGACCGACTCCTGATTGCACCTTCGCCCCACTTTTCCGGGTGTTGTGACAGGCGTTGCTGCCACCGTTGCTCGGCTGCGTTGGGGTTCATGAACCCGACAACCAACGGAGAGCTGCAGTGCCCCCATCGACACGTCGGAATTGCCGCCGCCAGGCAGAAGCTTTGAATTTCAGGAGGTTGCTATTTTTTTTTTTTGTATGTAGACAATGGGTAAGTTCTGATATCAGATGTTTAAATATTCCTGATTGGCTTAGTCAAGTGGATCGCTTTGATTTTCCAACATTCAGAGAGTCTGACAACTACTCAAAGTAATTGGCGGGAGTTCGCAGCCATTAGATCCGAGCAAAGGAGATGCCGGTTCGAATTCGGGGAAACTACCGGTGCCGGCCTGGGGCCAAATTATGAGTGTGCATTTGTCGAGAATCGATTGATAGGCTTACAGAGAACAAAAAAACAAGGCCCTCCGGCAAGCCGTCAACAGACGACAACGAATATCGCATTGGCTGCCCCCGGCCCAAGGCACAACTGTCAGCTTGATGGTCGGTCGGGTCAGTCCTCAAGTTGTGCACAAAATATAACAATTGCTGGCGCTTTCAGGCTGTCATTCAATTCAATGACAGAACACAACGAATTGTGCACTGCACTCGTAGGCACCCAACCTTCCATTGCCCCCTCGGCGGACCAACCCCAGGCCGGCTCGGCATGGGCCTGGGTGCCGGCGGGCGGGTGTGTGACGTCATTGAAAACAATTTCTCTGGAGTTTTGCCGGGCTAGTCGTATGTGAAAAGGCGCATCTGTTGTTGATTGTGTGAACTTCCTTTAAAATGTTTGTTTGCCGTTGTCATTGTCGTTTTCGCAGTTGGTGTTTTCCAAACTGCGCTTTTGTTGGCCCGCTTTATGTTATCCCTTTACCTCTGTTGTTCTTGTTGTTGCTATTAACTGTCAGGCGAGTCGCGCCCCGCCCGTTGCCGCGGTGCCTGCTGCTGCCACCGTCCAGTGGTATCCATTTTGCCCCCTGCGTGGTGCTTTCTATTCGGCCATTCTGTTTATAATCCTTGCCAGGCGTCTTTAGAAACAATTGTCCTTTGTGGATCAGTGGAGAGAAAAAAACACGCACACACGAGGCAGCCGGAAACTTTATATGTGTCCGCTTTTTTGCCGGCTCTATGCTGTCCCGAGAAATGCAATTCACACCAGACTTCACCAGCCGGACACGTTGACAGGCCCCGGCGGAGACGGTGAGCGGTGGCGGAGGAAGATTGTGCAATTTATTTATTGCTCGCCGCGCGCCCGGCAAACTTTATTACCCAGATACAGGACATGTGGGTAATCAAGCAACTTGCATTGTTTTCTTGCAAGCTAAAAGGCCCGACGTTATGAATGGGCGGTCGGTCGCACAGTCGCCCACAAGAGACTCTCAAGTTGACTTCCATGTTATTATAACCAGCAGTCCAGCATTTTGGCCAAATGACTTGCTGCTCTGCGTACCCGAGGGCAATGCCCAGGCAATGAAGGCAGAGACAATTTCCCCAAAGGGCTAAAGCAAAACGTAGGAATTTTATAAAATGGAATTTGGAATCTTAAATTCTTACAGAAAATTTGTCAGGCTAGATAAAAGATTTGCTCTAATTGTAGTAGTTGGGAAAATTTTAAATTTATTTTAAATTAAACTGCCTGATTTTTGATTTCTGTTGAGCCTCTATTCATTTTTAAACGAGAGGTGAATTCGATCAAGTAAAGAAATCGCTGAAGGCAAAACTACGGCGAGACTCAGAGCAATCGAAGGCAAGGCCCGACCACAACGACACAAGATAATCAGACGGTTCACAAAGAGAAAGATATAGGCAGAGCTATAGGCACAGGACGCGATGGTATAATGATGTCTCCAGATACGAATACAAATGAAGTCAGAGGATTAAAGTACTCTTTAAATTTCATTTCTACTCCTCGTACCTTTCAGTCGAAATATGCAATGTCCTTTGGTTGATATGTGTGGGACAAATATTAGTAAGTTCTGAACAAAATCGATTTGGGAAATTTGTATTCCTAAATTTGCTCTCTCGTTGTGCGGCTTTTTAAATGGCACCACGCTAAATATTCGTTTAATTTGATCCCGGACTATTTATAATGTCGATAAATTCAAATTTAGGATATCCCAATGCTGAAGCGAAGCGAAAGAGTCGCTCAGTGACGTCAACGGGAACTGCGATATCGGCCACGGATCAAAGCGACGACTCGCCTAATCCAGAACACTTAGCAAACAAATTGCCACATAAACAAACTTAATTGAGATGAACGATATGGAAATGTATACAACCGCGCTTTGAACTCGCTCGTTAACGGTGAATGCGGCACGCCCACAGCCCAACCCACCATCCTGGGAGCCGTTTAGAAAGGACTTGTGAGGGACGGGCGGGGGCTAAATAAACCAGAGCATAAATTTCACTTACTTTTTTAGTGTGGCCGCCAATGCCAAATCGGGGCGTACATCAAAGCGACTCTGCATATAGAAACGTAATAAATTATCACGTTCATTTTCACGTAATCCTTCCTCGAGTGCTAATGCGGCCAATGTATGATAGGACTCTGACTCCGTGATGCCGAATAATAAATCATAACTGCGAGGAAAAGAAGAGGACACGTTAAAAGCGTGAATGGCTGAGGTTCAGTTAGTAGTTCGAGGGCTTTAATGCACTGAGAGAAACTGAATAAAGTTCGCTGGGATTTATTGGTCCGCTGAATAACTGTTGCCTACCTTTTGGGGGTCCACTGTCAGGTTCGATTGTGAGCCCAATTTGGCTATAAATCTGAGTTTTTATTTAAATTTAAGGCCCGCGGAGCTGCTACATTCACTGGAACCGTTTGCTCTGTGCAAACCGCCCACCAACAAGCCCATAAAAAGCAGTTAAAAGCACTAAAATAAAAGCACCTCCTGCAGCGTTACTTGTTACGCCTCCTGATAAAAGTGGATGGGAGTTCGGCCACCGTTTGGGTTTCTCCGGCCTGGCAATTGGCTATTGAAATACCAGCCAGCCCGCCAGGCTTGACGGTTGGCTTGTTTATTGTCGACCGAGCGGGCCACTGATAGCAGACACTCCCGTAAAGCGCATTAAAAGTTACTGGGTTTCAGAGTCTGCCGCCCGCTTTCGGGCCCGTCCCTGCTTCAATTAATGCCTGTCGCTGGCTTGTCGGTGAAGAATTTCTTGGCGCTCAAGTTTTCCAATGAAATTTCCTTAAAAGATGTTGCACTTTTTAATGCAATAGTTTTCGCAAAGTTTGGAAATCCCCCCAACTCTCTTTCTAATGATTTCCTGGACGTGTTGATAGTTGAACTTCCGTATCTTTTATTAAAGTGATTAAAAGTCTCTACTACATCAAAAAAAAAAAAAAAAAAACAGAGAAAGAGGAAAACTTCAATTGTGCAAAACGTGATCCCATTCATTTTGTCGACTTTTGTCTGCTTGGATGACTTCTGTTCTCGTACCCTTTGACTGGCCATTTGCTGGCCCGTCCGTTGGCCGTAATTAATGAGGCTTTCTGTTCTATTGTTCGCTTTGCTAACCCCGACGTGTCGACGGCAATCGCACGTTTGACTTGCAAAAGGATAACAATTAAAATCAAATTAATCACGCATTTTATTAGATTACACACCGTGTGCAGTCCTTCGTCGACAAATGACTGACAGCCTGACGGTTATGTTTCCTCGCCTCAAATACCAAGACCGTGAGAGAATTCTTATTGAAATTTGCCACTCCATTTTCTTCTGCGACAGGCCATTCAGTGTCATTCAACCTGTTGCTTTATCCTAGTCCAAAATTTATTCGATCTCCAAAAAATCTTATTGCCTAACTCACCTCAGACAGCCTCAAATTTGTCCCAAAATTCTCTGCCCCTCTTATCTGAAGTGTTTATGGTTTGACAAGCGTAAGCGTCGATATTGGAACTGTAATTTGCTTTATTATGGCCCAGACCAAGCACCGAAATGGCACTTTTCGGGCTGTTCGCACCCCTTGAAGACGCCCTCACACGCACACGGCGAGCGCCCGAAGGCTTTTTCATTTTACGGACGATTTAATTTTACCTGTTGACCCGTCGCAGCTGACAGACCCAAGCAAAAAGTCTGATGGTGAGCAAATTCTAGACGTCTAATCAAGTGCAATAAATACCAGCGACTTAGGGGCATCACCTTGGCTAAGGGTGGCCAACGGAAAGCGCGTAACTTTTGTAGATTTGCCAGAGGAAAGCGGTGGACGGGGGAAGGTTGAGGGTGGAATGAAATGGCAACAATTGCTTAACAAACCGGCTAAAATGCTCCGTATAATGTCCCATGACCTTGTACGGTTGATTTGGTATAACATGTCCATCGACAATTGGACCCAATGAGGTTGAAAATTGTGGAAATGTTGTTGGTATGTGCAAGATATCCTCGTAGCTGCAAAGAGTAAAAGTAAAACGGAGAAAGTAATAAGTAAAAAGGCGTAAAAAAGGTCATAAGGAGACGGCCAAGACAGATGACTGGTTGCCGGCCGACCAGCTTGCTGACCGCCAGCCGCTTTTCACTTTGATTCGAAATTCCTAATAAATTTTATGTGAGCACACGTTCTTCCTATAAAGATACATTCCTCCCGATACACATATGCGTGTTATGGCCGCCCGAGGTCGCCCTTAAAAATTTCGATTATAAGTTGCCATCTTCTGATTCGCATTCCGCACGCACAAGTCAATCAAAAAGCCGCTCAAGTATCGAGCTGGCACTCCAAGCTCCTAATTGGCTTAAAGGACGGCTAACCCAATCCCCATTTCTGGGGCATCTATTCTTTGGACTTCATAGATTTCACTGCCTTTTGACAAAGATGTAACCTCGCATTCGGTGCCACCGAAATGGCAGTGAAAGGAAAGCAGTTTGTATAGAGTTTTGTGGAGCAGAAATTAAGGCAAATGGAATTACAGGAATATGTAGAATTTTATCTGCTGGCAGCAGGGCAACCCAAATTTGAGTTATGCAAAGTTGGCGGCCAATCGATGGGAGAAGCAAGAAGGCAAACGAAGCGACTACCGTCCTTGAATATGCAGCAGTAAAGTTGGCTTAGCGTTTTGTAAATGGCATTTAGCATTTAGCTGCATTGTCATATTCGTGCTATCGGAGCTGGCCGAGCAAGTGAGAGAAATTGGAAATTGAGAAAGGAAAAACGAAATAAAAATCGCAGTTGGTCGATTGGTGGGTCAGGAGGGTGTAAGTGTAGATTGAAAAATTAATGGAATTCTAGCGAGGACCTTAAAAATTCCAATAAAATTCTTTAAGCTCGATTATTCGGACAAATTCCATTACAAAATGTGCAGCTGTTTGCAACGAGACGAGCGTCGATGCTAACTCTTGCCATGGCAATAAAATTCAGTTTAGAGCATTTTTAATCGTCTTAAAATATTACAAATGCTCTTAACTAAATGCAAACAATGCTGCAAGCGCTGGGGAAGCAGGCAAAAAACAGAGCCACTGAGATCTAAATAAATCCCGAATTCCATTGCCCAGAATGCGGGAAATATCAAGTATACGCAACCGACCGTCCTCTACATAATCCAGAGCGGGCCGGCAGAACTGACAGCCGGCCAGAGGGACATTTGTTTGCGTTTCCCAGCACATTTAATTGACAACGAAACAAAAAAGAAAGGCATATTAAAAATTCATTAAATAGAAAGCCCTGGCCAAAATAGGGCAGCCAGTCAGCCCACTAGAGGAACTCGTTGCCAAGTCAAGGCGAGTTTGTTTTGTGCAAACGGAAAGTTGTTCAAGTAGCTATCGTACATGCAGCCCAAGGATATCATCAATCTTCGTTCCTGCCACACACGCACACTCGCGCCAACAATGCAAAGAAAGCAACTCGAGTGCCTGTGTGTACGTGTGGGCTAGACAAATTTGTGCAATGTGAGCAGTTTAGAGTTGGATTGTCTAGCGAAACTGCCACAGAATATTGTGCAATCACGTTGTCTGTCCCAACTGAAGCTGAAGCTTCATTGTGTATCTAACGAGTTAATCGTAGTTTCAGCTCAACTTGTGACAGTGTTCACAGTGGCAGCTAATAAGCTAACAAAACTCTCTCTTCTTCCACGTGTTGGCATCTCTTTTCGTCTATGAATATCATAAATCACCGTCTGCCGTATACGGCAACTTGACTATCAACTGACTTACAACTTCTACCGACAACAACAAAGACTAACACGATGGCCTTAGGCAAGAATTCCTGGCGACAAAATCGAGAGCCCGAGCCCGTTCAGCTGAACTCATCGCTGGATTTCGACCTGACTTAAAGTTGCGAGACAACGTTGACTGCCGAAATCTCAGTTGGCCGCAGAAACGTCGGCTGTTGCCGACATCGGGTGTGGTCCTAATCGCTGTGGTGAGTGTGGCTGGGGCTAAAGCGATGGAGTTACAAATTGAATACAACAGCGTCGGTAGTAGTTTATGGTACCACCTTTATTAGGCATCCCAATCGGGATCCAAGAAAATTAGTTGGATCTGGATGGACTGGTCTAATCAGTTGCTATTGGGCCGGAAATGTCAGCCCAAATATTTAAGCAGAACTGAATTAGGCAAACAATTTGCATTGATTATTCAAATTGTATGCATTATGGATGTGAACTATGAAAAAAAATAAACCATTTATCCAAACCCAAATTCAATAAACATATGGCAACGGGCGGAGCACTTTGGAAATGTACTCAATTGAAGAGGCCAGAATGTACATGAAATGTCAATAATTAAAGTAAATATTTGTTCACAGAGAGAGATCAAAAGTTGTGTTGGCCTATGGCATATGCAATGTGGCAATTTCAACTTTAATAATTCAGCAATTGACAAATCAAAGAGCAAGGGAAAGAACCAGACAATCTGCCCAAATAAGTATGCTATGAAATTTGTCCCTAAATATTTAAACACCTCCACGCACGCCCACCGACCACCGCCAACCGACCCTAGAAAACCGAAATGCACATGCATATGCATCATGGAGAAAGGTGTCCAGGAGGTGTGGGGGCGGTTGTGGTTGAGTGGCTGTGTAGGTGGCTCTGTGGAAGAACAAACAAAGCAGCTGTGGTCATCGTGTTTGCTCAAGTCGCTGTAACTCAGCGTATTTACCTGGCCGAGGATTCTATGTAGAAGACGGATACTGTGTGCTGTGTGCGTTTTGTATGTATGAGTGTGTGGCTACGTGTTTTCGTATTTGCGACCAAAACGTTGAGCACATTTACACAGTAATTCATACATAATTCATTGCATTCATTTAACACTCACCGAACCGAACCGCATCCCCATCGCCCAGCTGACGTGACAGTCGCCCATTCGCCTGGTCTTTGGTGTCTTCCACTTACTTGCTAGTTAGTCATTCATTCAGTTATTTAAACAGACGACGAGCTCAGCACCCATTCATTAACACATTTCCCGGCTTTTGCCACCCACACCACGCCTCAGTTTCGCCGGCAATGTGATTTCGGCAGGGTTGAATGAGCCCGGCCGTCATGACGTCGGCATGGGAAAGTGGTGGGCGTGGTGTCAACTCACTGTGTGTCAATTTGTAGCCACGAGTGTAAGGAATAAAGTTTTCAGCTACTTTCACATCCGCCCTCAGTCCCCGCCACTTCTACATGCCTCATTCATTTCCACTCACACAGCGGACACATTTATCTTTCTCCAGCGTTGAGGGCCACAGCGATGTATTTGGGGCGTGGGCGAGTTGGTTTTGCATAATGAACTTAATTACTATTATTTTGCTGTTGTTGATTCAGTCTTACATACTTAGTTTCATTTTGTATGCAAATTGTTTTTTAGTTTCCCCCCACGTTCTGGTTTTTTCGTGTTCTGCAGTTAAATGCACACTCCTCCACCCTGCAGCCGGCAGAGACAAAAGTATTTAAACGCTGTGTGTTTACTCTTCGGCTTTATAAAGTGAAAAACTAAACTCGCACATTCAAATAGGAAATTTTAAAATAATATTTGCCCAACAAATGCACTCGTGGGTGCGTTTAGCCCGCGGCGGCCGGGGCTTTTGAAAAGTGATTAATGGCTAAGCAATTAACTTTTCGGCCAGCCAAGCGAAGCGCAAAGTTCCACCGGCCTGCGCCATAATTAAGTGGACAAAGGATATGCAAAGGACTTAACTTTGCCGTCCCCAAATGAGAGCCACCCACGCGTGAGTAGTCCCCTGCCACGCGTCATTGAACGGTCACAAATTTAGCGTGTCATTAAGCAGGCCTCCATCCCACTACCAGGGACCACCAAATGAATCAATGCATGGGCAGCTTGCTGACAATGCCAAACTCGAGTGTCCTTGCAGCCGGGCAGCCAGGCAGGCGGACAGGCGAACAAAGATGCAAAGCTCCTGTAAATTAAGTCAGCCACAAAATCATGACACACACCAAACGATCCGGCGAATCAACACGCATTATGGCCGCCATGAATGGCCGTACAACGAACTGACGGCTGGACCAGGGCATTCAGGCCGCTAAATAATTGAATAAGTTAACTCACCGACGCTGGCGCAAACATTCCAGCAGCGAATCGTCGTCGTCTCCATTGGCCCCCAGCGGGCAGTCGAGTGCATGGGCGATTTGCATTGTCAATTGGAGCGACTGATTGCTGGCCGCCCAATCGGACATCGCCGACCCGGACATGAGAATGGCCCGATGAAACAAGCCTGCCAATTATCGAACGTATTATCAAGCCATTAATAATGCAATTATAGCCGAGCTGCGAGTTACCTACCTGAGGCCACTGGCGATACCATCAGGTAATTAACACACGCCGCTCCCGTGCTATGGCCCATCAAGGTGACGCGGGTATTATCTCCCCCGAACAGTTCAATGTTCTCCTTTATCCAATGCAAGGCGGCGATTTGGTCCAGCAGCGCATAGTTGGCAATGTTGTGGGCGTCCAGGCTGGGCCGCAGAAAGCCTGGAATTTAAAACCCAAACACACCCCGAGGAAATTTAGGGCCGTTTTCATGTCAACGAAAGAAGAGAGAATAGACTCACCCAAGGCCCCTAAACGATAATTGACAGTCACAACGATGACTTCCCCGTAGCTGGCCAGCACAGATCCATCGTAGGCATTGCCACTATTCCATTCAAAGGACTCGCCATGCAAATACACCAGCACCGCATGCAACTTCGTCTTCTGTTCGATGCTCGATTCTGAAAGGCAAAAATTAACCGAGTGCGGGTGTGAAAATCTCGATTGTCATCCACTTACCAGGTCCGCCGCGGGGCACATACAAATTCAGGTACAGGCAGTCCTCACTCTCGGCCTTTAGGTAGGGCATCAGACGCATTAGATGCTTGTATCGACCACGTGACATATTCCCACTGCTGGGCTGTGATAAATCGGGCAGCCTTTGTGGGCATACGGGCGGCAAATGACGGGCTATTTTCAGGCCCTGCCAGGGCAGCGGAGCACCTGCAAAACACCAGTCAATCAATCAATCAACCAATCCATCGTGTGCCCCTTTCATTTTTTCCGTGCCTACTGTGTTATGGGAAAAACCAACAGCCCCACCAGCCAGCCACACAGGGCGATGGGTGGTGTGTGGATGCGGCTCGACCCAGAAGTCAATTCAGTATTTATGCAACGCGGTTAGGAGCCTCTCGACAAGCCATAAACAAGGACAACTAACCAGACCCCCGTCGGGCCAACGGCCACCAAGTCGACGGCGGTTAGTTAACGTCAACTTGTGTGTTGGTCGAACCACCGCCGGCCACACCGGCCAACTTGGATTTGAATTTGCTGCATTGACCGGCCGGCCGCCATGGCCACCGGCCGTAGCAATGGAATTCATGGATTAGCTTTCCAAAATGCTTACACATTTTCACACCACACTGGTTCTGCTCGGAGTGTTTGCCGTCGTCCACAGTCCCTCTCTGTGGGTCTGGCTGAGTGTTTGTTTTGTGGTAATTTAGTGACAATATTTGCCAGCGATTGTGAAGCTGTGGTAAATGCAACGATTCGATTTCGATTGGTATGCAAATGTTGATTATCTGCCCGGCAAATCGAAATAACCTAAAGACCACAAAGTCGCCCAGGCCGGGACGGTTGCAACTAGGTTGGTGGGCCAGTTAATCAGTTGATTGCGGTTTTTTGGCCACCTTTCAGTGTTTGTTTATTTGAAATTTTCGCCATAGCATAACATTCCAAGGCTGGCACAAAATATGCAACTTTTACACTTCGGAGCTGCGCATTCCTGCGAAATTTTCATATCTCAGCGTCGCCTGGGTTATTGTTGTCATAAAATGGCAGCTCTGCAATGTCAACCAAACACCCCAAATGGCACCCCCAGTCAACAGTCGCAGTCACAGTCACAGTCACAGTCTGTCTAACAAGCCAATAAAGAGCGGAAATCAGTTGGGCGGGTGAGTGGGCCAAGGCCACAAAATGTGGCCATAAACGCGTCAGATGCGTGTGCGCGATTTCTGTACACGCAGCATTATTTGCATTTTGTTATTAATAAATTTTGAAAATAGTAGCCAGCGGTACGGGGGATCCCTCAAAGAGCAACATAAACGGCAACAGAACAAATACAAAATGCCAGCAACGACAACACTTACCCATCGCCGCCGCAAAACAATTTCCAGAGCGCGTGTGTGTTTTCAACAAAAAGAAATCAACTTTTTGTTGATGTCACAGAGCCAGGGAAGGGTGTGTGTGGGTGTGTGAGTGTGTGCTTATGGCAAACAGAATGTTACAACAGCGAAGGGTCTGCGCCGGAGGACTGGGGGACTGCTCAGCTCGCTGCACTACGTATACGCCGAGTGTGCCTTGCATTTGCTTATTTGCTGCCATTCCACAGCAACTCGACTGCAACATCACCAGCACAAGCAGTAGCAATGGCAATGGCAACATCTCTGCCGCGGCCGGCGGATGTGGGCTGGGCGGGGGCCCGCCATGTTTGCCACAGCAAACAACTTCCGCTGACAAATATGGCGACTGGCGCGGCGCTTTCTGTCTGTGTTATCGTCCGCAAGACCGCCCAACCGTCCGACCGTCTAACCATTGTCCTTCGGATTGAGTGCACGGCACTCAAGTGCTCAATAAACGCACCGCGGCTGGGCCGCCGGCATACAAATCGTGACAAACACTTTCGCCCATTGTCGGCGGCTCGGTGGGTGGGTGGGTCAGTGGGTCGCAACAATTGCTGTTGGCAATGATGTGGCGCTTGCCGTTTGTTTTAGAATTGCATGGATCATAATTTATGGTCGCGGCACTTGGTCGGCATTATTGGCATTGTTTCTGCCGGATTCTCGCACTTTCTGCTCTCATTTAAAGCCGCTCGATTGTGGCCCAGCCATGATAAATGCCCATTGTTGAGTTAAGCCCCACCGCAAAGGGCAGCAATTGCCGCTCCGTAATTAAGGCCACAAGTTGATAATTTACAATAATTCAAAAGGATAATTAACCGCGAATTTGGGCTCACCGAGAGACACTCAATCACCAAGGGTCGTCCCGCCTTCAAACCTTAAATTTCAACAACTCTCCTTTCCCTCAGTGGGTGCTCGGTTGGAGACGCTGGCACGCCTTTGCGCCGATAGTTTCGGGTCTGGTTCATGTTTATTTACACAACAAAACGAATGCAAATGGCTGAGGAGGGCAAATGAAAGCGTTGTGTGTATGTCACCCGGTAGCAAGCTCAAAGTTAATTGCCCGAAATTGCCAAATTAAAGCCGAAAATTCTTCCTGCAAGGACTTGCAGAGAACGAACGGGTCGCATGTGTTGACAGTTTAAGGCGGTTACCCAAGTGGCCCTTCTAACTGGCAATTTGCTTGCCATCATATTTGCAATGGGACCCCCGCCTCGTTCACTCACCTGGTGGCATAAAGCGCCGATTGCCTGTGGGGGCCTCCGCATACGGCAACCCCAAGAACTGGTCCACCTCACGTAGGCCGCTGGTGACCTGAAAGCGCCGAGTGATGCCCATAAGTCGGCCCTGTTTGATTTGTATCTCCTTAGTGTACTGCAGCTTATCGTGGACCACATGCCGGCGCTCGGCCTGATGGGTGGTGGTGGTCTGGGGATTCGGCGTGGCATCGTTCGGGGGCAGGAGCCTTGACAACTTTTGCTTGAATTCCAATGCCAAGTTCGGTGGTATTTCGGGGGCCTGTTTCGCCCGCTTAAGAGTTTGCCTTCGCAATTTTGGTGTGGCCATTGAATGGCCCGCCAGTGTGGTCGCATCCGGCCAGGACCACAAACGGGATGCTGTTGCTGCTGTGACTGTTTCGGTTGCCGGCGGAGCTGGAGGCGATGGAGGCGGCAGTGTTATATCCCCAATAACCGCCTCGGTTTGCTGTGCGGTTTTACGCAATTTTGTTGCATTTTCCAGCTCATTTCCGTTGGGTGTCTCGATTGATTTTCGTTGTTGCGCCGGCACGCCTTCTGTTGCTTGCTGCTGGCAACAATCGGCTCTTAATTGCTGGCGATTTCCTCGCAGCGGCGTCTGTACACTGACAAATGTCAGCAAAAATAACCAAAATGCTTCCAAACGAAATTTCATTGCGATTTCCTCGCCTCGTTCGTGCTTTTTGTTTTTTATTTTTCTTTTCTGGGAATTTTTCTTTTGTCTACGTCACCGTGGCCGCTGCTGCTGTCGGCGCTGGGCGTGTCGTCTTGTTATTTTCAATTTTAATTTGGCCCTCGTAGGTCCCAAGTTTTCACATTACTTGTCCCTCTGTCCGTCTGGCTGTTGCTCCGTCTGTCGGTGTTTGTTTTTGCTTTCTCTGGTGCTGTTAATTGCGTTTTGTAGCCGAAATCGTTTACATTTTTTTGCCTGTTCTTTTTTCTCACTGATTTTGCTGGGGTTTTCTTTTGTGATTCTTTGGAAATTGTGGGCTGGTCTCTCTCTGTCTTAAACAGCTTGGCACTTTATTGTACTCTGGGCAGAAGAATATTTCGCATATTTTGTCTCTTTTGTCCAGGTCTCATTTCGCTCCGACTCCGGCATTGCACTTTTCCTGCCCGTATTTTCATTTACTTTGTTTGCTTACAAAACAGAACAATTTTCACCAAGACTTTCCTCTGCCTTTTCGTCTGCCTTGTGGATACGAAAAAAAGCAGAGCACAAATAAATTAAAACTGACAAATATTTTCCAATCACTTTCAATATTATTTTGTCGAGAGATTTTTCAGTATTTAAATTTTTAATTTACCGGCAGCCGTGTTTGTTTTTTTTTTTTTTTGATTTGGCACGAAACTTATAAACTAAATCCGATCAGAAATGTTCGATTTAAATAATTAAAAATTTTGCGCAGTTGCTTGTTTAGCTTTCCGAGCCACTGACATGTTTCCTTTGATCTCGATTAAGCACCGAGCAATTGATGAACTGCATTCAATCGCCGGCGATTAAAAATAAACATTCCTACCCCAGACAATTGCATAGTATTCATTCATTCGCTGAACATAAAACGCCTTCGGATGTCACACTGGAAGTAGAGGAATTTAGTGTCGACTCCGCTGTTTTTTAAAATAAACAAAAGCCAAGCAGCCACCAAGAGCCGTTCATCGATTAATCATAAAAAAACTAATGAAAATTCAATTAGCGATTGCCCGCTTTCGACACACTGGCACTCAAATGAGCGCTCTCCGAATGAGAAATGAAAATTGCAAGGCAAAATATCTAAAACACTATTTAATTTTTATTTTCGTTCGCATTTTTTTATGAGCATCAAAAGTCAACGCGGGCCCACATGTGTTGGACAAATGGAGGGAGTGGTGGGGCGGCTAAATTTGTATCAAAATAAACATAAAATACACAGACACTAAAAGCATTTCCACGCCGAACTACAAACCAAAAAAGATCTTGGCACATAAAAAACACAACACACACACATACGCAAATGGGGACCAAGGAACAAATTTATTTATATGACTTAAAAAATGTGTGCCGAAAAACGAGAAATATAAAAATTTCACTAAAATGATTTTGTTATTTATTGCATTCCTACATGAACGTTCAATTGTTATCAAGGGAGCTACGTTTGTTCCCTTCATCCACTCAAGGGTCCAACTAAGTACCCGTGAAGATTATTGAATGTCGGCTCGTAAACTCATTGGGGCGAGTAGAGAACTCTATGGGGCGCTGATGGCTAATAAAATCAGCATTGAGTGATGTTTTCTTGGCTTCGGCTGGCCGCGCTGCCTTTTAGGCGTATTTATTTTTAGCCCACGAGCGACCCACTAACAAAAGTGAAAAATAGAAAGAAAAACGACTTAAATTTGGTCGCCGCAAGATCAGCTGTTGTCACACACACACAGCCCACACCTAATGATTTTGTTTTGGTAATGAGTGGCAGCGGAGGGGATAGAAGAAAGCGGATGCATTTAAATAAAAACAAAAAGTGCAATTATTCAGGGAATGCCGTTGTCGCTGCGATTCTTTATATAAATGGGTATTTATATTTTTGTTCCACAGAATGTCGTCACGAGATGGCGAACAACATGAAAAGGGAGAGGATGGAACTGGCAGCTGGCAGGCGAGGAGACGCCCGGAATGGACAGCTCGCTTGACAGACTGACTGACAGATGAAACAGAAAAAGAAAATTGGAGGTAAGAAGAACTCAACGTAGTGCAATTGGAATTCAGTGTAAATTGATTTGATTGGATGCCCTTTCGTCCGAAATACCGAAATCGTAAGACTCAAACGATTGACGGCTTTATTAAATAACCGACACAAGTCCAGATTCCAGTTCTTTAGTTTTTCTCTTAGGTTTCTCGCCACACATCATAAAATTCGCATTCATCGCCAGCCGACGAGTGACGGTCGACGGCAGGCGGCAAAGTGAGTGCCTCACACTCGCTTACTCTTTGAATTCATGAATAATCAGAACACCATCTGTGGGGAGTTTGCCACACTTCACTTTCATTAGTGGGACGAACGGCTGACCGGACAAGCGGCGACTGCCATGAATAAATGACCAGAGCATCAATGTCTCTGGCAATGCAAAAACTCGACCGAAAATCAAATCGAATTTCATTTTCCCATTCAGCCGAAGCATCATAAATCATATGCAGTTCACGCAAAAAGTTCTGGTTACTCTCCTCCTCCATAACCCCGCCATTTGTAATGTAAATGAGCCACAGATTTTCGTCGTCACCCTAAGAGAGAAATTTGCATAATTAGCACAAAAAGCGAAAAATGTCACATTTGACACGACAGGGAAAATGTCGACAGCGCATTTCATGGTTCCCCCCATCCGCTGACATCAAATTTATGCACAAAAACAAACCGAGGGAAACACGAAATCACCCAGCAATAACAACAAATTAGTTTCAACTAATTTTAGACACCCGCGCTGCCACCATCCCAAAAAGCCGTTGGGGTCTCGCAAGAATCCCCCGCGGAAAAGTTCAACAAACCCGCGAAGAAAAAAATATAATTTTAAATTATAGGATTTTATTTTTGGGGCCCCCGTTGCACTCGTTCGACCGCCAAGTGGGCGGCACTGCATCGGGTCCATCCAAAAAGTGGGCGATCCCAAGCAGCCCCGCCAAAAAGTAAATCTTCGCAAAATCTGCCGTATTATCATGCAAATTAAGTGTGTGCATTTATTTTTTGAAAATATGTATATGCGATGACAACTATTTTAATGCTAAATTGTTGGCACGGTTATGATTCGAAAAGACGGATTCTTCTAAGTGTTTTCGCTATGCGGGATCCGATGGGATTATCTACGGAAGCTTTTAATAGCAGATCTCGTCGTTAAAACTTTGAGAATCCGAGATGAAAAGTGTTGGATTTGTTTCACGTTTTAATTAATGGTGGAGAAAATAACAAATATTTTTGAGTTAAAAGGAAACTCTCATTCAGAAGGCAGCATATTCAAGATAAGTTGAAAGACTACACGATAAAGTTGAAGACCTCCTTAGTATTTTTAAAAGAACAAAATATTATTCTATTATTTAGAAAGTATTGAAGGAGTGCTATCTGTCTTTGCGTCCTTCAAGAGTTAACATATCTTTTCACTTTTCGAAGACCTGCGTCGACTGATTGCAAAAAAAAATCTTTAAAAAGAGATGCATTCCGTTATTTGGCCTTAAATATTTTCTTTATTAGCTTCGTAACTTTGACTTATAAAAATCCTGATGGTGGGGATATAATGACGCTTTAAAGTAGTTAAATTCAATCAGCGAAAAAACAGAATCCTGAAGGCCAAATATTCACTTCCGGCGGTTAAATTTCCGTTCAGCCAGCTTAAATGCCCTGCGGGCTGGTCTGGGCGGCCATAACGGTTAATTTATGCAATTTTATTTACTGCATTGCCAGCGAAAGATCACCAACCGCGAAGGAAAAAGGGAGAATCAGAAATTCACACACATTTTCACTGCATTAAATGAAATGTTTTCCCTGAATTTTTCGTATTTTTTGCCGTCTGGCGGTTCACTCTGCTTGGCTATAATATGCACCATATAATACATTAATTAATTAAATATGCCATATTAAAGGCAGATCGGCTATTTGGCTAGCATAAATTGATATGCAAATGGCAAATGTTTGTGCTGACCGCTTAAATTGAATTGGGCTTTCCAGGGACGCGATTTATTTTTCCCGGTTAATATCTGCATATTAAATTCCAATTTCATTTATTCCCTCCGCCGATTTCGATTTCTGCACTTCTGATTTGTTTATTTCCACAAGATTCTTTTTGATCCACACGAACCCATTTGCATTTTTGTCACTTCTTTTGCACAAATAAACAATACGCTTTATCGCACTCGTCATTTGTTTTTGCTTTTTTTGGCAGTTGTATTTATAATTTTGTGGCTCTGTGCGATTTCCGCTACGTCACGAATAAGTAAGGCTAATAAATTCGTGCTGTCTTTTGAGGTTGACAAGCATTTCTCCGAGCGTAACGGCAACGCGGCAGTTGGGGTGATCCTTCGGTCTTTGCGATGGGGGAGCGCGCGCGCGTGCTCGCAATGTCCCCCTAATTTCCACTTTTCATTTGTTTATTTTTAGACCGGCTACATAGATTTATCTTGTGGCGTATTACCCAAGAATCCGCTTCTTCACGACAACACAACACGAGCGTCTCGATCGTTGTTCAGTCTGCAACTAAATGGAAAGGCGCACAACACGACTGCCTGAGGCGGATCTTCTCAGGAGAGCGGGTCCGCTCAGTTGAATATATACCAAAATAGAGGGAATTTGTTGGAGGTATACAACGCTCACTAAATGGATATTTAATAAAGTTTCTCAAAGGCTCTTGATGAGAGGCTGTGGGGGAGACAAACTTAGCAGCACTTCAGAGGAAATGGCCAACTCAAATTCCGTATCATGGGGGATTTTAGGCTGATAAGTCGACGGTCATTTCCTCTTTGGTTTTAATCTTTTAAATCTTCTTCTCGTTTGCTCGATTTCACATCCATTTTCTATCAACGGTGGCTCCTTTATTTCTAATTACCCATTCACTTTGATCGTCCGCCACTTGCCCAAAATCCCCGGCATAAGAAGTGCCAAATTGTCAACTTCTTATCGGACACTTCCGTTTGCGCAATCTTCGTTCCAGCAGTCGACGAAAGGCGGCTGGGAAATAAACTGCAATGTGTGGGGCACGAAAATTCGGTGCGGATTTAAAGATTTAAAATCAGTTTACACCAAAGTGAACTTTATATTTACCGGTGGTGAGCGCTGGCAGAGGCAGCATCCGGCGCCCCCAACTGACAGGGAATCCATTGGGTATTTTTCTCCTCCACTTTCTGAACTTTGCATTTCGGTGCATTGGGAACACTGTCAAGGCGGCGGAGGGTCGGTAAGTGACTTGTTTGACTTCTTCATTGTGTTGGTCGAGGGTGCAGCTGCCACTTCATCACCACTGCCAGGAAGGCACAGGCACCGAGAAGAAATCGAACAAAGGTGCCGGTGATGGCCAGATGGCTTTTTAAGCCTTTCCTCACCCTCTGCCACCCCCAAAAGCACTTACCGTCTCCTTACGGCGGCCAATTTTGCCCTTTTACATCTGGCTGGTGAGAGTGGGGGAAAAACCTTGCCGTTGCTCATACGCCACGTGCCGGCCGAGTTAGTGAAGCAAGAAAATGGCCAGGAGGCTGCGGGATTTTTTCAGCCACGCGTGTGTGTAATTTACAAGCATCAAAGTGCGCCAATAAATTTTCTTTAATTGCGAGTTAATTAAAATCGAAAGCAGTGCTGGCCCAACCCACCGGCCCAAAAATACCCACTTTTTGGCGCCGCAAAAATCGCTTGGGGACACGAATGGGGACGTTCGCCGGTTTTATTTATGTTCGAAATTCAAGAGTGGAAAACAAAATTTAAGGGACACACTGGATTACGATTTTTGTCACTGCCCAGAGGAAAGTGCATTTATTTGTCCTCTGGGACTGATGTTTTTTGGGGAATTATCTACTGTGAATTGCATTGAACACGGTACCATTAGATGCAGTTAAATTAACCGTTGATTGAATTTTCAATAGACGAGCCGATTCGGCCCACACACTTGGCCGTCGATTTATCAGAAATGCATAATTCATGTCAATTTCTATGGCCGCTTTGGGTATTTTTGGCCTGCCAATTCTTGGTGCGGGTATTTTGAAATAATTGCATTGCAAATCGTAAACATATTCAAATATACTGACACAATTCACTTTGCCACCGACACTCGGGTGTCCTCCTCCCTTTTGACCAGATTTTCTGGTATTCAATTTGTGGGGGCGGCTTTAGCGGTGTCGGAATGTTTATTTTATTTTATTGCCAATTTGTAAATCAATTTTCCGAGTTCGATTATTCTACGGCTGAGTTTCTTTGCCTTTAATTGACAAGGGAAAAGCGAAAAATCCTTTCGATTTCATGCTCTACTAATCCAAAGACCACCTCCAATTTGACTCTGTTCAACTGGGATTATAATTTGCCTTATGCCGGCGACCTAATTAACTTCGATTTGTGTGCCGACGGCATTTACATAATTGCATTTCGTTCAACCAGAGACGCGTTCCGGGTCGTCTCGCCGTGACTTAAAAAGGATAAAAATTAAAAACGCAATGAAAATGCAAACTCAGCCCTGGAATCAAGGCAAAAGCGAAAGTTCCAAGAACATTGGAAATTACAGGAATAAGAGAAAAGTTAACGAAAGCATGCCACCAAGAAATAGAATTGTATTTCACAGCTGCAGTCAGGACATATGGCCAGGACCCTCGGCGTTGCTACCAGCGCATTACGAGAGTTAAACGAAAGTAGAAAAAAACTGTCCTCTGGCTGCCCAGCCCCTTGGTTGCTCTGGGGAGCACTGGCAGTCCAGGGCTGCGGCCGCGTCCTCCCGGTCGCGTACAGAACTCTAATTAACTCAGTAATGACCAAGGAGAAAAAAGTCGTGGCCAAAACGAAAGAGACCTAAAAAGAATCGCGCGGGGCCGACGATATGCGGCGAACAACTGAAATCACAACTTTGGCCGACAGTCGTGACAAAAAAATGCAATTCAGCTTCTGCGGGGAGCAAATGATTTAATTCAAGTACAAACTTATTCGCTGCTAATTACGCCAGCTGAAGTTCTAGCCCAGAATTTACCGCCAGGGAGCAAGCAAATGCAGAGCGCAAAATTATGAAAGCAAAAGTTGGGGAAGAACTTCAAGAATGGCTGAGGTCGCTTTAAAGTCAATGCCGGAATTAAACTCCGGGCATTCCTATTTTGGGCCAAGCACAGCTCCTTCAACTTGTCGATATTTATTTTTGCTCTTGCCGCTGCTTGGCGTATTTGGCCGCCTTCCCAGCCAGTGAAGGCTAAGATATTTATTAGCCTGTTTTGGTTATAAGCAACGAGAGATGGAAAAATTCGCCCAAGGGCCAAGAAAACTTAATAACGAAGGCGAGGACGGCCCCTGGGGCCCAGGCACATCTGTGCCGAGGCGGGGACATCGAAAACTTCGGCTTAATAGAGCAAATTGTGCAGAAACTAGACAACAAAGTCCGCCAAAGAAAGGGCTGTTTGCCTAGGATTTTTCCTTGGCTGGGTTCGTGGCTTTGCCAATTTATAGTTGAAATTTGGCCATTGATTTTTTTTCCTCTCTACTTATATGGCTCAGCCCTCAAGCCACTCAAAGACAGAGCTGGACGACCAACTGTCAATATGCAAATAAGCCGCGCCGGACGAAGAAGCTTTAATTTGTTGGCATTTAAAATCCCAAAAGCGGCTTCACCTCTGCCGCCGTCACTGAGCAAACACCCAGGCACTTAAAGTTTCCAACTGGGCGTCGTGGGGTCAGCCAAGGAGAGCCAAATAAATGACACTCATTTACACTTGTCGCCTCTTTTCTGGGGCTGCTGTATTTACAAGTTAAATAAAAAAACTGTAAGAGCCTCGATAAAGAACTAAGCGAATGAGGAGAACGACTAAATCAAAACGAGTTTAGGAGATGCAAAAAATGGGGAAAAAAGTAGACACAGAATCTGTGGAAAGTTTTGGTGCGCGCGTGTGGCGGAAAGTTGGCCGAGCGGCAGGATTGTCCACTTGTATTAAAGGAAAAACGCTGCAGGCATTTTAAGCGTTGTTAATGCGAACGGCTTTCTTGCCCACGTCGACCGCCTCGCCCACACGCGCCCACAGCGTGGAACCGCTTGAAAGTTTTTTTCCAACTGCTCAAATGAAACAAACTTTCGCGGGATTTTTTTGCTCCTTCCCACGTACTGCGGTCGTGGTTTCTGGTCAGCGAAGGACCTCAGCTTGGCGAGCAGTTTTATGCATTTTCGCCGAGTCATAAAAATCCGAAAACAAACAACAGAAATTCATTTTTTTCGATTGCACTTACAGGGTGACCCGCAATTCCTGCGGGACAGTTAGGCCGTCGTCGTCTTCTTTTTGAGGGCAGCCGCGTAAAATGTTCCATTAAATTTGACCAGCCTTGGCTGGCATTTGGTATGCAAATGTCCTGCGGTTCGCTTACTTAACTCACAACGACCGAGAGCGAGAAATTGTCGAGTGGAAGACGGATTACCCGGTGCTTTCAATTTGTAAGAATTTACTGAAGGACGAAAATTCAGTGTGATTTTTTGTTTAGTGACAATTTAAGCTGACTGATTTTCGCATGGGATTTTATGTTGCGGAAAAGTGAAAAATAAATTGCTGGAAATTCGTTTGAAGTCAACCGAACGGCAAACAATGCAGCTCACCCGCTCGCCAACTCAATTGAGAGCCCTGCAAATGAAGTTATTTTATAATTTTCATAGAACCACCAACTGCCGACCGGGCTATAAATCACAACCATACTCGCATCTGTTACGCGTTAAGAATGTCATATTCTCTTTCCGGCACGCAATTCCAGAGCACTCTTAATTTTATTTCAAACTTGAATAAACCGAAATGTGCAATTGGGGGACTCCGATTTATGGTCCCATTAAATTAAAGCATTAAGAGAAGTCTTGAGAAAAGTCTTAAAACAGCATTAAATTTATCTGGATCCCCGGATCTATAAATTAAATGTTATATAATTTCTAGCTTCTTAACAATTTCGGAAAAGTTTTTACAAATCGGGTGAAATCTCCTTATGCCCAAATTACTTTAGAATTCGGAGTCCCGAAAAGAGCACTCACAAGTCAGAAGTGTGGAGAAAGAGATGCTGTTCTTTTTTTGGGATTTTCGGTGCACCCTTTTAGTTTCTTATTTGTTGTTGAGCCTTCGCACACCGACCATTGTTTTCTTAATTGTTGCTGTTGTTGTTAATATTTTGTTATTTGTTGTTGCTGCTGTTGGACAACAGACTTGGTTGTGCTTTTGTTTTTGGCAGCGAGTGTGGGTCTTGTTTTCCTTTGTTTTGTAGGTGTGTGCATTTTGCTGCCTGGCTGGCCCGCCTGTCCCCCAGTCCGGGGCGGCGGACTGTTGACGTGGCTGAAAACGCACACTTAAGTGCACTTGAGCGTTTTTAATTAAAACGCAATTTTTCAACAAGCGTCACTAAAGAGAGCCTGGGAGGAGAGAACGGACGGTCCCCGCTTGGGATCAGGGGACTGCGGGTCCGCAAAAAAACACAAAACTGTACCATAAAGTTGCCATTGAAATGTGGCGCAAACTGTTGAATAAAATATGACCCGCCATGGACTTATGAAATTACTAAAAATTCCATTATGAATTCTTTGTTATTTGGCGAATCACTTAAGGATTTTTGCATAAGCTGAAATATAATGCGAAAATTGGCAAGGACCCCGCTGTCAGCTGTCATTGGGGGTCCATAGAAAAGCTCATCAATCATTTGATTGTGACGCAAGGAGGCGGCAGTGCATTTGTCAATCGAACCAACTGCCAGGCCAACAAGATTACAAATTGTCAATTTAAGTTGCTGCTGCTGCCGTAAATGTTGCTGCTGCTGGTGCTGTTGCAATGATGATTTAGTGAGCGACGCATGTGCCGCCCTGCCCGCTCGGTAGCATAAGCAACTCAGCAATTGCAGGCACCAAAAGAGCAACAACAGGGCCAGCGCCACCAACAGCAACCGCAGCATCAACAACTTTGTCGTCCAGCCCTCCCTTCTGGTGTTGCTGCTGCTGGTTATTTATGCAGTTTCTCTGGAGGACGATGACGCCAGTGTTGCACGGCGGTTCAACCCTTTTGACTTCCCCAGTGACTTGTCTATTGCATTTGGTTGGCCTGTTTGGGGCATTGGCGCGTTGCCGCGTGCTGCCTGCAGGGCATGCCACATTTACGCGCTGCACTTGCCACGCGCGCTGTCACAAAAATAAACAAACTCAAATGCTCAATTCCAAGACACGACCTATGGGGTCCTCCCAAGAATCCAAAAGGGGAGCAACACAACAAGAAAATAGTTCAGGTTGTCTTCTTCTTCAGCGCCAAGACGATAGTTTCTATAAAATTCCCTATAGATCTTATTAAAACAAAACCGAGCTTTTCAAAAGAAAATATGAAAAGCTTAAACTTAGACATGACGTTATTTCAATTTGCATTAAATTGGCAATGGAAACACTGAAATTTCAGCCCTACGAATTGATCATATGCCGCCCAATTGATATGTCTTTACAATTTCCATGAATAATATTAAATGACTGATTTATATATCTACCAGTTAACAGTTTGAATTCGACCACAATTTGCCGTGGAGTCCCGGCCTCTCCACATAACAAATTAACAATAATCAATTAGAGGCAGCTGCATTTGAGCTGCCCTTCAAGTGGATGACAAAGGAGCGAAATCCATGCAAATGCTAAGTGCTGTGCATGGGCGTCGACCCGTGCGAGTCGACAACAATGGAGATCTCAAATTTGTGCATAATTAGCCAGAAACTTGAGCCGCCGGCCGAACACATGACTACCAATGAGGCACAAATTTATACTCAAATGGGCAGTTATGTTTGTGGCTATTGGGTGCTGGTATAGATAAGCCTCAAGCCCAAAACACACACACACATACACACTGACATTCTCTAGATGATATACAAGATAGGGATTTGTGTCCTGGCCCGCGTGTTTGGCTGGCGGATGCGTGAAGTCATTAGACAAGCATTTGGCATATGACCAGAGGAGGCAATTAGAAAATGATTTAGCGTGATTCTCGTGTATTTGAAGAAAGTACCCATCATGAATTTTAATATGCCAAACGTGGAAAGCCCTGCTAGAGCCACAATAAAAGTAAGCGAATAAAATTCCAAAAATAAAACGGCACAGTTGTCGTAACTTTTTTAATTGGCAGTGCTGCTCATAATTAAGACGGCTGCGTCGATAATAAACATGCGTCTTAATTTCAAGGACCTTGTTCTCGACAGCTTTTGTTTCGTCCTGGGAGGGCTGACAAGAGCTCTTGGGAGTGCTCGTTGCTCTGGTGCTCAGCCTTTTCGTATTTCATCCTTTTCGGTTTGTGAAACGTCAGAAGTACAGTTGCCACCGACGGCTTAAGTTGCAGACAGAAAGACTAGCACTTTTTGTATTTGAATACCTTTCAATGACAGCTTAAAATCCCGGCCAACAACTAATGGAAACGCTGACTGGCTGGCTTGGCTGCCTGCCCCCCGGAGCTCTATTTTGAGCCTCTCAGATTTTCATTTGCGCTCGGAGGCTTTAAAAACTATAAGTGGATTACGCGTGGGCTCAATGCAAACCATGGTTAACCGAGATTCTCTTAGTCCCTTTTAAACATTAACTTCCTTTATTAAATGGGCTTAAAGCGGAACCACTCTCGGCAACTCTGTCGGAGGTAAAAGCTTCTCCGCGCCAACCCAGCATTGCGGGGCATTCAAATTGAAATCAATTTTTGGTTGAAGCTGGGAAAGCCGCCGTCCGTTTCGAGGGTCACTGGACGGTGCTAAATCAATCACTTAACTATTTCGTTGCAGTTTTTTGCCCAGCAATTTGTTTATTCGCAGTTTGCCCACTCGCCACCCATTCGATTTACGAGGAAAAAATCGACGGCTGGAAAAGCAACAATCAAAATAATCAATAAAAAAGAGAGCCGGCCCCCAATTCTTTACGATCCCAAAGGGAACACATGAATTTTTTATATTGTTTGCATTTTCGTAAATTTTTCAGTTTTTCGCAATTTTTTTTTATATTTTTTTTTTTTTTTTGAATCTGCGGGAACATACGCCAAAACTCTGTCCTACCGCATGTTGTTTCTATGTTTCGGTCCATTTTGCGTTGTGTCTGTTTATTTTGTCGGCATTTTATACCCTACACTCGATGGACTCTATGCTAAAGATAAGGACAATCTGATCAACTGTTCCATTAAATAAATAATAAAAATACTATAATATGTTTAACAATAAAAGAAATCACTTCTTACTTCTATGCAGATTTGAATGCAGGTTGTATGGGTAAGAAAGCAAAGCATCTGTAGACCTGGGTACAGGGTATATTATAGTCGGTTTGGGGGTATTGTTATCTTTGCTTTACATGCTATTTTGTTTTGGGGTCTGCGTTTTAACGGGACTTTAAAATGCTTACTCGCCGTACGGCAACAATCGACAGCTTCATTCGCAGACGTGCAGTTTTTGTAACCATAATGGGAGGATATAGAATGAATATAGAATTGTGTGCGAATCGATTTTGGTTTTCATTTGTTTTTATGGCCAAACCAAAATGGGATGGTAGTTGGATAATAAAGGGTTATTAAAACTGACCCTAGCTGAATTTGTCTGATCAAATCAATGACAAATGGCAAAAAAAATAAAAGTACGTTTTTGATAAAACAAGCTTTAAAAATAAAATTAAATTTTAAAACCAATATAGGGAAAGTAAAATTGAGTTGGTTGCGGCTTAGTTATCTCCTTCTTCGGTGAGAGGTTGTGCCTTGAATTTCATTAGAAAATAAAATACAAAATGGCAGCGTATATTCCTTGGCCGCGATATGCGCATCGCGTTGGAAAATGTAAACAAATCCGTTCAGACTTCTCGTAAAATGCAAATTCCTTCATTTGCCGTTTCTGCTGGTGCATTTTGTATGTTGTGTTGCTCTTTGCACGGCAAGCCGACTGCCTGGCATTTTGTTTAAGTGCATAATAGGAACATATAATCAAAAATGGGTGGAGGGGGAAAAATTGAATATTTTATTGGAATTTCGAATTCCCCAATCGACTCGTTCTTGTGCACGAGTATCTCGCAATTTTCGGTAGTATATTTCATGCGGTTGTAGGAGTTTCATCCACACGCCTGGCTGCCGAAGTCACCGCATGAATGGCCGATGAAAATGGAACAAGCCGGCTGTTTGGCATAAAATCCACTCGACTGTGGCAGACGAAAATCATTCGAGCTTTGGCAATGGGCGTTTATTAAAAATCATTAAATGCATTGCCCACCCGGGACCTCTGTCTCTCTCTCACCTTCACGTATTCCATAAAAGGCGGACTAAAAATAGCAAAGATTTTCAAATTCCCCCTAAAAGCAGAGGAAAAATTGAGTTGAGGGTCGAACGAATGTTTATTTACCTCTGGCGTTGTGTCGTCAGAAATCAAAACAGCACCTCGCCAGCCCCCCAAGCCCGCCTGATCCGCCTTCTCAGGACCTGCCGCCCTAAAAGTTTTCGTGCCCCCAGGCAAATGCCTCGCGGCCGGGCGACCTTAGTGGCTTCAACCGCTGGTTCCTGGTTATGCTAAATTTAAGAGATGTGACTGCTGCGTGTATAAAGGGCCGAGGGGTGACAGGGATTAGAAGACTGCTCGTGTTGCACGTTCGCCGGCAACAAGTTTACCGCCGAGCTCCCCTCCTCGAGCTGCCCGGTTAAGGCAATGATGACGATGTTGCCTGACAATGATGACGATGACGACGACGACATTTACACGCTAACATCTGGCCAGGCATATCACGAGCGCGAGTGCTTTAATTAGCTTGACGGGCGGCGGGTTAACCGCGGCGAGGCGACTCCGCAAACTGCATTTTGTAAATGTAAAACGAGTGGCAGTCCAACTGGCAGGCGATCGTTTTGCTTGTGTTTAGAAAAGCCAAACGAAATGTTGATTATATGGAGCTGGTGCCCGTCAGAGCCTCTCAGTTGGTCAATACAATTGCCAAAATGCCAAGTTCAAAACGACAAGCGATGGCTGGTGGTTGGTGTGGGTTGGGGAGTCCTCGTCGATTACATATGGTTGCATTTCGAGTGGGGTTCTCTTCAGATGTTGAGCTTTTAGAGAAACACCCACACAAGCACATTCACATAAGCACATTCTTACTGGGAACTTGACCGACCGCATCCTGTGGGCCAATGGTTGCCATTTTTGGGGCGGTGGCGGTGAGGACTGCAAATGCGTTTTCAGTTCAGCATCAACTTTGATTTTGTGTCCATAATTCAAATGATTTTGTGTGCGTCGACTGCTGGCCTGGCAGCTGGGGAAATGCATGGGAAATATCCAGGAGATTTTCCTCAAAAAACCTGCCATGACTGCACCGAAATGCATCAATCAAAATTCAATAGGATGTTGGGCGAATGTTTGTGCATTTGGCAAGCGGATTTTCAGAATATTTTAATGAGCTCAAAGAGAAAAGAGTTCTGCCACTAATAAAGGGATTACATGCAGTCTAAGCTGGGCCAATCGTCAAAACGGCTCCCCTTTTCGCCTCGAATCACACGCTGTTTATCCCTTCGAAATCAAAGGGAAATTCGAAAGAAAAACTATTTTCATACATCAAACCCGCAGGCGGCTTAAATTTGCTTTTCCCCCAGGAAGCCAATTCGTGAAGAGGGAATCCTCCCCTCCGCAATCACGCATCTCCCCCGACCATTTGATTTTGTCTCATCTCGCGCAGACAATCAGCCTGGCAAAGATGCACTTCCGTTCGCCCTTTCCCCTCTTATCGTATTTGCTCTTGGCAGATACCCAAGACTTGGGACTTCAAAATGGGGGGAAAAGTTCGCGCCTGCGGCTACAATCGAGGGCGAATCTTTCGTTATCCTGTGTGATTGCAAGCCGAGAATCAGCGACACAACCGCAACGGCGGCGACTGTTGCAGTTTCCTCGCTCCAAAGGTTAAATTGCCCGTGCAGGATTTATTTGCTGGAAATTATGATTTATAAGGTCAGCCAATGGCAGTAGCTGCTGCTCACGCACACCCAACTAGACATTGGCTGGCAGGGGAGGTTGGGGTCAGCCAAGCCTCACACATCAAATCAGCGCATCCTTTTTCGCCGGGTCGTCCGTTCACTTTCCTCTTATTGTTCCTGGCCGTTGACCTCGATTTGAGCGAACGTCGTGGCGACCGGCAACCGTCGAAAGCCAACCGGCGTTGGCAAGGGAAACAGCTCTGCAGAATTTTGAAATTGAATTATGCTGCTTTTAGTTGCCTGCAGGTGAAATCTCTGTTTGAAACATAAACTACAAAGAATCCGAAAGTAAGCGAAATTAAATTAAATGAAGCCAGCGCCCGAAAGGGTATCATAAATTGCTTAAATGGCGTCTGCCATAAAATATAAATAAGCTTTTTAGTAAGTTCATAAATGGCATTTAAAAGGAATTTCTCAAATGTTCTCAGTAATGTTTGGATTTTAATTATTCAAATTCAAATTATCTTTTGCAAAACAATGGCTAAAAATCATTCAAAAATTCATAGTTCATGATTTAAAATTAAATTGGTCATTAAATACACATTTAAGTTTTATTTTGATTTCCTCGCTTGCTGCAAGCTCACGGAAGGAGCAAGCGGCCGAAAGGGTATCACAAGTTGCTCGAATAGGACTGACATACATATATATTCTAAATAAAAGATTTTTTAGTATTTTAACAAGCGAATGGCGTTTTTCAAATGTCCCCACCCACAATTTAGGAAATTTTATCATTCTTTTATTTTTTTTTTCAAATTCAAATAATTATTATCAATTATTAAATAAAAAAATATTTAATTTCATTAAAATATTCCATTTTATTTTAGTTTTGCAATTAAAATATTCTCAAAATATAGCTAATATATATCTCAAGTGATTAAATATGAAACTTTTCCGCACATATGAATTTTCAATTCGAATTGAAGCGCTTCCTGACAATTATAAATGGTTGAAAACTGCACACTCACTGGCCAGAGCTTAAAGCTATTTCCTTTTAGGTTGCCACATCTTGAATAAAAAATAGATTGCTAGGTGTCGAATGTAGTTGAGCTGCCCACTTCAAAATGGTTGTTGTCGGCACTTCTGAACTTTCCGTAAAATTCCTTAGAGCTTTTATTATGAAAATTTTGTACAGAAATTCCCATTTTATATTTCCAAATCTCAATTTTTCCTTAAGAACTTTTTTAAGCTATAGTCTCTGCAGCTTGGAAGCTGTTTTTATTAACATCGGATAAAAATCTTGGGAAAGTGAAAACCAGAAAGCTTTTGCAGAATATTTCGAAATAAATAACAAAAGCGACTTTCTAGTTTGAGAACCAAATTTTTCAAGCTTCAAAAGTGGGTTGATGACTAGAATAATTTTATCTCTAAGTTATCAATGGCTACAGGGATGCTCAAATAAAGAAAACTTGTAATCTATTGAGAAAAAACAAACAAAAACAAATAAACTTATAAAGTTGCACGCATTTCTCTAAATTTAAAATGTTAAAATATTTAAAACCATAAAAAAATGTTGTAAATGTGTTTGCGAAAATTGTTAAATTCTATTCCCCTGAATAAATTCGAAATGGTTTACCCCTCGGCAAACATAGGGAAATTTCCCCTCTGAAGTTTTCCGCCATTGCGGCTGCGCGCTCACCGCACAAAAAGTGGACCGTTTGGCGCCAGTGTGCCAAGCGATGGGGATTCGCTTTTCTTCGGAAATGAGGCCGAAGCCCGAATAGTCCGAATGTTGGCTGCCTTACGATTTTGGCTGCCTGAACTGGCGAATTTCCATGCCAGTTTGTGTTCGATATTTGCGTTGCTTGGTAGCGGTGAACGGTCGCCATTGTCCCGCGTGGAACGAACGGACCGAGTCGCGTTTCCCATTTGAAGGCAGCGACCAGCATCAAATTCGATTCGGGGATTTAATCGTGAACAAACGAGTGAACGGATGCCAAGAAATCAAACTGCATTGACGCGAACAGCGAAAAGATAAAATATACCAAAAAACAGCTCCGCCGGTCGGCTAAAAAATAAACAACACCACGGAAAGTGTGCCAAGCAAATAAAGCCCTTCTCCGAGCTTAGTGTGAGCATAGAAGGATTTGTGTGTGTGCTGATTTTTGTGTGTGCTTAACACGCTGACCGTCTTTGGCCACACCCACACATACGCACGAAGGGTATCAGTGGCGGCCACCGACAACAGGATAAGTTCACTTGTTCGCCGGATACGCTGAGCGGAATTTGTGTAGCGCAACTTTAAGTTCATACATATGCACCCGACACTCACACACGCACACACACACGCAGGCACACAGACAGGCCGCGAGACAGCCAGCGGTCGGCTGAGTGAGTGTAGCATACGTCGTAGGCGCCAAGGCGTCCGCGTGTTTTTAGTGCCACCGCCGCAAGCCCAACTTCACTAGGCCCGTCGTTGAGTCGTCGTTGTGTTCGCTTGTCTACCGTAGAAAATCCGGCTGACTTGGCTGCCGGGCAGGCAATTCGCAGTTGGTGTGTCTGTCGGTTGGTCGTCCGTCGGCTGCGTTGTTGTTTTTTTGTGAGCAAGCATTGAAATTTTTGAACGTGCCGCACAAAACGAAGCGAGGCAAAACGAAAGAAAAGAAATACAAATAAATAGCAGAGCAAAGGGCGGCGGCAGCGCCAAAAGTTGCACAGTGCGTATAAAACGACCGGAAAGTTGTCGACAACGAGCTAGAAAAAAGCTGAATAAATTCAACAAAAAAATTTAATCCCACACCCACACCATCATCGACACCACAGAAGGAGGAATAAGCGTTGTCTGCTGGAGTTAGTGGCTCTCTCGCTCGTTGTGTGTGTGTGCGTGTGGAGGGCGTGAAAATTAAGTGAAGTGTGACAGAAATTAAAACCAGAAAATCAAAGCCAACGCAGCACGGCCTCAGCCCGGGATCCTCCGCAAGGAAAAAAACGGTAATTGAGTCATAAATTTTCTATAATTAAAATTGCCTCGAAACCATCGAACCCGCCGCGGGTCAATCGACGTTTTAAATGTTGCCGGGATTTTCGCTAAAAAAGCGAGATTTTCAAATCAGTTGCCTACGCGGCGGTGATTTGTGTCCGTCATTAAGGACAGCCGCCTCCTTTGTTGACGGCAAATTCAAACAGTATTGGGCTACCAATCGGCTAATCCATCATATGGCATGGATGAGGGGGGAGGTCGGCTGTGTTGCTGTCGCCGTCTTGTTAGCTTTGGGTCTTGATTGATTGGGTTTTGTGGATTTTGCAGCTCGAACACCTAAGGACCCGGAGTCTGAAGACCTTGTTTGCTCAATGCTGCTAATGGGCCATCTACTCGTTTTCTCTATGCATCTGGAGTTGGGGGCCGGGTATTGGACAGGCCTGGAGTATTTGCTAAATTGGCAATTTATGTTTGCTCTTTGTTGGCTCTTTCCATGTCAATCACTTAGCCCCCGATTTGGCATGCCATTCAATTCTGTCAATGGCTACAAAAATCGTGTAAAAAAGACCTGGAAAATCATAAACGATTGTTAATTGCCTAACGAGAAAGTCCCTTTGAAACCGCTAATTAAAATTCTAAAATTCAAATTATATAAACCGGTTCAACGAATTTCAATTGGCTTATGAAAAAGGCTGCCCCAAACTTCATTGGTCTTCTGTTCCAAAAGTGCCCTTGGAAAGTCCACTTGCCTCAATCAATCGTTGGATTTTTTACTCACCGCACGTGCTTGACATTTAATTATATATTTATTTATATACAAGCCGTTGCCACACACTCGAAGAGCATTAGTACGGATGGAAAAATACCCAAAGTCCCGACTAGGCCATTGTAATTATTTGTCGGCCGGAAGTTGGGCGTCTCTTTGTCCTCTAGGCATGCATAAGCGTAGTTGCTTTCAACTGGGCTGCTGTGATTAATAATGTTTAATTATATTTAGCACGACAGGCTGAGAGCGCCGCTGCTGCTTTTGTTTGCCGGCGATGGCTCTGCCTGTTCTCCGCCTTTGATTGATTACAACATTTTGTCGCCACTAATGCCCTGGCGGCAGCAACAACCCACAGCAACAATGTGTACAAATAAGCTTTTGATAAGTTTACGTATGCCCAAGTTAACTCTCCAGATTAGTTTGATGGTGGGATGGTGGGGTGGGGCCGGGGATCCTGGGGTCTAAAGATGACGACGACGATGTCGTTACAAGTTGATTTGAGCCACTTGAACGCTAATCAACAATTAATGGCCAATTAATATGCAATTTCCCTTCGAGCCAAGCAACCAACCAATTGAGCAGCCCCATCAATGGGCATAATTTTGAAATTGTCGGTCGATTAATTAGAGGTCAGTGGCTGCAGCAAAAGTTTCGCCAAATGAATGGATGGCTATCAGTCTTGTCTAGCCAGGATGGAGCATTAAACTGATTGAAAACCGATATAAAATTTACAATCAACATTAAACAGACTTCGTCAAATTCAATTTATACATTAAACTGGACCTGCCCGAAGGGCAAATTGAAAGTGTCGCCAGCAATGCGGATTTCAAACAAAAATATAATTTAATATTCATTGAAAAAAGGATGGATATTTTTAATTTGTTGTTCACAAGTAAATCGAATTCAAATGCCCGTCCGAATGAATAATAAAAGCCTCGCACGCAGAACTAACGCATTCAATGATGATTAATTTATGTTTTCGGGTCCTCCGGGAGCTTTGAATTTTTAGTTCTGATAACAAAGGCATGCCCGGAATATGCGCAGAAATTAATTAATAATTAAACGTGAAACAAAGGCTCCAGCAGTTTCCACATAATTTTAAATAAAACCGTTTTTTGCGTGTGATAAAGTCGGTGAGGCGTGGTCGAAATGTTGCTCTTACCGATGGCGTTTGGGGCAGTTTGATTGCAACAATTAAAGTGCCGGCGAACGTGCAACAAAACATTAAATAATGGAACCCATAAATCATAGCCATTGGCCTTGTCGGAACGGAAATGTGTGGATGAACGTCCACCGGCCAATGGAAAACCCACACGCATGTCCAAGGACTGCTCAACCCAAAAACAAATACCAAAGGTTGACTTATTCAATTAAGAGGAGAAACACAAGTTCCTGGGATGTATTGAGGCTCGCCTTCTGCTTCATTAAGAAATCATAAACACCGCAATTTTCGCCCCGAAATTTTTAAAGGTCTTCTCCGTACAAGGGACTTTTAATTTGGTCGGCCATTAAAAACAAAACGTGCCCCGCTGCGTGTCATGTGCGTAACACGTCAAAATGAGCACATTACCGAGCACCAGGCCGGGTTTTATTTCCTCTCCACCGCCTCTTCACCCTTAAAAAAGCAATACCCTCTTGCAAGTAATTTTTTTAATGGTGCGAGCTTGAGTCGCGGGGCCTCCCTTCCCTTCGCGTGCTAGTTGAGCTTGCCACTCAACCCCACAAGCCCGGGGTCGCATAATTAAATGAATCGGAAGGCACGTGTTAATATTTTGAGGAAAGCGGCAAAAACATCAACCAAAACCAAAAATCCAGCCACCGATACAGATGAGAGGAAGGCGCCTATTGGCTTGAAGACTCTGAAAATGTATGTTTTATTTTTTTCTATTAAAGAATTCATCATGAAGTCTGCGGGAAACGTCTTTCAAAGGGATATAATGAAAAACAGGGCATATTTAGGTAGGGCTTCTCGGCTGTCCAATCATCCGCATGCACGCGCTGGCCGAACACAAAAGAAAGCATGTAATTGAATATTAATCATACGCCATGTCTGACCATAACTCAGTGCGCTCAGGTAGCGCGTTTAATGCCTGGCAACAAACAGGAATTTTGTGGGCCGCACACACTCACACCTCGGCAACATGACAACTGACGGCGATGGTGCCGGTGGCGGTGGCTCTGTTGTCATAGTTTGCCCGGCTTGGAGTTGCCGGTGGCAGTGGCGCTGCTTTTGCTGCCTATAAATAAATTTCCTCATATTTCAGCATGTGAACAATAATTAAATTCGTCCTGTTGCCGGTGTTGGTTTTGTTGTTGCTGTTTCACCCACTTTTTATGCAGTTTTTTATGCGCTTGTTTGTTTGGCTGAGTCGCCTGCCTTTTTATGTTGACATTCATAATGGAAACGAGTAGTCAGCCAACTGCATCGACGGCCCAACCGGGCGGAGCGATCCACCATTCCCTGAGAGGGCAATTAATTGTTTTTGGTTTATTTCGACCTGCATCGAACAGAAAAACAAACACGTTTTACAGTTACAGCCAGAAATTATGACCGAGCAACTTCAGTGATTTCGGGCAGTAGAAAAAATTGGTAGTCGTAAACTTTATGGCGCATAAAAATCGAATGGCAAGTGGGCAAGGAGATTTTTTCTGTGTACCCCCTTTTGAAATTGCAAATTAATTATGGGCACATTTGTGCGCCGAGCAGCCTGCTAATAGCTGGAAAAATGTATTCCCTTTGCTGGCACCGGCAGGATTACGGGAATGACTTTATCGACCGCCCAGATCGGGGTTAATTAATAAATATATTTTTAATTGTTTTTTGTTTGATCCGCAAATATTATTTCATTAGAGGAAAATCCAGTTTTTAACGACTTTAAAAGATTTTCTATAAAAAATGTTCAGAAATTGGTGAATGGTACTAAATACAAATTTAAAAAGATTAATTTTTTATTTCCTCGCTTTTTTGTATTTTATTTCTTTTGGTAAATTATACAAATTTTGTTATCAGAATAATGACACCCGCAAAAATATTAATCTACCTGGGAATGAAATCTTTTTAAACGCATTCCCTTGATGCTTTTAAAATTTAAACATTTTGTAGAGAACTCGACAATCTCAAATTTTTCTTATCAAGTGTTGCTAATTTTCAACGACTTATAAATGCATGGGAAAAGCAATAAATGACATCGGGGACAAATGAAAATCTCCTTCAATATGAACGGAACTTGTCCAGTTTTTTAAGAAGTTTAAAGCGCGGGAGATAATTAATTATATAATGAAATTAAACTGGTTTGTTGTTTTATTTCATATTTTAATCATTATTTGTTGGCTTGGCTTTTAATTATTAATGCTTGTAGTATTTAATACAAGAAAACTTTCAATTTGGTTGCCAATTTTAAGAATTTTAATGAGCACAAAAGATATTTTGTTTCGTTTTTCATCAATAAATCAACGAAAAAAACTTTATAGACTTTTTGATGAGTTCGGCGAACTTTCTGGTGGGGAAAATTCTGCCCCAATTTTATGTTAACGACCTTGAGCTGAGAAAAATGCAACGCAATTTCACTCTGTCGGTTTTAATTGGAGCTTAACTTTGTTGCAAGGACGACTGCGGGCGAATACAGTTAACGGTCGGCTTGTGGGCCATAAATTTTGCTGGCAGTTGACAAAATTAAATGAGCAATGAACGGATCCGTGTCCGAAGCTCCCCGCTGACTTTGCTGACCAAATTAAAAAACATCGAACGCATAATTAAATGAAAATGTAAACGTTTACCGACCACCACAACCACCACAAAAAAAAAAAAATAATAATACAATATTGCCTGAAAGGAACAACAAATATATTGATTTAATTATGTCAGTAAATGAAATTCCATAAATTTGCCAAGCCTATTAAAAAATAAAAAATAAAAGACGAAAAAGAATTCGCTACACGTGCTCGGGGCGACAATAAAATTTATATGATAAGGACATTTTTTTACCGAAGGGCCATAAAATGCCAATGCCTCCGGAGAGTTTCTCACCTCTCCAAATTCGGTATTCCAAAGGCCCGCATTCTCTGCGTCTGCGACGTGAAGGATGCCAGCCTAGACAGGCTCAGGGCCACCGACGACGGCGACGTCGAGAGCCGCTCATAACGCCCCTAACAAAGTGGCATTTGAGCCGAAGTGACACTTGTCTAAGAACAAGACCCAGTCAGTAAGCCAGGCGGCGGCAGCAGCCTACACAGCTAAATACAATTTTAATTTTTCAAATGCGCCCGCAGGGCGGCGGAGAAGAGGATGGCAACTTTGATTCTTCGTTGGCTGTCGTTTCGCTTTAACGGTTTTGTTTTTCCGCTTGCGGTTTTAAATGACATGGTGACGAGTTAATATCCAAATGTTCATATCCTGTCAAAGTGCCAGACAAAATGGCGTCACTGACAGCCTCGAGAGTCAAGCTAAGCCCGGCCAGGACCTAAATTACATTTTTTTTTTCGAGCATATGTTTGCCGGTTGAGTGCTCTTTGAACTCTAAACTGGCTGTTGCCAGGGCCCCCTTGCCCGAGGAGAGGGCCTGAAAAGATTTCGAATTTCTTGCCACTTGGAGTGACAATTCTGGGAAAGACCCCGGAGAAAAATTAATTCATGTTTCACTTTCTGCGAATTTCGCCCGTTTGGTCACTACCTTGTTCTATGGTTCGGGCGATAATAAAACCAAACAGAATAGAAGTGATGACGACTATGATATGGGCTGTGCGAAAGATAAACGGCCCAAGATGCCGGTCTGTGGTTTGCCGGGCGGCTGATTCGCTTTCACACAATGCGCTTGATTTATGTTTATTATGTTGCCCTGTCAATATTGCGGGCAGGCCAGACTAGCAGACGCAGGACAATGGCGTCGACAGCTCAAAAGAAATATGGCCCAACAAATGGCCAAGGCAATTAATATTCCAATGGCTTATTCGATGTTTAACCGCTTCATTTCATTCAAATACAACAACAGAGAGCCGAAAATGAAGACACCGCGAAACCAGCGCTAGTCGTGCATTCAATCATGCATATTCATGGGGGCCACGCTCTCAACGATTCCAATACTCAAGTGCTGTCTGCTCAAGGACCTTGAAAGGCTCGCCGCCAGCCCGGCGTAACCTGCTCGCTGTTTCTGATTCCGATTCGCCACTACAATGACACTATCGCATTGAATGAGGATGATTAATTGAAAATAAACTCAGCCGCGCGGGCCGCCATTGGCAACTTTTGTATGGCCAACACTCGCATCGCCATTGTCGGCGTCCTTATCAAGTGGATTCGACTCGACTCGGCTCGGCTGATAATGACAGGCCGTGGTGGGGCCAGGCCCCCAGGCGTTCAGTAAGCCGATTGTTGCTAGTAAAAACACTTGCTTGGCAACATTTATACTCATTTGTGTGTACGGCTGATGTACGTGTGTGTGTGTGAGCCGAACAATGCGAATGCACATGAAGGAAATGAAACTTTTGTGCCTCCTGCAAGGACATTGAAAGCAAAATTTATGACTGTGTCGGTGTGTCGATGGCTGTGTGCGCCGCCTGAATGTGTGCGTGTGACAATGAATTTTCCCGCAGAGCCAACGGAAAAACAAAATTCCCACTGTTCATTGTGGCGGGCATAAATTTTCGTAATTACTTTGGAAAAAAGAATCCTTTAAGCTCGACCTTGAAAGTCTGTCCAACAGCTCTTAAAGCTTATTCCGCACTGCCTCGAAATTCACTGCAGCTGCGTAATCGTCCTCCTGACATCACCAAAATGTTGCCAGCAATTCTTTGGACTGCCTCTGTCCCGCCAAGGCGGTAGAAACTCAAGCTTATCACTCCGGTTCCAGACCATTGCGTATTAAAAGCATTTCTGTTGGACCAATAAAAAAATAGCGGCGTTGGCGACAACTCGGACTTTCCTCGGCTAGTATAATTTTATTTTTGAGTTTCAGGCCCTTGAAAAAAAGCAAATTGTATACGTTTCGTTTGTCCCTTGATTGCCGGCTCTGAAAACTAGGCAATGGTATTTTGCTTTATAATGTTATGGCTATTTAGGCTCGGGGTTGTCGGTCTGGCGCTGCCTGGTCTTTCCCAGTTTTTTATTGCCTCCCCTTCAAATGACCCCAGCCGTGCCCCGGAGATGGACAAGTGACAGTTGGTCGGCTTCCCCCAGATGCCTCCTTGCCAATGCTGTGAATGTGCCAAGGGACGAGCCTAGGACGGCCCAACTTTACATAGATATTGTTTGTCATTAACAAGGTCGACGTTTGTGAGAGGGAAGCCAAAATTGGTATACTCTTTCCCCAGAGGCTTGGCCAACTCTGCCTGCTATAATGGGCCCCCCGACCGGCGGAAAAAATACAGACAACAAACTTGCTTTGATGAAAGAAAGATGCTACACGCCGGGGCGCAAATGACGGTTGTCGTTGTCGTTAGCATCACAGGCGGGTGGGAGGAGGGGCGGCACTGCCAGTGGTCGCCGTTGCCCGACATTAATTTTGTTTTCATAACTGTGACGACGCCGACGTTGACTGCTCAACGTTGGCTTGGTTACTTTGGGCAGCTAAAAGGGTTGGGCCACTGCCTGCTTTACGCTCAGTTGGTCGGCGGACAGCGAGAATGAAGACACTTTTTGCTGCACTGCCTGGTGTTTTGTTGGCCAGGCCAGAACTGAACAGTGGAGCGCTTGATTGACACGCTGTCGCTTGGTTTGCTTGTCTCTGGATGGGCTGCCTTTTGCCCTTTTTCATTGCGGATTTTTTGTTGATGACCATGACACGAAAGGAAAAACACGACGAGCACAGAAATTAGCACCAGCCGCCTCCTTGCCGCCAACCGACCACTCAGTGTCGGTCTGTATTCTTGTGATGCATTTGTGACAATGAAGAGCAGCAGCTGCTTGTCAAGGGGGTCGGTCGGGCTATCCGGCCAGTCAGTCAAGGACAGCGAGCAGGATATGTGAGATGCCCTGGCGAACGTCACTAGATACAGCTCACTTTTAGTGTAGGCCTAATGGGCCCGACAGGCTTGAAGGCGCCGTAGAGCGAACTTTGAGTACATCAAGAAAATTTATTTATGGCAAGTGAATTCAAACTAAGATCTGCCATAAATCATTAACTGCCGCTTATCCTTCAAATTTCAAGGTCAGCCCAGCTTATCTCGACCTAAAGGGAGTCAGTCAGCCAAAGAAAAGGTCAACTTCGTTTCTAATACGGCAGGGAATCGGGTCGGCATTTGGGTCAAGTCAACTTGGTAGCCTAAAATGGCCAACCAGAGAAATTGACTTATTTTTATGACGTCGCCGCCCCTCTGTCACCTGCTTGCCTATGTGTGCGTGCGAGGAGGCAGTCATAAAACGGATTTTAATGTGTTTTATGAGCCACCAAAGGGAACACATGCGAGGCGGGTTTAGGCTCACACACATAAATCCGCCAAAAGGAAGAGCCCGAGGAGCCTCAGACAAAGTCTAAATGGAATTATGCGTGAGTGGTTGCCAAATGAGCGGACTTCTTTCGGTTCGGTCATCTGTGAATTTATGGCCATTCTCGTATGCGTGCGGAGCCACAAAAACACGGCCAAGGCGAGGCAGCTGAGTTAGAAATCAAGTTGTCAATGGGCGTAGGCAAATAAGCAGCCATAAAAAAATGAGCCGACATTAATCTTGTCCGCCGGACCAGAAGCAGACTTGACGGTAGGCAGGTGGATCTATTGATGCCAGTAAGTACGGGGGAGGCTGCTGCCAGACGGCCTGTGGCTATTTGTCGTGCCAGTTGGCGGTGGTCTGTTCGCTTCTGAGGCACACACTTAGCATAAAGCCTGGAAGTTCCGGTGACTCGGGTCGACTGTTTACCTCTTCAACATGCACACAAATCCTTCGAAGCAATCAATTTGTTTTTATTGAATTTTCTACAGCCCAACGAATCCAGCCGACTTCCCGCCAGCCCATACATCAGCCCGAGAGCGATGGCAATTCGTTAAGAGACAGGGAGTCCTTCTGGCAGGCTACCTGGGCGTATGACTGACGTATGCCCGGGCATTTGTTATGGCCCATGCGTTGTATATTTTTATCCTCGACTGTCTCTCCAGCCACTCGTTTTGGTACGTGAGCCCCTGGCCCTGTCCAAATTTATGCTGTGGATTCCCCAGCCAAACTGACGTTTAGCATAACCAACTAACCCAAGCCCAGGTCGACCTTTCCCACATCATATTTCACATTGATGTCTATCGTTTTTTTGGAGAGTTGAAGCTTTTCAAAAGTTGCTGGCATTTAACATGGCCGCCCGTTGCGTGCGTCCCAGCGGCATGTTTACCTCAACTTATCAGAATTTGTGGGTACTTTTGACTCGACTGTACCGCCCAGCCGTCTCCAGCCACAATTGACAGGGTTTGCAAATTAATGGAGTGGGTTTGTTGATTGGACACCCCGAGAATGGCACAAGAGATGCCCTGACAATCGGCCCTTTTATTGCCATATCGGAAAATCTTAATAGTTTTTCAAACCGTTTTCAAAGGCACAGTCGGTCTGTAGATTCCATAGAAACCTATCATGTCCATCTGCTATTCAGTCATTTTTTGTCAAATTTTTTTTGGTACAGTCACGGCAAAATTCCAATTCATAAATGCGCACGCAGAAACTCCCTTATATTGCATAGATGAGAAGTTATACATATAAGTTTGGTCGGCTTCCTGAGCCAAACTTATTTTGGCAACACGAAAAGTTTTCGCTTTCCCTTCACAGCCACAAGAAGTGTAGTTTGTCATTCTCAATTAAAGCAATCGTCATTTGCATAACACTTAACTGTCATAAACTTTACCTGGTGGCTGCTGCAGGGAAGTCGAATCAACACAAACCTGACATCAACCTCCACCTGGACTTGGATTTGGGTGCTAGACCGACAAGCTGACTTTGCAGTGAGTGCACCAAAGAAGCAATTTCAAGCGGGAGCTTTAATGGGGGCGGGTGATAATCCCATCGGTGATTGGGGTGCAGGTCAAGCACCCGCATTTCACACGCATCATCGCTTACTCCAGTCGAAGCTAATTGATTGCCACAGTTGTAATTTGAAATGGACGACCGGACTACGCGTGGGTTTGCTCTTCGGTCTGCTCGTCAAGGTAATCGGCTGGTGCCTGGGCCTTTGCGCTGATTACAACATACCGATTCGCACCAGAGCCTGACTGGCTTGGCCGGATCTCACCAAAATTAAATAAAGTAAATTGATGGGCAGCTCTCACCAGCGGGCCGACAGCCCACGCCAACCGACGCACATAAGTAGGCTACGCAAAATGCACACCCAACATGACGGCAGCGCTGGCTGAGCGCGTGTGCGTGCGTGCGCGTGACTGTGCGGGTGTTTGTGTGCGTTTGAAATTTGTGTCGCATGCTGGCTGTCCAACACATGCGGCCTGTCGTCTCCGGTCGGGTTATCCTCGTCGCCTCTGCTGCTGTTTTTGTTGTTGCGGTTGTTATCGCATTTGCAATCGCTGCTGGGAACATTTTTTTTTTTTATTTGATTTCGTGGGGCCTACAGATAAAATGACCCCGAACAACGTCCACGCCGCGTACGTCAAGTTTATGCGAATGGCCATTTGGCGGAATAAATTATACGGAAAATGAAAATCAATTCGAACGACGAAGCGGCCAAATGAAAAATGGCCAAATCTATGATTTAAAGAGTCCCGGGCTTAAAATTGAAACCCGAAATGGAAAAACTTCTGTTTAATAACCTCTGAGATATTCAATAAGTAAAATGCTTTTTTAGGAAGGTTCAAATGAAAGTTAATTCATTTTATTCTTATTCCTTAATTTCCTTACACATGTTTAGTGGGACAGTCTAAATCAAAATCAACTATAATTCCGGGCTTTAAAAAAAATCTTTAAAATAACAACGCAAACCTTTGGAAGTCTAAAAGGCTTTGAAATATTTTCGTCACTACCGACCTAATTTTGTTTTGTGTTTTCAATTTATGTGGACGAACCCTTTGCAATGCCGCTAAATCCATGAAAATTGTTTCTTTTTTATTTGCATTTCCGTTTTTCCGCATCTTTTGTTCTCGTCCGACCCACACACCCACTCGGCTTGCCCCACTACTCCCATCGCCCATGCTGGGAAAATTTATGCTGCTCCAATAACAATTTCGGCACAGCAAAATAACAGGAATATAAAAAACAAAGACCTTTGAAATTTTGCGAGAAGAGGAAATACAACAATAAAATGGCATGTTGAGTGTATTAAATTGCCATTTATTTGATTTTTGTTTTCGTTTTGCACGTTCGTACTCCTTCTCCTGCCGTCCGGCCCACAAACGCAAGGGAGCCCAATGGGATCAACGATGCCGTTTCCCATTTTTTTCGACTCGTATTTAAATAATGCTTATAAATGTGTATGACAGAGACGATCTATGCTTTCCGCTGCGCCTTCTGCTTGAGGTTTTTGGCGCGGCAGAGATTTGAAATGGTAATGAAAAACACACACGCTCGCCGGAAAGCCCAGCGGGAGGTGCGGCAAGTGCGTGGCTCGGGATTGCCAGGGATTTAAAGCTGCTTCCATTGGAGCAAACGAATCACGGCATAAGCCTCCAAGGACGGTTGAATTCCTAGCAGCTGTTACAACAAAGCCCACGCCTCTTGTCTCTAGTCAGGGAAACGCGAACGAGAAGAGCTCTTCGAACTGTGACTTTTAGCCGGTGGAAGCGAGATTTCATTGCATTCAATTATATAATTTCTGCCACAATAGAACCCTTGAACTTTTGCATCTTCGAGGTCGGCACTTGGACCGACGTTGACCCACTTGGAGGGAGCGAGCAGTGCTGCCATCAGCCGTGGCGACCTCTTGAAAATGAGTCTCCAAGGAGCCAGGCTGCCGGACCACCACCAACTATTGTTGCTTTGTTCGTGTTGTTTGTGGATTTTTCAGCCGCTGGCCTTCACGGTGTGCGGGCATTTTAAAATAATTGCGAAGCCCCCGCCTCGCCCGCAACGCCGGGAACGGCTCAACCGAAAAAATAAGCAACCCTCAGCTGAAAATTTCTCCTTTGTAAGAGGCAGCAGGAGGGCAGTAATTATTCGGTCCGAAAATGGAATAAGCAACCAGCATTTAATTTGCTAGTTTTCTCAGTTATTCGCTGTGGAAATTGTCGCTAATTTTTCTGGTCTGGCGACGGTGCAATGGAAACCTGGCCAGCTGCAAAAACAGCTTGAAGTTCCCGGCCCAGCTGATTTCGAATTTCAGTACACTCAAAGAGATTTCTACGGATCGGGAAAAGTACTGCGTAACTGCGTAAAATCCCCTAAGCTAACGAGGCCACAACAAAGTATCGTCCGCAGCCACCCTGGCAACTCTGGCTGGCAATGCGCGTTGCTAAAGCGACCGAAGCGAAATTCTAAGCTGTAAAAGAGGCCAAGCCAAGGAATTTATGACTTGCATTTGAACAACTCAAATGTCTTTTGGCCAACAGCGTCAAAGGAATGCCATTGATGCTTTGCAGCGGCCCCCGTCTGCTTTTGCGACTTCAATGTTTTCAATAATTCCGCAAATTTATTGCACAACTTTTCCTTGCTTCGATATTTGCCGTCTTTGCATTTCACGCACTACTCGCTTAGCGCAAAGCGCCAAAACTTTTGCAATAATCCCCATCGTCGATGTTGTCCTCGTCGTCGAGCAGCCAGAGCAAAGTCAATAAAACAAAATAAACGACCTCAAAATAACAGAGGGTCAAATTTTACGACGCAACTCGAATCGAAAAAAGAGGCCCACGGCCCGTCGCGATCGCCTGCCCAAAAACAAAGTTATGGGACCATCAACAATCCAGCAAGCAGCCTTCCGCTTTTATTGGCATTCTTTTTGACTTAATTTTTTTATACGACTCTTACAACTCTGTGTGTTTTTAGGGCTTAATAATTCGCCGTCCATTGGCAGCCCAATGAAGGCTTTTGCTGTAAAATTCTAATTAAGACATTGGCTGTTTGTGTTTTTCACGAGCGAATTTGCAATTGAGAGTGTTTGATTTGTTGGCCATGAATGCCAAATGACTCATAAATATTTATGCCTAATCGCATTTCAATATCCGATAAAGACTACCAAATGAAACCCTCCTTCTTTCCTGGCCCAGAGTGGGTGGGAATGTCTTTATAGTTTTAATTAACATTTTGCTCGCCGGCGAAAATATTAGAGGCATTTTTCACATAACAGTAAAGTCGCCCCGTCCCTCGCCGAAGAGCCGGAGAAAATTAAATTTTTGCGACAAAACCCGATGTCAAGGGCCGTGGAGCTCAACTATTTTCAATTTATATTAAACACTCTGACATCAAATATCAATTACTGGGAATGGGCGAAAGAGGCTTTTGTTGGAATTTCACTCAAATTTCAAATAAATCCCGCTGTCAATGGGGCTTCGATGGTTTCCGAAAGTTTTTTCTTTGCGGCTTCTCGTCAGTTTTATTGCCGGGATCGGTTAAGTTATTACATCCGCCGACTTATGGCGGAATTGGGAAAGGACCTTTCCTACTTTTATGGTGGAAAATGTTATAAACGCTTAATGAAGCCACCGAACAAACTCAGACCATGACTCCGCCGCCCTGGTTTATTAGCCAATTTGAGACACAACCCCATCGTTTGGGGCGTCCCGCGTACTTTGTCATCCGCCCAAATGCGGTGCGTTTTATGTGCCGGCTATTCCCGGTCTAAGGGACACGAAACCAAGACCACAACCACGCGCTTAATGACTTAACCTCTTACGAACAGCCAGCACAACGGCCACGGCCACGCCCCCGGCCAAGAGTCAGAGTGCCAAAGTGCAGCTGTTTAACTTTAAGCCAGAAAGTAGTCGGCCGTCGAGAGGGTCCGCCCGCAAAACGCCATCGTTTGCAGTTGAAAACTGTGACAAGTGCGCCGTTAAAGTGTGTTTGACTTTGACTTTAGTTCGGCTGGTAGCACTTTCAGCCACCAGTTGGCCAACTGGCATAACGTTAATTATACGACTCGTTGACCGCGCGGCGCGCCATTCTTCCCTGCGAAATGTACAAAACTTTGTCATACTTTGCGTCGACTTGACGGCAACGCCGTCAGCAAAAGCCAAATGGCTGCTTTGATTTCGAGTCGACTTTTTCCCCCAAATTCTTGAGGTTTCCCTGCCGCAAACTTGCCGCCAACTAATGCGCTATCTGTTTTAATTTATTTACAGGTACGTTGGGCCAAACTTTGTTCCTCTTAAATTTTAATGGGTAAGAAATGAGGGTTAATTGCAACCAATAATCCTGGATTTTGATTATTTTCGATTGCTTGGGTTACTTCATTTAAAACACAATCGAAATCCAGACGAATGGACCGGCAAAATGATCTGAACTAATCCAGTTGGGGTATGAATTTCCTGGCTAATATTTGACAACTGATTACAAAAGAGGAGGCTTTGATTCTCGGCCTGCCGACCCAACTCAAATATTCAATTATAAGCCGAAATTGAAGATGCCCACAGCCCACATATGCAGGTATTGTCTTAAACGGGGAGGAGACTGAAAAGGCCAAGGCATGCTCATAAATACACTCGAATATCCATTTACCCAGTCACTCAAAACAAATGAATAATTTTCTCAACCGATGCCGACGCAGGCCCCCCATCACCAGGCCGATCCCTACGGGCAAATGGTTTTCCTTGGGAAATTTCTGGTAATCTAATGAAAGGGAAGGCACACAAATCGAAATCCCTCTCGATCGGCAGGCCCGTAACCACAATTCATTATAAATTTATCCGGAAACTTGCATGCCTTTCAAAACGAACCTCCAATTGCCGGGCAATGTGGTGCAGGGCGTGGGCGAGGGGTCGCTAGAGTGGACCGGGGTCTTCATTTATTCAATTATTAAATAATAATACATGATTTTACGCAAATAATGGAATAACTGATGAGAAGGACGGGAGCTCCCGGAACCCAACTAAACGCCTGCAAAGTGTGAAATCTGTCGATGTCTCCCATTAGCCCGAACAAACAAAAAGTTGTGTATGCGACGGAACCACAGTGGTTAATTTCTATGGAAAAGTTTAACAAATATAATTATAGCAGCAATGATCTATTAAAAAGTTCAAATATGAAAGCGCATAAGCTTTTTGAAAGAAGAAAAAGAATAGGATGGAAGCTTGGTTTGGAAAGATCTGCTATATAAACAGATGGACAGAAAGGCGGACACGGCCACATCGTTAGAGTGGAAGTTGTATTCGCTATTAATGTCCTTTTCAATATATAAATATACATCAAATACTTAATGTATCAAATTAGTCGCGCTGCTATTCTATTTCCCGAAAGAGATCAATCGAAAGTGTCTGCTTTTATTTTATAATTCGTGTCGCCACAATCCCACTGTGGATTGTGATGAAGGTGGGAAGGGGAAGGGAAAGCCGGTGTGATAATGCATATTAAATGTAAATAAGCAGAAATTGTGCAGGGCTTTCAACCAAAAAGGACAGGCAACCGCAACCGACAGAAGCACCAACGCAGCCCGTTGTGTCTTTTGTGGTCTCCCGTTTTCCATTAGATAATGTCTTTGGGGGGCTTTTGTAATTTCGACTTATATCGCCTTTGTTGATCTAACGATATGAATGTGTGGCTCTCTACGGTGTGTGTGTGTGTGTGTGTGCAGCCAAGAAATTTACTGGCGTATGAGGAAAATGCCAGGCATGCAGAAAATGCTTTGCATTCGTAACTGCGACTGCAGATGGTTTTTGTGCCCACCCGTCCGATTCCCATTTTGATGTTTTGAGTTGCTTGAGTTCTGCATCTTGAGTGCGGCCAAGATTTGCGGTCGGAATGGTGTGGTTTTCTCAGTGGTTGGCTTCTCACGACTATGGAAAAATATTAAGAAAAGTCTCACCCACAAATTTGAAATTTCATGCGGGCGTTAAAGAAGATTAGATTACTCAGCTCTTTGAGCAGTTGGGAATTGCAAATCAAATTATTTTTAAACGAAATGGATTATCAAGACCTTAAATTTAAAGGCCTTGCCAAGTTTTTCCTTTATCATTTTAATGAATAACTTAAGGCTCGTTGTTTATGTTGTTAATATTGCTTTGTATTTGGCGGCCAGTCCCCAATGCATAATTTGTTACCTGCGTTGCCGAGCCGGCAATTATCTGTGTGAGAAAGTGGAAGGTCCCTCAGGAGTCGACTGCCGCACCTGAGCCTGCCAAGCGTCCATTTCCTTCTGGCAAATGAATTTCATTTTTATGAGCGCGCTCCGGTCAGCCTATTTCAGGGCATTTAAGCAGCCACCCCGAAAACGAGGCAAATAAATAAGCCTCCCTCCCCCTCTCATCAACCTTCTGCCTACACACGCACACTCGCATTTGCTCCGTAAACTGTACAAATATGCAAAATGACCAAAGTGCGACGCGTTGAATTTAATAGCGCAAACACTCAAAAGCTCTCTCACACTCACACACACACACACCTACATCCTTATGCGGATGTACAAATAAGCGGACATTGCGATAGGACAAGCCAGGCAGCCGGTCGCATGTGACGACCAATTCGCTGGGCTGTCATAAAAACGCTTTATGACGAGTGTATGTGTGCGTGTGTGTGTGTATGTCAGTGGGTGGGTGTGGGTGGGTCTGATGTATGTGGAATTCTATGCTCCTCTGCCTCAGACAATAAAGCGGTTTATGTTCTAATTCTATTAGCTCAATGGGGGCGCGGTCCGTGGAGGCAGGGGAGCGGCAGGAAACTGCAATTACCACCGACAACATCCACCCACACACACCCACGCAGGCACCACACCCATGCATGTTTGCTTAAATTTATGTGACGGTGACATAAATGCAAGCTAAGCTGTAATTTCCCTCCGACACCAAAAAATCTTTAACGCCAAAGAACCTTCAAAGCGGACAAAAATGAGGAACAGAAAAAAATATAAATATGAGAAGGCCTTTGAGGTCGCTTGTCAGGGTTGTTGGTTTCTACTTCCAATCGTAAGGAGGGTAATACATCAATCGAAATCGAAGGCAGCGGAGGATATCAATTGAAAGCGTTGAAGTCACGCCGGGAATAATGAGTGGAGGTGTGAAATTAGCTAATGGACAGCCGGCAGGGTTTGTAGAATAAAGCAAGAAAGCGAAATGGGTGGATCATCAGGCAGCTTCACTTGCTGTTCTTTTTTTTTTGCCATTTGTCTTTTGTTTTTCTGCTTTTGTCTCTTACCCTCTCCCCTCTAAACTGCAATTGATCGAACTTGAATTCAGGGACCCACACTAAGCACAACGACGCTGTTAAATTTACCTAAAACCTTTTCAACCTTTTACAATTCCCTTTTATCTTCTATTGGAAACGGTTCCGCTTTAAGGTGCTTGAAGGTGGTGGCTTTGTATTCCTCTGTTTTGTTGATTGCTTGCCAACTTTTTGGCAAGTTTGTCAGCATCGCTTTGGGTCTTTATTATGGCGCTGACGTGCCACGCATGTCCACCGATATGCCGTCGAGTATTAAACAAGTCAAGTTTATAGAACCAAAGACTAAACCAGTTTGCTGCATATGAGGAAGAAAGCCAACCCCAACTATTTCAGGAGGGGGACTCTTTCGTTTTTTTTTTTTTGTTTTGCTTAAGCGGATGCGACATGCTCAAGTGCTGGGTAACAAAGTTAGCACAAGATAACTAATACGCACCGTTGTACGTGACTTTTTGCTGTCAGCTAAATCAACTTTCATTATGTGTGACATAGAAGACCGACAAGCAAACCAATGAATAGAGAGAAAGCCAGAGAGAGCGAAGGAAAGAGAACGGACGCTTAAGGAAGACCGGCCGAGTGGGTTAACCGCAAGCATCGGTCGACGGTTGGCCTCGCAAATCACCTGCAGCAAACTTTTACTAATTGCGAGTGCAGACCATACGTCAGCCACACACACACTCGCCTGGAGCATCTATCGAGTGATGGGAAGGCTGTTTGCAGCATAATTAAAGCCCAGACGGAGCCTCGGGAAAAAGTCCTTAATGGCATTTTGCATGCCCGGCACGCAGGCGGCCCCAAGGAGGCAAAAACTTGACGCCGTCCCAGACAATTCCGCCAGGGGATGGCGGGCCTCGAAAATTTAATCAACTGCCAATGCAACTACGAATCTCCTGACTTTCATCCCCAAATATCAATGAAATTATGGGGTTTGTCACATACGTCAGCCGCCAGCAGCTCTGTCATAAATTTTTAAGCACACACACACAGCCAGCCAGCAAGGACGATGCGGTTTATTTGCATTGCAGTTGCTTATTATTTATGCGTTTCCCAAAGCTCAAAAAATAATAGAAAAGTAACCCAGCCAGGCAGCTCCTCTGCTTGTCCTGATTTTCTGGCCGTCTCCGAACGACTTCCTGTCATTGAGGTTACGCTGGCTGGCTGCTTATTGTGGGATATTTTTTTCAAGTTTCCTAAGCTGCTTGTGGCTTGAACGGGAATTGGGGGCGCTCTGCTGAAATGTTGAAAATTACACTCCAATTGTCCTGATACGAAGGCGAGCGCAGGGGGCAAGATTGGCAGGCTGTCAAAACAAATAATTGAAGTTCCACCTCCCGGCCCTCCGGGTCGCCTCTAAGTGCGTTTTTTAATATCAACTGCATAAGCCATACCCAAGCACACATGCGACAGGGCGCGGGAGCCGCGTGGCTCTGATGGATTACAGTCGTCGCCGGGAATGTCGAATCTTGTTAGTGGCTCGCTGGCGGGCACGTTTTTGACGCTCTGCGGCATAAAAAGTCATTGACTTTGCCTCCATTCATGGCGGCAGCAGCGGCTGCGGGCGGATTTGAAACTGATGCCGGGGCCCGGCAGATGCTGTCGGAAGCAGGCCAAAGGCGCACAAGTGCCAGCGATTTTTCACGCTCCAAATGTAGACTGGAGGGGGTACCCACCCCACCAGCCCCTTCGTGGCAGCACCTGACCCCTGCCTTTGAAAGGACTCCCCCAACCAGCCCGTCTGGGCTGAGCCTTTCATCCGATAATTACACGTCGGCCGCGCGCAGTTTTCAGTTTCCGTTTTTTATATTTTAGTTACTTTGAGTATTATTCGTGCTTATACTTTCGATCCTTTTGCTTTGGCCTTCGCTTTTATTGCCGACAATTTGTTTTCATTTTTGTTGGGAAGCGATTTTCGTCCTGCTCTGGAATTCCATTTGATTTTGCGTTCTGTTTAATTTTTCGCTTTCGATTTTTTTTATTGCTTAACTGGAACTCGAGTCCTTTGATTTGAGGCCACAAAACTCTCCTCCAGCGCCCCTTTCAATTCAAAACGACTGAAAGCATATGCCGTCCTAAGCCCGCTTGGCCTTCAACGACATGGAGAGGAATCTAGTTTACCAGGCCTACGTCGACCTACAAAAAAAGTAAAGAATCTAAAAAAATAATAGCGAGAGCATAAAAACCCACACACGGTCACACACACGCACGGGTAAAAGGACCGATGGGCCTAGCCTGGATTTCCGTATTTGTCGCCTTGGTAGCCTGTCACTCAGCTAGTCTGTCCGCCTGTCCGTTTGTCCTTCTGTCTGTGTGTTGGTGTGTCCGTTGGGGCGTTGGCTACCAGACAATTGTGTATCTGTGGTCTGCGGCAGGGGGCTTTCGGGGTTGCCCCAATTTGTTGCCACTCACCTATGAATACCCAGGCGGCCCTCTCGACCCCATTCGCTTTTTGAAATTGATGCTGTGGGCTTAAATGGCGAAAAGAAATTACCTAAAAGGCTGAAGATACGACGACGACGAGTGGCTCATACATAATTTAGTGGGTCCTGGAGCCCGATTAAGAAGTGAAGACAAAATCGAAATCAAAATTCGCAAAACGACTCCACTCGACTCGCCCAACTATCGAGAGCATTAACAGAGCCATTCAAGTTACCTAGGCAATAATTTCCGAGCATCAAAATCCCAACTCCCACACCAACAAGCCGTGCGTTCCCAGTCCCATTTGTCGACTGGGGGTTTGAAAGCCTGTGATCCTTTTGGCCAATGCCACAGGAGTGGCTGCTTGTTTGTTTCTGTTGCTGTTGGAATTTACAACACACATTTTAATGAGAGAACCGACCGCCCTCCCCAGCAGCCAGCACACATGACGCAACTGAACGGACGACCCACGAGCATCACCCAATTTGGGGCTGACTTTGTTGTTTTTCCGATTTTGTGGTTTCGAATTTTTAGATTTTATTTGCTTTGTGGGCGATAAGTGGTTGACAATGTACGTTGTTTTTTCGGGCAACCTAGGGCAGGCGGTGGAGAAGCGGCAAATGTAGACCTAATGAAACCAACAATCTAACTTTGAGCAGCAGTTAAATGGCCCGGAATAGTGGTTGCAATGAAAATAGATTGTTTCCCCCTCTGCCTGATTCCGTATGCCGTCTGTGTGGAAAGAGAATTAAGTTATTTGTATTTTGAGTTTTCGGTATTCGAGTTAATTTTTCATTAGTCAGCAGCATCGCCACAAAGCCAAAAGGGCCCCCCACCCACGCGATCTGAAAGTGCCGATGGCTCGGCGTTACCGTCGTCAGGAGCTGTCTAGAAATCAACTATAACCTGACAAGTAAGAAGCACTTCGATGGGAATTTGCATAGGTTAGGTAAACTTCTTTGTTTGCCTTTGCCCTGGAATTTTTATGTGAAGCGCAAAGGAGGACAGCGGCGGGAAACTGCTTGCAGGCAATGAAAACAAACATCTTAGATCGTTGCTTTGGCATTTAACTGTAACTTTGACAGTTGCTTGATGTTGCTATTGAAAGATCTAAACGAAAATTCCTGGGGCCTTTGAGCGGGGCAAGCACGTTGCGAATACGCCGCATGGGGCGGCAAGTGGGTGGCCTGAGAAATTAATTAAAATATGCTCAGCTCGACGGAAATCCACCACAGCACAGACAACCAGCACACACACAGGCATACCGATGTGCAGCCTGCCTGCTGTTGTTTTTGGGGCTTGCAATTTTCCGTAATTCGCGCATGGGGAAAGAATTTCTGTCCGCTTGGTGGCTTTCCAAGGCATTCGAATATAACGAGTCCTTGCGCTCGTTCTCTTCTTCCCTTAATGATATGATTTTAAGGGGCCTCCTTTCTGCTTACCTATGCAAAATTCTTGCGGGTTATAAACTTTAATAACCGCCACCTTGGGATCGTAAAAGGAATCGCATCAAAAAATCCCTCAGATTTCGGGGCTATTAAATTATGATGGAGTTCTGAGTTTTATGTTTGCTGATGGGAGCTCTGAAGTGGAACAAAAAGCACCCTCACAGCCGGTTTCCAGGTCACTTGCCACCTGCGACGCGATTTTCAGATATTCAATTTTGCGCTATCAGTCAAAAGGAATCAAGCGAAGGCAATTAACCGGAACCTTGTTCTTTGAAAACCCAGCTCTGAGCTTGTTTTTGCTTAAAACAATTTTTTCTTCAAGTTTTTAACCACAAAGAAAGTGAGCAGAACTGCAAGAACTTTGGGGAAAGCGGTAACTTTCAAGTTGAACGTTGCCAATTGCAGCTCGATAATTTAATTTAATAGCTGCCGAGCCACGCCCACCAGCCGGCTAATAATTAAAGCCGAGAAGGCTCGTTCAAATTAAACAAGAAAAACAACAATGCCTTTGTTTATGGCCAAGGGATCCGCTCGTCAGTCCGCCTCATTATGCCGTTAACAATACGCACGCCTTTGCCACTTGCCGCCTGCTGGCCAAGGGGCGTGCCGGCCGCCCCCCGAACTTCAATCGAGACATCGTCCGGGCCGGGCCCATTCCGAAAACATTAATGTCCAGAACATTTGCAAATAAAATGGCCTGTTACACAAGAGATGAGATGAGGCTGGCGTTTACCTTTTCGACGCTGTTAATTAAGTTTTGGGGGAACTGCCCCCACAGAAAGGATGCGATGGGATGCGGTGGGATAAGCCGGATACGTGACACTTGTTGGGCTCTAATGACAAATGTTTTATTCAAGCCGAAGGGCTGACGGCTGAGTAAGCAACACATTTTTGACAAATTTTGGAGGAGTCTCAGTCGTGTAATCTGAGGAGCAAAAGCGAAACTTTCCGTGCCACGTTTCAATTCACAGCCATTGATTTTTCGCACGACTTTCACTGGTTGGAAAGTTTTCGTTTACTCGGCTGCTTCAAATTGCCAGGAAACACAAGAAACACAGGCCCCCGAGCAGGCCGGGCGGGGAGCTCAAATCGAAAAGCACCAAAGCAAAAATGAAACAAAACGCTTAGCTGAATGCCAACCGCCCGGTCCCATTGCTCCCTTTATGGCCCCCCCAGAGGCCATGTCTGTGTTGATTGTAAGCCGAACCGGAGGAGCTACCTTTTCGGCGGTGGCCGGAGTGGGCGGGCGGGCCTTGGGTTACCCTCATAAAAATGAACGACACACAGACTCCCGCCATTTACATGCAGGCCGAGAGTATGAAGCAGTCTATGTTTATAACATCCGCAAATTGTTGAAGATAACAATTATAGTGGGCCAAAAGCGGCGACGGCGGCGGCGGCGGCGACAGTAGTTGGCCCGGACGGAAATGGCCGTTTACGGAAACATACAAAAGCTACCGGCAAATCCCTTGGAAAGCCAACTGAAGAACGAACATCTGCATTTGGGAAACTGTCTCGGCGTTGCGGTTAGGCACTTGAAAAACTTGTGCAGTCGACTGGAATTTCGGCCAACGGATTCTCAGTCTCTGTGGTTTTGGCTCAGGTGTGGCTCATTACGGCAATAAGGCTGATCGGTTTTGGTTGTTGGCGAATAAAGCAAATTGAAATTTCCCCAGGCCAAGATTGAATTTGACTTGCGGGCCTTTCTATTCGGCTGCGCGGTGCTGGCTTATCGGCGACACCATCTAAATGGGGTTGGCGCTTAAAGTTAATGAGGAGCCGGCGATGCGCCCCATTGGCTTGAGTTGGCTCTGCATATTTAGAAAATGGGGGAAAGAACTAACAACTAGCAGAATTTCTATTAGGCTGCCGCCAAGCAGAAACAACAACGGAAAGTCAAACGGAGCCCAAATTCATTTGAGAACGGAACGCGGCCTAATACCCGAGATTTTGATGGATACTTGGGAGCACTTAAGACCTTCCTTCGACAGATACAAATGTTTGGCCATGGCCACCCACACACACACGACAGGCAGACAGTCATGACAGTCAGATAGGCAGACGGCAGCAGCAGTCGTCCTGCGAAAGCCTTAGCAACGCCCTCATTGAGTAAACATTGAGTCAACACTTCCGCTGTGATAACATCAGTATGGCGCCAACATTATGGCAGGGCTTTTGGGCATGGTGGCCAAAAAGCATTCGGGCCAAAATAGATATTTCAGCAAAGATAACATGCCAGGCTACAAGGCTACAAAAACAAAAGGGAGCCAGCCCCACCAAAAGCCCGATTCCGCCATACACTCGCCGAGGCCATACGAGCCACTAGGCGAGCTGCTTGGCCATACTCTTTTTTTCGAGAAGAGTACATGTGGCTTATTTATGGGTTGGCTGGCGATTTCTTGCCTATAAATAATTCTATCTCCGACTGTTTTCGGTATCAACAAAACCATAGACACACAAATGCAGGAGGCCAATCGATGATGGTCACCGACCGCCGGACCAGCAGCCGTTCAGGACTGCTTTATGAATTGGCCATTAAAATTTGGTCAAGGATAATAAAAGCGGTAGCGACAAGACTACAAATACAAAACCGAGAACAGGAGCAGAAAATTAATTAAGAGAAATGCTCAGACGGCGGCCCGGAAATTGATTTTCATTTCAAATTGTCCCAGCCTACAGCCGAGTGTATGTGGCAACCAGTCGGGCATATAAACTAAACGCGCTCGTTTGGGCATCATTAAATTATTTTTACTTCGTTTGGCCGCACTGGTCTCGTTTTTCTTTGGCAAGCGGCTTACTGGGCGTATGCGTATTTTAGCGGCAGTGTCCTTGTCCTTGTTGTTGCCCTGCGTATGTGTCATTTATTTGGCGCTGGCTTTTTTCCACTCACTCTCACTAACGTGGCTTTCTAGCCCTGCAACGCTGGTTTAATATCATTATTTCGCCATTGGTGGCAAAAGTTTGCAGAAGCGGCGACGTCAAGGCGGGGAGGGCGGGTTGAGTGATGTGCCTGGGCGTGGCACATTCCCTCAGTTTTATTTGCAACACGACGGTGGGGGCTGGCTGGGCAAATAATGAATTCAATTTGAACGCCCTGCCAAAATGCCAAACGAGCGTTGCTGACGTCCAGGGAAATTCGCACATCAAATTGAAAAAAGAAAACGCGAGCAGGAAAATAAAAGAGAATGAAAATCACTCTTTTTCCCGCTACCGTCCTAACAAAATCGAAAAAAATAACAAAACTCAAAGGATTTTTGATTGGAAGCGCTAAAACGCCCAAAACCAATTTTGGATTCCCCTGGTAAATGAGAATTCAAGCCAACATCAGAGCCAGCAAAAAATTAAACTCTGCTTGTAAAAACTTTCCAAATCTCCGCCTTGTTATACCGATGGTAAATTATTCTCCAATATTAAGCGATAATTTATTTCGGCCCGAAACCAAACGGATCTCGGACGAATTGCCGACCCATGGGCATTCACGAATTTGCCTTTTAAATTTGTAAGCTGCGAGCGGCAAATTTATGTTGCCTGCTGCTGTCACACACACACACACACACACACATGGTATTGTGTATAGTCGGGGGAGGGAAATCACAGGAAAATTAATTTTCCATACATTCGCTTTACAACCGCCGCCGTCGATGCCGCCGCTGCCCCAACCACCGTGGAAGCCGTTAACAGAAATTTTGTGCGCACAATTTATGGCTTGGCTAATGTCGGCCTAAGGATAAAATGTGACAATATCTTTGTGCCGGGCCAAATCGATGGCTGAGCAACGAAAGTTTGCATAAATTATTTCCCCTCAATTGCCGAATGGTTAGCTGAGGACGATTGTGGGCGGGGCATGTGTGTGGGTGGGTGGGGTGGCTGATTAAATTTAAATTTCATTTAACAAATTTTATATATGCAAAATATTGGCATTTATAGGCCCAATTGAGTTTCCCCCTGTGACAAATGTATTCGAATTTGAAATTTATTTATTAATTTTCCGCATGCCTGGCGGAAAGTCCCCAAGCAAAATTTCATACGGGATTATGAGATTGTCAAAGGTAATTAAGCCGGATTAAATTTTAGGTAGACGTCCAGATTTAAATCTACGAAACAGCACCCACTTCCATTTTAATTACCATTGCAGCAAGCCTCCAGTGAGTTTTCCCGCTTTCTGATTTTCTCTGTTTCCACGCTAATTTCTCGAATATTCTTATGAACTTCTATTGTGAAGAACTTAAAGTGAAATGGGGAAAAACAATAATGATTTCGTTCGTTTTAAAAATGCAGTCTGATTAAAATTTCCGCCTTTGTTTTTCGGGTTCTGCTGCCGTCGCTCCTGTCGTTGACTCGCCGCCCATCAGACCGTCAGTCGTTCTCCTTCCTCGTCCATTCTGACTGCATACGCTGATGAGCGCCATTATGACCGGCGCTTTGGTCGGCGTTGTTGTTGTTGGCTGCGCGGACGGGTATTGTTTTGCCGGCGACTACTTAAATATGAAAGGCGCTGGGCCACCGTCAGGACTCCTGCATCGAGAATGCTTCGTGTTTTCTCTCCCTTTTTTAATAAATAAAATGGGAACTAAAAGAGGAATGGGTGGAGCCTGGAGAAAATTATAAGCTTTTGTTGGCAGTCAACATAATGAAAGCGTAAACGTCGCTCACTTGGCCACAACAGCGCCGAACTGCCAACTGCCGGCGACGGCCAGTAAATACAAAATGGACGCCTGGTTAATGGCGGAAAATTCGCAAAGTCCTCTCCGCTCCTTCTGTGATCTGTGAATTATTCCAGTCACTCGAATTGAAGCCGCTAAGCGATGCAATTGTGCTTCTCTGGCAAATGCAAAACGCATTTAAACTATTTAAAAAGTCACATTATTTGCCATCAAATTCAATGCTTCTCTTATGGCCACAACTTCTGCAGATTGCACTTTTCCCTTCGCGAAACTTGTGCATTTGAAGTTCCTTCCATTTGACTTTGGTGCTCACCATAAATTTGCATGAAAAATTACTGCCTCCTCAGAGTTATGTGTTTTTCTCTAGAAATTCTCCTCCTTTCTCCCACGACCGTAACGAAGAAATAAAATATTCTCCATTATTCTCAATTGCAATTTTCGGAGGCAAATAAATTATTTATATATTTATATTTCAGCTATATATATTTATATATATTTTTTTTATGTTTTGCCTTTCACGAATACCGCCCACCAGGAAAATGTTGCACATATGCATATTGTGGCGTCTTAATGACTTTGTGTTTGTCTTGGAAGTTTTTGTGTTTGATTACGAAATGAATTATGGGTCACGGGAGACGCCCACACAAATCAGCCGCCTTTGCCCACGAGCTCCAAACTCTTCAGAAGGCAGCGAGCCGAAACTTTTTCGAAACCAGAGACTTTACACAATTACAAGTGACAGGCTTGTAATTCCAAGTGACATCTGCCAAGAGGCAACGAGCAAAGGACCAAGTTCCTGAAAGCCAAAGATCAGAGAGAAAGCTATCAGTTCAAATATTTTGTCTCCAAACTAATTTTATATCGTGATTGCTTTTTTGTCCCAAGTTGTCTAAAATTCAAAAAAAAACCTTTATAGACACGCAATAAGAAATCTCATCCCGTTCAGTTACAAATGTGTTAAGGTAATATCCACTAAGCAACTTATATGTATGCCTGAAGGATGCAGATGATCGCAAGCGGCTGCATTGTCAGCGAGAATTTTTAGTACGCGAAGTTTCGGGTCACATTTTATCTTCAGGCTTATATTCTTTTAATTTTGTAGATCGCTTCCATAAAACTAAAATTCAATTTAAAATTGATCAGTGAACCAAATATAAATATATCTATACAATAAAATCTGCCTTATGAAAATTAAAAAAAAAACCAAAAGAAAATGAAAAGTAAAAAGGAAATTACACTTCCATTTATTTATTATTAGTTTATAAAATATTAATTAGGGTAGAAATATAGACCGATGAAGTAGTTTCATTCATACATACTATATTCAAATGGGGGATTTCAGTGGTAATTCCGGCTACTCGTTTTGGGTGTTTTTTCAAAGAAATTTCTTAGCTACAAAAGTTGAAAAATCACGATAATGCCGTTAGCTCATATACAAATTGTGGAGATAGCTTGCCCCACTGTAATTCTATTATGGGCCGAGTTCCTAGACGCTCGCCTCCCGGCCCGGCAGAATTGGCCTTCTTACCGTCATTGGGGATTTTAGCATAACAATAAGAAGAACACAACAAAGTAAAGAAAGTTGTCAAAAAGTTCAAGTTTAGAACTTGTAAGTACATAAGGAATTTGGAATGACTTTATCACTTGGCCGGTGGGTTTTTGTTTTGTTTTCTGTGTGTTTTTTTCGCCTATAATAGGCAAGAAAAAGAACAAATTCGAATACATGTGAAAAGAATATTTTTTTTGTTCTAGCCAGAGAAGAAAAAAGAAATCGAAATTTTAAATTGGACACAGAAATTTGTTTATGTAAGCCTAATTTAATTTTGAATAAACAAAATTCAACAACGGAAAGTACGTACATTTTATGTACTTTGTTTTAATTAAAAATCAAAATGCGATAAGCCACAAGAACGAGGCGTCGCCAAACGCGAACAGCGTTCCTTAAATGCCCCGGTCGTTTTATCATTTGGCCTAAGATGAAAGCAGGAGCTGCCCACCAACCTCGCGAATGGAAGGAGGGCCAGTGGACCAGCCCAGCGACAACAAGCCATGACTCTTTTCGGTCCTGACTTTCCGGCTGGCCCACTGAATACCACAATTTCCGGTCTGTCGTAACTTTTGTGCCACCATAAATTCGATGGCCGGGGCGGTCGCGTGGGCGGTTGGAGGGTGGGGAGCCATTCACGAACGCGGCTCCTGCTGGGACGCGGCCATTAATTTGTCTTTGGAAATGAGAGGGAATAGCTGGCAACAGACCAAGCGATGGACTCTCGAATTCGAGTGGTCGTCGAATCGTTCAGCCAAATTAGAAATTGCGAGCAGCGCATTTCGAAGTGGTAATTACAAAAGGAAGAGCATCTCAAATCTTTAATTAAAACTTAAGAGATGAGACCACAGCCTTAACCACCCACAGGGCATTAGGAATATGATGATTATTGTCCGGGCTACTTGGCTGAAATGCAAATTCATCGTCAGGAATATTTAACATCGGGTTATAAAAGAGCAACATGAGCATACAACATAATTCACTATTATGTCGACTGCAACAGACAGACGCAGAGAGCCAGGCAGAGAGGAAAGCAGAGAACATTCAACAGCAGATACAAGGACCTCCAATAAAAAAAAAGAAAAATGAGGGCAGAGGAAGAAAAAGAGAAACACACTCACCGCAATGAGACGGAAAAACGAAATGCAACTATAAACCCAGAAACACCCACGCCACAGACCACAGGCCCATTTATCATATGAAACGCACACAAATCGAGAGATGAGCAATGAAAGGAAAGTTGGAAATGGAAGGACAAGGAATGCGTTTGTCTGATAAACTCGATTTGTATTGAAGCAGCGCCGAATCTCATTTCGGTTTTCTCTTCTTTATGTCGATTGATAATCAGGCAGTATCTTTCGGGTTTCTTGTGTTTTCAACTATTTCGGAAAATTTAATCAGGCCAACAACAAACGAGCAACAACCTAGAAAGCTGTCAGTGAAATTGAGGCTCTTCCTTTTGCTTGTTGGGATTTTCTCCATTTGATTTTATTGAAATTGCTGAAATTCGTAGCACAAATGAAATGGCGACTGCTCAATCGATTTTAAATCCAAGGCCGTAGGCTGGGCTTTCAATTGGCCTTTATTTATTGTTTTATATTCTAGAAACGACCAAAATATTTCACGCAAGGATTTCTAAAATTAAATTCAAAGAGTTGAAAATTTTATCTATCAATTTTCTTCAACAATTTTTCTAAGCAGATTTCATTAAGACTTCCTAAGAGAACTCAAAATTTCTCGAGTACCGTTGGCAAAGAGTAATTCCCAAAGTTTATGTATACATTCACAGTTTCCCCGGCACGGACCAGACATTTTGTTTATTTAACTTGACAACTCAAAGTCTGTCGTCGCTGTTTGTTTTTGGAGCTGAGACGAAGCGTTTTTGGTTCGGCTTCAATTTCATAGTCCCTTCCCAGTCCTGCATAAATAAATTAAAGCGACGCCCACCGAAAATAAACAATCCGAAATTAAATGCGAAAACAACTCAATTTGTTTTGATCTAAGCGAAAGAAATAACAATTAAATGAACTAGAAGCCTCCTCCGCCCTCCGACGTGTGTGCGTAGGGATCACATCCCCCGCAGGATGCATGCCAACTAATTGCTCCGCTAATGATCTGCATAACTTGGCGCCCCCGCCTAGACAGCAAAATATAATTAAAAGTTCGAGCGCCTAAGGCTGCGAAAGGGAGCGGGGGAAGGCCTGGGCCGGGGGCTCTGGTTAAATAAATTGTTTGCACACAAGCGACTGCTTAATATGCACTTAAATGGGGCGTCTCATCTGGGCGCACTTAATTATTGATAGCACTTGCTTGACTTGCCCGGCTTGGCTTTAATGAAATGCATTCCATTATCCTTTCCCTGTCTTGCAGAAGCGCCAGCGGCGGGCGGTCGGTCACATAGGAACTTGTAAAGACAACGCCGGAAACGTGAGTGCCGCGCCCACAAAAAAATGTCTGCTTGCATGACAATTGTAGCGTGCAGGCATTTAGACAACGCAGTCCACCCACCCAGTCCTCCCCCCAGAGTAGCAGCAGAAGGAACAGCGAGCGCACTAGCGGCGGTAACAAGGACTTTGCAGGGCGAACGTGAAGTGTTTGCCAACAAGTTGATGCAAGTGCAGAAGCCAAGAGGCACAACGAGCCAGCAGCTGGAGCGGTCCTGGCTATTTGGCCTCGCTCAAGGACACTAAAAAGGAAGAAGAAAGGCGTCGAAATTGGTGAGTCTATCACATGGAAATTAGAACGAAAATGATCTGAAGAAAGAGCAACAAGGACGAGGCATTGCCCTAATCTCTTGCTCCTTAGTGGATATCAACTGTCCCAGACGAGCTTCGAGCTGAGATATTTGTCTCTTATTGCTGCTGGTTGACTGTCTTCAAACTAATCACCTCGTTTTGATACTCGAAATCCTTGGGGATCCACTCAGCCGCACTCACTTGGGTTGGCGGCCGAGGCAAATCCAAGTCGTATTTCAAATTGTTACTTCCACCTGCTAGAAATTCCTAGCACCAAGGGGGAGAGTTAGAGTGTCTGTTGAGCTGACATGTCTGGCATATGCAAAGCACCAACTGTCGTCGCGACTACAACAACGGGGACAAGGCCAAAAAAAAGAAATAGGAGGGGAATGAAAAAGACGTCGCCGAAGGCAGCTAAGTGGGCGGCTGATTGGCCCAAAGAGTCTGCAAAAGTGGTTCCAGTTGGCGGCAGCCAAAGGCCATGAATGGTGGGCAGTCTTCAAGGACTCGGCCGGGGCTGATTAAATTTCGGCAGGCCGAGGCAGAGGAGGCGTTCACAGACGCATCTGCATTTAAATGCAGGCAAAAATTTATCTGTTTTTTCTGCTCTTCTGCTCTTTTCAGTTCACTTCACTGCCATTCAAGGAAAAGGGACAACAAAAGGGCCAAACAAAAATTCTCGCCAATAATTAAAGCAACAAAGGAGCAAAGATATCCACAGATTACTTGCAGACCCACAGCGATAATATTGTGGTCAATTATACAGAAACTATCAGCTGATCCAGCAGCAACAGCAACAACGACAGCAACAAAGTAACAACCGGGCATTTTGGCAGCGCTGACCGCGGCCATTTCGACCAATAATAATAATAATGGTAATGTTGCTGCAATTTAAGCGAGCAACAACCACAGCCACCACCAGCAGCAGAGCCGCCGCCACGAAAACACAAACAAGCCGCAGAGCGGTCAGGACCTCAGCAGCGACTGCCACGGCAGTGGCGGCGGGAGGCGGGCCGCTGCCGCTGCTGCTGCTGCTTCTGCTCATGGGACACCTCAGTAGCGGTGTTTATGGCGGTAGCGGCAGTAGCGTTAACACATCCGGCAATTTAAGCGCCCAGCAACAACAGCCAGCCCAGCAACAGCAACAACGCGGAAGCAACAGTCCGGCCACCAGCAATAGCGGCCTGGTTTTGATCGCCTCGAGCAGTGTTACGAATAGCGGAGCCGCCTCGGCCAGTGCGGTGCCCTCTTTATCGTTGACTTCGGCATCGTCATCATCCTCGTTGGCGGCATCCTCGTCGTCGTCGGCCTCGTCAACGTCGACGGCGAGCAGCGGCGGTTCGGCGGGCAGCGGCCGCAACACTCGCATGCCCAACAGCAGCACCAACAATGCTGGCAGTAATAACGTGAATCATGATCAATTACCTCCCCAGCTTTCATCGCGCATCATCCACACACGCAACGGGGCCATCTCGGGCATAATTGTCCAATTAGATGGCCGCCATTTGGATCCGGTTGAGGCGTACCGGGGCATTCCATATGCCTCACCGCCTGTCGGCAATTTGCGTTTCATGCCTCCGGTCTCGGCGGCCATGTGGTCCGGTGTGAAAAAAGCGGACAGGTGAGTTGCAATTATGTTCTTGGCTTTCTCCCCCTCCTAATGCAGGAAGTGGCACTACAAAGTTCAGTAGCTCACACGGAAAGAAACTCCACTTTAAGCAGAGCGGGGAAAGAGATGAGTGATATATTCAAGTCTTTAGGGGCTGTTTGTCTGAAAATCCTATTATTGTATTTACTCATTCTTAAAAAGTGTACCCCAATCAAAGTAGGAGATGGCGAAGCTAAGGAATTTACCCAATTTACTTCCACTCGAAGGAGCAGAGAGCCCAAACCCCCGCAGGCATTTGAAACGGTGTCAATTCAAAAGCTTTAAATCATTTTTAGTTACTCGAGAATCGCCTTCGTTGAAGAGGGTACCACTTGAGTGAGTACTCGTGCCTCAAGTGCCGGGTCGAGAGAAAAATAAAAATGATCAAATTGCCATAACTCAGCGAAGCACACCGCCATCGCCCCACCTCAAAAGGCCACCCAGTGGACCCAGCAATTGTCACCTCAATTAACTTGCTCATTATAGTCAAGTGTTCACAGCGGTTGCCGCAAATACAACTCGGCGAGAGGAGAGGCGGTGGCGTAGGCACAAAAGAAAGTACACCCAATAATGTGAAAATAATAAAAGCGAGACACAAAGGCGGTCCTGGCCGGGGCATAAAAGTCAGAGGTCAGATTCGCGTACTTCCGCTCGGAATATTTCACAAATTAAATATTTACACTGTCGCCATCAGCTGGGTCGCCCGGCAACAAACACAGGTCTCCGCATCCGCACAGTCCTCTCTAATTTACAAATGCTCCCAAGTGGCAAATCATTTTTCAAATAAAAAAAAAATGAAGAGAAACGAAAAGTAAAGGAATATCATTCGGCCCGAAGGGACCGTCGCCCGAGGCGTTACCCGCGATGCTAATGAAAAGGGTACGCAGTCCCAAGGACAGCCCAGTTAAGTAGGGTCAGAGCGAGGTCCTCCCTCTCTCGTCCTCTTGGGTACTAAAAACTTAAGACTCTTAGCTGAATTCCCATTCAGAAAGGGTGAAGTTTTGAAATGTTCCTCTCAAATCCTTAAATTTTGGCTAACAGAGCATCGGCGAGTCGTTGAGGCTTCTCGCATTGAATGAAGTGAATTTCAAAGGCCTCCGGGCCATGCTAACGCTTCGCTGCACGTTTCAAATCAGCACCAAGCAAATACAATATAATTTTTCAAGTCCCGCCAGCAGCCCCCACAAACACCAGTCGCCGTTGCCGTCGCCGTCGCCGGTGATGGATGAAGGAGCGTTGATTTTCTGGCACCTGCTGCCGCAGACCCACGAATATTCTGGGTTTTTTCCCTTTTTGAATTGGTCCAGCAATTGTCAGCGGGTGTCTGGCTGTCTCATCGGATGCCCGAGCTGAAGTCGCATTGTTGACTGACAGCGCGCTGGCTGGCTGGCCAGTGATCCGAGCTGACCGAGTGGCCCAATAAACCGGATGACTAATGCTTCCCTCGATTTCTCAACGCGTCAGCTTAATAAAGTCGTCCGGGGCAGGTATTGAGGGAATTAAGGCCAAATGACAGTTGTCGATCTGGGGAACTTTAATTTGGCTCACTCTCTGGGGCAGCATCGATTGCGCTGTCCCCATCCCCGTTGAGGATGGGAAAAATATGTTTCCGTGGACAAAAAGCAAGCGAAATTTGCCCAAAACCAAACCAACAGTTTGGAGTTCCTGACCTCCCCCCTAAAAGCAAACGCTCGCATATAAATCAAGTGCGAAAACAAACAACCGCAGAGATACAAACACAAAACGTCCTGCTTGCATCCACCGAGGATCTTCATGATACGCACCATGTACAATAATTTACTATTCACAAACAGAACCAAGACTAAGCTGCGCGGGGCATAAAGTACTCGATTTCGGGGAGTGTTTGCTTATTTTTTGAACTGCCCAACGGGATCCCCGGGCCGCCGCTAATCTGCATGCAGAGTGGCCCTCTCAGAGCCACCACAAGTGGTCAGGCAGAGCAGCGGCGCTGGGCCAAAGAGGTGGTAATGGTTTACGATTCCGACAAGTAGAAAGTTCAGCCCAGTCGCCCATCCATCCACTAGCCAGCCAGCCGGCCAGGCTCAAATGTCGTACATCAAACAAAAAAGCATAATCTCGGCAAAGCACAAAAATACACGCCCCCTTGAAGAGCGGCGGGGAAATTATGTGTACGAACACTTCTGCAATCTGCGAGGGTAGATCAGCAGGATTTCGGTTGGAAAAAAGAATTACAGCGTTTGTGTTCCAAGCCCACAAGAATACTCGGTCGAGAACGAAAATTGCCCTTTACCGTTTGAAAAGGGTATTAGTGTATTTCTATTTGTTGATCTGTTAATATCACACTACTGGCATTTCTTCTTTAACCCACAAGCTAAAATACGAACAAAAAAACAAGAAAAGGATTAAAACTTTACTACTTTCGTATATCACACGATTTAATTAAAACTTAGACGGTCTTAACTGATACTGACTGAAGCCAAAAAAAAACCCTCTAAATTATTCATTCCATTGCAATCAATTCTTGTTTAACAGTTCACATTACAAATTATATGAAGGTTACCAAATTCTCGAACTATTTTATGAAACCCAACGTAAAGTTTTCTCAAACTTCGCATGAAAATGCAAACTCCTTAATTTTTATAAATACAATAAATTTACCTCTACTTAGGAATGACCTACGTTTTGTAAAAATATCAGTGCAGATTTTTGTTTATTACAATAGATTTCATGTGTGTTCGCAATTAAGTAGAACTCTATTTTTTAATTGAAACGATGTTTATTTGCATAGATTGGCTTTGAGAATCGGGATCCTGTGCAAGTTTACGATGTGCCCTCGTTGCCATTATCTGTTCTGCGGTGATGTCAAGTAAAATAGATTAATTTTGGCCGCGGGCCGAGTGTCGTTGTCGTTGCTACTGCCGCTCTGATTCCTTGCCACCCGCTACCTGGCTGCGGTCATACAAATTAGATTGGCAGGCAAGGCCACGCCCCTGCCAACGCGGCCGCCGGTCCTTCCACCGTTTGGCCGCCCACTCGAGCGTATAAAGCTTTCTTGCCGCAGTCAAATTAAATAAAATCCAATTTAAAATGAATTTTGCGCAATTTCATTTAAATGGCCCAGCCTGTCTGGCGCAGCCTCGAGGAAGCGCCGAGCAGGCGGACTGGGTCCTTTTAACCCCCTCAACGAGACCGCCAAGAGCAATTTATGCAGCAGCATTTAGCCACCTCGAAAAACCACCGCCTCCTCACCCCTCGGCAGGAGCTTTGCCTGCGGTTAGCTACTCTTGAATCTCAAATTGGAATTAACGTTTTAATGATGGAATTTTTCTTTCCTTTTTTATGCCCTGCCCCGGCTCATTTCTTCTTTATTTTGCCGACTCAAGTGCACGCACCGGACTCGCAGGCGCACATGTCGAAATCACCGACCGGGCAGGCATTAATAGGCTGCTAAAGCAGCGCGCAAGGTCGTCCCTTCCACGTTCTGTGCGGCTTCTCTTTGAATGAAAGCGAAATTGCGACCTTGGGTATGAAAATCCGGAAAGCCCTTCCATTAGGGCATCTTGAGTTCGACGGGTTCGTTAATTTGAGTTCCCCACTTACCGGCAGGCATTTTGTATTAAAAACCCAAAGCCCTCAGGCCAGCGCACATTAAAATAAGTTTATTGCGATTTTTACACTTTGTTTATGCGCCAGCGCAAACTCAGACGCGGCAAATCCGTTTGTATTTCAAGGAAATCACAGCCACGCCAGAATCGCTGATCAAAGAGTCCACAGCTTCTAAACTGAAAGTAACTGAACAAGGTTTTTGGTCTACGAACGGCGTTGGGATTATATTCCTACTCGCATTTCAATTTCCTGACGAAGTCAGTGACCCCCATTGAAGTGGGTATAAATCTGGCAGCGCCTGGAAGGAACCCTGAACTCCTTATCAAATTTTTATGGCTACTCGCCGGCAGTAAAACTCCCAACAGCTGGGCTAATAAACTTAACCAACGGAAGCGCGTTATACCGAAAAAACAGTTGCCACTCACACACCCCCACAACCTGACCTCGTTCAGAACCACCTTAATTGCCCTCACACACACACAAAGCGAGTGGCATGGTGAGCGTCAGCGCCACTTCCACTTTATTAGGAGCACTTCTGTTTGCTTATCTGGCGAACTTCGCAGCTTCAAAGTTCGTTTAACGTTCACCAAATTCCCATAAACAGCAAGGTGGCGTCCACATGGAGGTCCTGAATATGCAGAGCATTCCAGCCATTAAAAATGCAAAGAAAAATGCTGGAAAATATCAAAGAGACTCGATGAGTTGGCAGGAGGGTGGCTGGTCACACCTGCAGCAAAATTGGCGACACTGTGTCAAAAAGTGTGTCTGTGCCGCGGAAACTAGCACATTTTGCACTCAACTGGCTGGCATAGAAAGTTTTTGGTTTCATTATTTTTAATATTTGTACGCTTCAGGATCCCGAGGACCCCCGCAGATAACACGAGGCAATCGACCCGGGCCAGGGCAAACTTTTATTACCTGCCTTATTGTTTTGCCATAAAATTAATGATTATTATAGCAATCACCCGGGAACCACAAGCGGCACCCATTAAACAGTCGCAAGGACAATGGACGCGCGCCTGGGGTTTGGACTTGAGTCTCGGTTCGGGTTAGGGTCAGTCGGCCGCTTTCATTATTCCGGGCATTTGAAATGCAATAAAAAATTAAATGTACAGACGAAAAAGGGAAACAATGAGGGGGCCCACGAAAAGGCGCGCGAAATAAAGTTAAGGAAATTAAATAAAATAAATTCCCATTTCGCTGTGTCATTAATGTTAATGTATTTTGCGGTGGGCGGTCCGACATTTCCCGAAAAAAATAAAAGATATGAGTAGCCAATTTTTAATGTTTCCATTGATTTTCGCTTTATGACGATTTGATGACCGTTTTTCCGGCCCGCCAGCGTTGCGGTTAATGAGTCGAGGAAATTGGCTGAAATGGGAATGAGTTTCCAGGGAAATGGGATCCCCGAATATGAAGGCATACGAACGCCCCGAATTGTTATGTTCGGCCGTTAATCTGTCAATAACTTTTTGTCTGGAAAGGCTTAAAAAGAATATCGCGAGGAATGCACCAAAAGAGAATATATAAAAAAAAATGGGGAACTTGATAATTTTAAGCCAAATGTTTAATATTTTACTTTTAAAATCTATTGACGCATATAAATTAAATTGATACTTCGATGTCCGTCGCTCCAATCAAACATCAGGCACATTTGAAGGCTTCCTGAGTCGCGGAAATGAAATTTCCATGTGGCTCAATGGAATTCTAACTTTAGACAGCCACAAAATCTCACAATATTCCCTTAATTACTTCCCATACCTGGCGCATTTTAATTAAGCCAAGCCGAGGATTCAGACGTAAAGCAGTTCAAGGCAAAGCCAACATAAATTCACACAAGGCCAAAGCTCTGTGAACTATTTTCTTACACGCAGGGCGATTTGCATGCCCTGCAAAATAATTGAGAGTAAATTGCTGGAGGTGGCTGGGGTCAAATCAAATCGATTTCCCAGCTGAAAAGCAATTTGCCAGCGCCAGTGTACAAAATCAAAATTAAACGCAAACTTCGCTCAAATCAAAATGTTATTACGGCCAAGAAGGCAACCCCCCAAAAAGGAATAAACCACAGAGAGAATATAGAAGGACAATCACGAAAACCGCCAATCAGTAGGTCAGCGAAGGCAAGAATAAAAAAAGAAATCGGAAGCCCGAGAAAAAAAGTTGACGGCAAAGATTACACAATGCAAGCAAATTAATCTGTTTATAACGACAGTCGAGGCCAGGCATGAAAATAAGCCTGTTTACCCGGCGAGGACTGGGCCGACTCGGCCGGTGACAAAACTTTGCAGCCTTTTTAAGCCGGCCAGCGGCTGGGGCGGCGGTCGGACGAGCCGCGGGCGTTGGTTTAAAAACTTTTTTTTGTTGCCTTAACAATTTTCTTTTAACTTTCGTTTCCCGTCTCTTGCTGTTTTCTAGATTTAGCCCGGTTTGTCCACAGCGATTGCCGGACATTGCCAACGAGACAGCGGCCCTGGAAAAGATGCCCAAGGGGCGGCTGGAGTATTTGAAGAGACTGCTGCCCTATCTGCAAAATCAATCAGAGGATTGTCTATATCTCAATATTTATGTGCCGATCCAAGGTGAGTAGCGCCTCCCCAATAATACCCTATAATTTGTGTTTGTTTTCGCCGAAGAAATCAAGAAAAATGACGTGCACGTTTCGGGGCCCTCTCAGCATTTTTGAGCCTTGTTTATTTAGCACTTTGCCAAGCATTTGAATAAATTGACAAGGCTCGGCCCAAAGGTCTGTCCAAGTGGGATGGGTAACTCGTTTCCATTTTTCTTGGTCGCCATCACCGACACCGCCTTCTAATCCCAGCGGCCGGAGAGTCCCTCCCATGGAAAAGGGTCAGCCATCGCTTGGTTTTTAATTTTTTTTTTTTTGTGCCGGCCGTCTTATGCAAATAGACAAATGTCCGGACATTTGTCAAGAAGTGTTTAGAGGGGAGGCCAGTGGAAACCAAAGAAAAGTGGCCCAATTTATGTCAGGCTGCAGGGACGTTTATCCCTCGCGTGAATTGTCGTGTTCTTTGTGATTATTTGCCCTTCATTTTAACGCCCTCCTCCGCTGGGAAGTGAAGAGTTTTGAGTTTCGTGCGACCACTTAAAATGCCGAGTAATCAGTCACAAATAAAACCAATTTGGCCGGCAGCTCGGTAGCCACAAAAAACAGCAAAGCAATTTGATTATGACCATCGAAAGTAAATCGCCGACTACTCAAGGAAAAAGTGTTCTGGTGCTTCGGTTAACTCACTCATTTGGGCAGTCAGTGGCACGCATGCAATCCAAAAAGCCATCAATGGTCGCCTCCACGGAAAGCAAGTAAATTACATTTTAATTAAAATGCAAAGGGCACGGAGCTCCACCGCCAGCGACAGCTACAGCGTCCTGCTAATGGAAGCCATCATTGACAGCGGAATGGAAAGAGCTTCGGGCTAAAAACGCTTGCCGTGGCCAGCACCTGCCAAAGCACAAAAGACACGACACCCCTCTGTGTGCTGAGCTGGGCTCGCCGCTCTTGGCCATGTGGCTGTTGCCAAGGAATTCATTTGTCCATCAGCGCGTTAAGAGTGAAATTTAATAAACAATTTAGCGGCTGCCATGCAACAGCTTCTAGACTAAGTGAATGTCTGCCTGACTGTCGGTGTGTCTGCGCGGCTGGTTGGCTGGCTGACAGCCAACTGACAGATTTCAACCGCAGAGCGGAGAGCCGAGATTGCTGCTCCTGCTGTTCGTTTCGTTCTGGCTCAATTAGACGAAGATGAAGATGACCTTCTGTTCCCCGACCAACACTACAGGCCACGACTGTTCCCGGGCGCTAAGGCCTTTAATTTTCCAACGGTTGCCACCACCCATGCCGGGGAAATCAACTCGAAAAGCATTTTAATTTTTCATGCCAGCATCGCTTGAGGATAATTCAATTGTTTGGCCTGAATAATTGAAAGTTCTTAGCACCCAAATCGATATTAGCGTTGAGAGCTTCCGACTGGCAGATGCCCTTTTTCCTGGTCTCGTTAAAAAATCTATAATAATTTAATTAAGTTTAGATTGGAATTTTTCAGAGAACTCTTTAAGGGCTCGAAGTAATCGAGAATAAAAGGGTATGAATTGTGATTTTTTGTTGAGGAAGGAAGAAAGGAGAGAGAGCAAAGAAAATGGAAAAGTGTATACGTGTGAAAATCTATTAAGGCCAATTCAAATCGAAGGTATTTACCAAGAATAGTTGGCTTCATTATTGCTGGCATTTCTACTTCTTTTATTGCTGATCCTCTTGGAAGTTTAAGTTCACAACAGGATATCGTAACGTACCTGTCAATTACCTCCTTATATAAATTTTTGAGCAACTGTCTTGTCAATGAGGCAAGGAAATCGCTCTCGTTTGCCATCGGCAATGCCACAAGCGCCAAACAACGCCTATTGCCTACTTTTTGGGGACACAATTTTGTTGCATCTACGAAATTTCTTTTACCCTTTCCTCCTCCAAAAAATAAATAAATAGAGTTATTGAGTTAATTATCTTTCTTTAAACTTTCGTCTATCGATTTCTACCTTCTCATAACCTCAATTTTTGCATGGTTTTATAATAATTCGCCGACAAATAAAGTAAAATCAGTTGGTGAGGGTGCGTGAATAATGACTGAAAAAAATGTAAAAATTTTCTTTTTTCTCACTCTTGTTCTCTTATCTGGAAGTTCGACAAAAAATTTACGTTTGTCTTCAATTTGTCTCCGATGGCAGGCGACGTTGCCCCCGCTCATTGTTTGCGCAATGATTAGGTTTCTGTTTTCCCTCGGATGAATGGGATGAAAGGTGTCAGGTCGCCGAAGTGCCACCAGCTGAGCCGAGACGTTTATGCTCACAGAGAATTATGATAAATTGTCGGATGCGTCTGCCTAGGCTGATGGGCGAGTGGAGATTGCCGGCTGGCGGGATGGCATTTCAAATAGAATTAATGGTCGCCAGTATTTAGGTCGTCGGGTATGAACCGAATAAACTCTGATAGCAGCTGTGTGACGAAAGTGGCATGTTAGCGGGCAAGAGGCTCGAAATTTGAAGGTCGCGTTGGCAGGCTTAGACCAAAAGTGGGCGCTGCTTCGAAAATCCATCAATTTGCAGCCACCATAAAAAGGTTGCGCATGTGACGAGCCTTGAAAAAATTTGATTATAAATCTTAGGGCGAACCAATATGTAAATTTTGACAGTTTAATGGCCGAAGTCGCCGACGGTATTCAGGCCAAGCCAAGCGAGAAAATCTTAGCCCGGCTCGGATAATGAGGACGACCGGGCCGATCATTCGAGGCGGCGCAAATGGGGCGTGTTTGTCTCTCGTTAGTCCCACATCAAAAATAATTTGCAGTCCAGACAGAAAAACCTGCCACAAAGAATTCCAATATATAAATCATTATTTATTTTGCCCGCCAAAGTGGAGAGCCATTCCCTTTCTTAGTGTCGGGTTTAATAAGTATCTGCCGGTGTTTAAAGTCCCACTCGAAGGAGACATTTTTTGGCCGCTGCCGGCAAACTTCTTAATAAATCCTGGCTGCCTACGACTGGGCGGGTGCTGGCGAGGTGGCTAGTTTAATCTACTTGGACATGACAATAAAATTTATATCATCTTTCCTTTTTGGCCTGCTTAGTGAAGTCCTTTTTCGCCTGTGTGGTTTTTATTTGCCTTTGCTCTTTTTTCTTGGTTAGGCGGAGGCAGGGCCTTCGTATTATTTTATTTGCTGTCTCATCCTCTTTCAACGTTTCATTTTTATATGTTCATCTCGGTTGTTTTGTGGGGTCCTTGGATCCGTTTTGCCATTTCTTTTAAGTCCTCAGCTTGTTCTTAGAACTTGAGCAGGAATGCCACATTAAGTATGATTTGCTGCTTGCCTAGGCAAAGTCCATTGGCACGACCCCTCCGCCCGCCCGGTCGAGCCGCCTTCAGCCTCCGGCAAACGAGGAGGCCGAGTCTGTGAAAAATATCAGTTGCCACGGCTGTAACAATGTCCGGTCTTTAGAGGCTTTGCATTGGCATTGGCATTGGCCTAAGAGACAAACCCAAGTAGCTGGGTGTTTTCTTTTTTTTCTCATTTTCCTGGCTGCCCTGCGGTTTGCTGTGTTGGTCTGATTTCCAGTTTATCAGCCTGATGTCTCGGTTTGTGTGTTTGCAATATTTCGTGCTTAGCTGACTTTTGTTGTTTGCCACACACACACAAAAATACACACAGAAAAAAGAGGCACAAAAAATGGCCTTCTATTTGCGGACATTTGACAGGCGAGAAGCGGCCATTGTGGCGCTTGAAAAATAAATGTCATAATTTCTAATCTCGAGCATTTCCATGTGATTAACTTCTTAAAGTGTCACTTAATGGCGTATTACCAAGAATTGTGGTCATTGGCCAACAATCTGGCCATTAACTTCTTCTAGCCAAATTCAAACTGGATGCCCTTTGTGACCTTCAGCTAGGAAGAATTGAGAAACCAACAATTGCAATACAACACCCACAACAGCTCACAAATCAATAACCTAATAAATTTATGTCGAAAAAAATACACACACATCCAAATTCCTTGCCACGAAGCACGCCCCGATTCAACGAATAAATTCGCTGAATATATTCATATTTATCAGGCCGGTCCGCATTGTGACATAAAAATTGATATATGTAAGCGAACAACATGTGTTAACAGTTTTATCTAAGGCCCGAAAAGAGAACCCAACGCAAGCAGGAAAATAGGGCGAATGAGCCAGAGATGAGAACCAGAAACGAACTTTAAGGCTGGCGAAATCAACAAAATCGCATTCCCCACAGGCAAATTGTTTCAATTTTTGTATTTTCTGGTATGTCCTTGGCAAGGCAAATTAATTGCCAGTTCATAGACCCGCGAAATGTTCCCTATAATAACAACATCATGCAATCGTAATGAGGTTTGCTGAGTGCGCGTGTGACTCGCACGCGTTTCTGGCCTGCCGCGCGGGCACATCGAAGGAGCACATTTCGGGCGTCAATCGGCACCTGTCAGAGGAAAAATTTCCCCGGCGAAAACTCCAAAAAAAAAAAAAGACAAAAGGAACGAAAAAAACAATCACAGAATAATAAAATAAAATACTGGATAATTTCGGAAAAGAACAACACATGCCAGCCCCGGGCTCACGCAAGTGAAATTAACTGCCAACTACGACGACCCGTGGAAAGCGGGCAAATTGCTATGGGATGAGGCGGCACGTGAAGGGGAAGGAGGACTGGAAGGTGCCTTTGAATCGAAAATAAATGTTAAATGTAAAACGCAACGGACGAAACTTTTTACTTTGTCTGGGGAAGTTTTGCGGGAACTGCAAGGACAGCCAGCGGACGGGACAATGGGGCATAGAAAATGCAAAAGAAATAAAATTACATTTATTGTTTCCTTTCCTCTTCCTTCATTTTCCGCCCGCTCTGCCCATTCGTCAGTCCGATCTTTTTCTTTCTTTTAGATTGCAAACTTTGATGCAGTCGCTTATCAAGCCGGAAGTTTCTTACGAAAATTTGCTTCAAATTTGCCTTTTAAACTTCGCGGACTTCAAAAGCCAATGGCTGAGCTGATTTTCTCAGGGGGCGCGGGGACGAAACAATTGGCGAATCAAAACCCGCAAGCCACAAGCGCAAATTGCGTATGAAATTTTAATCCCCATCAAGCGAAAGCGAAATTAGAGAATTAGAATTTTAGAAATAAGTAGAAATGCTAATTATCCTTCCAGAGGGCGGATAGGAGCACCCGCGACTCTCGGTTAGGCGGTATAAATTTTTGAAACAACTGCCGCTCATAAATAAATAGAAAGAAGAGCAGCCGCAAAGTTTTTAATCTAAGCTAATTAAAAAGGCAATTTAAATGCAAACTAAATGAAATGCGAGCCACCCAAAAATTTCCCAACTTAATTAATAAATCGTTGCGGTTTTTTTTTATTTTTTGGACTCTGCAGAATTGAAATCACCCACGCCCCTGGCCGGGTCTTTAATTATGCAGCGACCACCGGCCAGCGGAGTCTTATTGAAAAAAGCAAATGTTGCTGGTTTACAATTGTACCCCTTTTATAAGACAAGGGTAAAAGGGTATTTATTGCCAGAGATTTTTAACTGCAAATGTTACCCAGCAGGGGTAACACTTAACAAAAAATTATGCAATAATTTGATATGGGTTATTCAAAGCAACTCTTCATGTTTATCTATTAATCTGAATTTTGGTAAGGGTCTCAAGGAATTTTCAAATTTCTTCAGACCATAAATTTTTAGGTTTTGGACGATCATATGTGAATCGGTAAAAAGCTCCACAGCAGCCTCTTTATTCAATATTAAATGACTTTTACTTGAGAGCGCCTTCCTAAGTTGACCGAAGGCCAAGGCAGTTCCCCGCGAACTAAAAACTTAAGTCAGGCCTTTTTGTAAGTGTGAAGCTAAATGCTGAAATTTCGTAAAAATCAAGTTATCAAACAAAATACAACGTTTCCTCTATTTTTTTCTTATACCTCCACACAATGCACCTTGGGGTAAAAAGTATAAAATTAACTTTATATGTTAGGAGTTTAATTTATCCAGATACATCATATTTCCTAGATTTATATCAAGCGGTTGATGTATTGTACTTAATATTGTAGTATCTGCTTTCCATCAGTTATGGCTTTGTATTTTCTTAACAACTATTTAACATTTTAGGGTTCTGCAGGCTGGCCCAGTTTTCTCCCCGAGAGGGAACTTACCCTTTGCTCTCTTTCGGGCTTTTGATTACGCTAAATTCCATAAACCCAATGCCCAATGCCTTGTACAAATTTATAATACCTCTGAGAACAGTTATTTGGCCTTAGCTTTTTCCTGTTCTTAAATCAATTTTAATTTTAGTTTCAATTATATTTCAGATAAAATTTTTAAAATCTTGAAATTGGTTATTATATGTAAAATTTTGGAGATGCTTTTTAGTCTTTCGTTCCCTAAAGTAAGAGCATTCATAGATCGGTGTTGTTTTCCTAATTTCTGCCCGTTCTACATGCGGTGCGGCGGTTTTTGTGTTGGGCTTGCTTGGCTGTCATTTGTCGCTTGTCAGCGGAGACCTTGAAATTTGCAACAAATTAATTACTTTTATTTTGTTGGTGCTCCGTCGGATGGAAAAAGAAAAACCTTTTTACCCGGCTAACAATATCAAAAACGAGGCTAAATTAGCTGATGGGCGGCGATGGGTGGCAGGTGGCCGCCTTACCTTCGTGCCTTTAAGCGTGAAATTAGCACGCTAAGATGGAGGAAACGAGGCTAACTAACTTTTTAAACGAAGGGATAATAAGCAAAAACCCGGAACTTTTAATGAAATCCATGCAAGTTGAGAATTGAAAATGAGAAAAACTCTCCCTTCTCCCCTTCCGACAAGAGGCCTTTCGCCAGGCAACAAGTCACACTTTCTGCCAGAAAACACAAAAAGTTTTACGGGCTACGCGCGGCTATCGATGGCAGTCGTCTGGCTGATGTGATTGCGATTGTGTCTGGACTCCGTGCTCCGCTGATTGTATTTGCTGCCTGCGATTGCAATTTCGCCGGCTTTTATAACGGTAACAACTCCAACAACAGCAAGTCCTACAAGTCCTGATGGAAATCCATAAATACCACTAAAAAACATTCGACGAGGCGGTTCCGTGTGCGCGCGCTCGCCTCGGCTTTGCCAACTTTGTGCCATAAACGAGGCTCCTCCTCACATATTGACTTTCACTGAAAGCGCTTATGTTGACGCCGAAACGTGTGTGCATGTGTGTGTGCGAGAGAGCCATCAATAAATCTACAATATGGATGACGGACGAGTCGAGCCGTTGACTACCGACGGCAACGACGGCCGCGCCGCGTTTTGTAATCGGAGAAAGCGAATCACCGGAGGCAGCCAGAGGGACGGGTGGTGACGGTGGATTGGCACAACAACTGCTTGTATTTGAGTGTGTCTGTGTGTGTGTGTGGTGAGGTAGGTGTCGGTCCGAATCCAGCGCGCCCTGCGCTGCACGAAACAATGCCCGGCAGCATTTTTGACATGTTTTCCATATATTTTTCCTCGACTGTTTTCCCTTTGGATTTGTTTTATTTTCAGCTGCATATGTATGCGACTGTGTGTGTGTGTTTACTCTCTTATTCATATTTTTGTTTGTATGCAAATTTAAATATTCAATATTTATACAGAAAATTGCGCTTTTAAAGCATCAAAAATAATCACAAAAAGAGCTGCAAGAATTCGCGAAAGCCGTCCGCCTTTTTCCGCTAGCATGCTTTTTTTCGTTATCTGCCAGCCCCAAAGTCAGGCGAGGAAGGCAGTTACAGAGGCTTAGAAAGCTGAGGTATAAAATATGCAGGCGTATTTGTCACACCCTCGAAAAAAGGCGGAAAAAACCTCAAAACGGAATGGCCAAAATTTCACCTTCGTTGTTGGCCAATTGGCCGGTGGTACACAACCCTTTGACCCTTGCATGCGGCCGCTCACACACTCATATAGACATGTGTGTGGGGTGTATAAGCCGCCGCCTGGCACACCAACGCAAATCCTCAGCAAATGGACCAGGGCATTGAATTTAAATTGCCCATTAAACCGACCAAAGCTGCTGGGTTGTGTCATCGCCTTGGCCTCACATCCCGTACCATTCCGGCTGCTTAAAATTCTATCGACTTAGGGTCATCGGATCGGCGGAGGTTGGCTGGCTGAGTGTCTTTTCCCTCTAAAAATTGATAAGTCAGACCCCATAATTTGCCCTGCCAACGTGTTGACATTTTTACAAGTCAATTTACGGAACTTTAAGGAAACTCTTACGAAAATTCACTTTCATTTTTTCCATACCCAGCCCAGTTAATACCCTTCCTCTGGTGCTTTGTCATGCCAACTGGCCGTCATTAAATACATTCCGGTTTTTTTGAAAGCTTCCTCCGTCCTCCTTCATGTCGGATGGGGCCGGGTAATGGTAAAGGGCGTGCCGTGCCGGGATCTAATTATGGGGCGTTACCTGACTGCCACTTTGCATGCTTCGTGTGCATTAGCCAGCCGTTGTGTGTAACGGATTTGTTATCCTGTATTTGCAATCAAAAATCCGGTCCGATGCAAATCAAAACATGCAAAGGATGACTTCTCGCCGATTTAAGTTGGTCAAACGAATGGCTGACGGCTGAAAATTCCACCAGAGAGAACCTAACCGTCGATAAGTTTTCTACAGCATCAGACGGGCGGCATGCGACAAACATTGTCATTTATTACCTTCTTCCGTTCACTTGACTTGCCCAACTGGCGGCGAGCGTGTACAATATTTCATTATAAATTACACACGACTTACGTCAATTTGTTTTGGGCTGGCTGCGGCAAAAGTGAAGTCGACAGGCCCCAGCACAAATCTCATAAGTAAGCCATAACACGGCCGCCCGGCAACTTGGCTTCCGCAACATATGACGGCTCAGTTTATTAGGCAGCAGAAACGGAAGTGGCCATAATTTACTAACGAAACGAAGCCAGAGCATAAAAATGCTCAGACAAACACAAAAAAAAATCCACACGACGGCAGGCTGGCCGGTGGAGGTGAGCGAATAGAGGAAGTAAAAGGAAAATTTATCAATCAAAGCAAATGTGGAGGGAGTGCCGGAAAATTGCGCCCTTGCTTCTGGTCAGTTGGCAGACAAGCCATATAGAAATTTTCTCTATTTGATGGCCATTAATACTTGACAATTTGTGAATAGATGATGCCGAGCACAACGGGGCGTATGATTTGATTTGTTTATTACGCATACGTCATGCGAACCGCCATGGACAGCAGAATCTGCTTCTGGAATATCTTATAAGCTTAGCACAAACTTATACCCTAGAGAATTTTTCGCTATTTATAGATTCAAATGGCACTCGCTTAAGTGCAAACGAAAGATGATAGGCAGCAGAACGGAATCACCAGAACGCTTCTTGTAATGCTCTTTATCGACTATGATTTCCTCGAAATAAATGTTTTTTTTAGTAAAAAATATAATAAGGTTTTCTATATGAACGAATTTGTGTAATTGTTATTGCTTCAATGGCTTGAGAGCTCTAATAATTTAAAGGACAAGTTTAAGGGTTACAGGAGGCAGTTGAATTAATTATCGATTAAACCCTTCAACTGCTTATGCTTCTAGGCAGTAAACTTTTAGTCTGTCCCTGAACTCGGAGAATAAATCCCTAAAAATTCTCTCTGGGCTGCTGTAATATTGAGCAGGGTTACCATTTTATGAATTAAGACTTACAGCAGATATTAAAGCAGAGCTTGTATTAGTCTGTTGTCATTGGAGATTGGTTTATTTGGAGAGAAAAAAACTAAACTGTTTCGCAGTAATACAAATCCCACTAAAGCCAACAAATTGTTCGCAGAGAGGTCAGGGAAAGCCGGGAAAATTGATGGATTTTTTAATTCGATTTCGTTCTTATTTCAGAGCAAAGTGCAGAAAAAAAAAATTTCACATTATTCCTTTTAAAGCTTGAGGATTTTCATGTTTTATTGATGGACCACTCGGCGCATTCAATATTTGCATTCCTTTGTCTGCTGCCTAAGCCTCATCGGCGGGTGCAAACACGAGATCCGCTCGCCATTTTACACTTTGTAAACTCGCATTTATCGCCTGGGCAGGGCCGAAGCTCTGCATAAAATGTAACTGGAACGCAATTATGTGGCACATTTTCAACATTCAGCAACCAACGCTGACATAAATTGCCGCCAGACTGGTCCCTCGCCAAGCCCAGCCAAGCCACCGCCAGCGGCACTCGGAAAGCGCCGGAAAAAAAAAACTATTAAGGTGAACGGTGGCCCGCCTTCGATTTATAGCCCCGGCCTGCAATTTTCTTAAGCAGTTTCACGCCTGAACGCTGACATAATGTTGTTAAGCGATAATACTTTCAAATTGAAAGAGAAAGAAGAAAGCGGGCCAGAATCGCCAGATACCAGCCTGTGGCAGTGGCAGCGACAGTGCCAATGGCAACCGCACAAAATCTCTTACGACAAATTGCATATTTCAATTTGCAACAACATTCACTGGCCTCGCGTTGCCACTGCTGCTTCTGTGGCATTGCAAGCTCTGGGCTGGCCTGGGCTGGCCTGGGCTTCCCGGGCTCAGGTGTCCGGGCATATTGGTCTCGTTAAAAGAGACTCTCTTGGGCCGGCTTTGTGGAGTTAAGCCAGAGTTAAGCTAATGCATGGGTTAAACGGAAAAATGTATTAAGATAAAGTGGGGCTCCTAAAACGGCCAACTCAGTTCGCTTGTGATTAGCTTAGTGACTTTTAAATGGCAGACAACACGGTTTCTTCTCATACACATTAAACATTCTTCATGATTTTCCAGCCGCTCAGCCCAAGGCAACCGGCAGATCGACAGAGGTGTTTCATAGAAATCTTAAAAGCAGCAAAGCGGGGCGGCGAATGGGCGTACGTGTCGAGGAACTCAAATATTTTACATTTTTATGAAGTACGAGACGCTGATGATGACGACGGCAATAAAAATCATATTTTGTGCGGGTTATAAAGTGCGAAAAAATCGAGCAAATTTGCCGAACCCGCCCCCAGCCGTCGTCCATTTGGTGAGGTGTTAAAAATGCTGCCATTTGAGTTTCGTTTTGCGGTTTTACTTCCTTCGTTCTCTTCTTTTTTTTAATGATTTATCGGTATTTTAATGTGGCGTAGCCGCCGGCGAATGACTCGTAAACTTTGCTTTCTCTGCGCCTAATTTAATGCAACGATTTCTACCCGCGCCTCGTGCCGTCAAAGGCGTTTGTCTCCTTCAGTTGTGTTGTTATCAGCGAGGAAGCCAGGACGCTCGGGAGGCTGAATGTAAATTGAGTTTTGGTGTGAAAAGTACTCGGTAATTTATGACGTGCAATGTGCGTAAGAAGAAGTCACGTGATAACTTTCCGCCCGCGGTCCCGCCCACAGGCTTATTCATTTTTTCTTTTTATGACCTTTCATATGAGGGGATCCCTTGTGGGCGCGGCATGTATTTATTTAGAGCGAATTTTATATGACGAAATCATAACCACAACCGCCCCATCCCTGCGGCTGCTCCTCTCTTTGACATTTTCCGCATACATTTGTGCCTGGGAGTTTATAAACATTATCAACTCGGGAGGGGGGCGGCTGAAGACAGATTATTTGGGATTAGATGGCTCATTTGAGGTTGGATTGCCAGGCATTAATGCGGCTTGGCCGACGCTCCTCTCACATGTGGGATTAAATTGTCTCACAAGAAAGGCTGGTGGATTTTCAAAGCTCACTGCTTGGTCGATGGAGAGAGATCAAAATCTAAGACAGCTCTTTCATCTTTGGAATTTCAGGTTCTTTTAATTCCACCCACTTTTCATTGTGCCGTTACTTCAGCTGGCATTCGAATTTAGGCAACGCCCTGGGAGTTAACAATAAGGTCTTTCTGCTGAGCCCAACAAATGAATTTCCTAAAATTGGTCTTCCCTCGAATTTTTCTCCGAACGAGAAGTCCTGGGCAAAGCCTGAGATTATTAAAAACCCTACAAAGTTAGAAAAGGGAAATTTTTATCCGTTCCTTAAGCGTCACTACCTTCCCGGGCATTCAAAAACAGTCGAGCACTTAACTGCCTGGTAAACAGGCGAGCTGAAGAAGGATGCTGGTGATCTCACGGTCAATCGGAGGAGACGCATCGGTCATCCCATGCCTTCAACTTTAAGCGTCTGAATAAACTAGAAGCGGCAGTTTGCTTAGACAGTAATAATTAATCCATTTATATTAAAAATTATTCTCCATATGGTTGTTTTATTTAATCGAAGTCGCTTCAGATTTTGTACCTTAGACTGATGTTCAGCTAAGTCGTGGCTAAAACGGGTGCTGCCTTCAGCGAGTCACTCGTCACACAGCCATCGATGCGGAGACTTTTGGACTAATCGCTTGGTCCATAGGTTCTTAGTTCAGATTTCAGTGAGACATCTCTCAAAATGCCTATAGATGATATAGATCTCTCAGCAGTCAAAATTTCCAAGTTGACCTCTCGGGTCAGCGGAGAAGCATCAGGATCCGAAAAATATTCGAATTAAAAATAAAGAAATACCTCTTCGTGGGCTTAAATGCTTAAAATCTTTATCGGCTCAACTTGAAGCTGCCCGCTGCGTACTGCCGGCCTTGCCAGCTACAAGGTAAACACTTTGGCAGTCTATCTTTTTGCTTTGCTACGTTGAAGTTACTCTCAGGTTGGCCTCTGTGATGAGATAATCGCCCACTCCCAGCACCTCCGGTTTGGGCGACCATGACTCACTTTGCGTTTAGAACTTTGAGCTTGAACCATTTTCGCTTTTTTTGGGAGAAACTTGGCAAACATTTGCACGGGATTAATCTTCTGCAACGCTTAAGACCTCCCATAACCCAATCAGCAGAAATTTGTTCAATCGAGTAAGCAATAAAAAACCCCAGCAAAAACAAGCAACCGCCAACGAGAGCAACTTTATACGGCAAATCCATTTTGCAGCTTAACTTTGCGCAATCTACGAGAAATCGAAAAAGCAAGCGGCATCAAAAAAAAAAAAAAACTTTAACAAAAGTAATAAACTACAAAACTGGAAATGCACTTAACACACACAAAAAAAAAAAAAAACGGATGAAAACGAGGACGACAAACAGCCGAGTCAAGTGGGGTGGATGGGAGGGGAGAAGCCCGTAAAAATTTAGTGCACCAACTTGAAAAATAATAAAACTCAATGGCTTTCGGTTTTTCTTTAAGATTCCTCATTCTCGGCCGTCGTCCGCACGTCGGTTACCTTAAATTGAAGGTCATAAAACATCCCGAAAAAGTGCGGGAATTTATGAAATCGATAAAATCGCCAGCCAAGGAATTTTTACAACCGCCGACAAATAAAGCGCAATTAGTGGCAACCTGTGGGCGACCCTTGAAGGGCAAAGAAAAAAGTGACGACGATCGTCGGACGACTTGACGAAATGAATTTCTCCTCCTCTCCCGCTTGTTCTACAAAATGAACTAGATTTTTGTGGCTGCCTAAGGACCCATCGAACAGCCTCTTGGCCTGGCCGCCAAGTGCCACATTGACAGCTAACAAAGAGGTGGGCCGACTGACGGCTAGCAAGGGTATGAAAATGAAAATGAAAATGAGTTTGGGGAGGGATATTGATTTCACCTAGTTTCTTTCGATTCTAGTTGGCCAGTTTGTTGTTTTCCCGGCCTGAAGGCATTTTAGTCGTTGCCTTTCCTGCTCTCGTTTCTATTTTTTGTGTTTGGTTGCCAGGCGTGTGTGGTTGGCTCGTTGGGGGAGTGGAAAGGCCGACCTTTTATGCTGTGCAAATTTGTGGATGTGGTTGCCATATTTGCTTTCGTGTTGGCCGAGGGCTGAATAAAAGCAAACAATTTTCCTTTTTTCAGCTGCATTGAACTCGATTTTCTCCACGCTCCTCTTCTTCGTATCAAATTAAAAAAATTAAGAACAAATTTGTAGCAAAGAGCTTAAAGCGTCCGCTGCTAATCTTCTAACCACAGAATTTATAGTCATTAGCTTACTCCAACTCCAACTAAATATGACAAAATTTATGTCACTCAAAAGAGCATAAAACCCTTGGCTGCTGTTTTGGGGTGAATTGTTTGCTGTTCCAGAGTCTGGAAAACATGCTTCCTTCGGCCCCCTGAGGACAATAAAAATATGCAACCGGCAAGTTTTACTGCCATTTGTTGGTGGTTTTATGGCATCTCTTTTCCAGGCTTGGCTTGTTAATTAAAACATCCTAAAGTTATTAACAAGCGCCGCCAAAAGCCTCCAAAGGAGTCACTCAGTCGCCCCAAAATTGCTGACAGTTGCCATAAACGGGGGCGGGGCGGGGTCGACAACGAACATGCAGAGTTTATTTGTATTTATGTGTGTACAAAATATTTACATTTGCTGAAAATTATGCGCCACAGCTTGGGGCTCGAAAACTATTTACAAGTTTCGCTGGGCGCGCCGACAAACGCGACACAGCCGACGACGACCCAAAAAAGTAGGCAAAGAAATTAGAAAGTGCGAGTGTCAGCCGAAATGTCGTAAAGTTTCACTGCTCCCAAGGACCCTGCGGACTCCTCAGGTCGGTATCCAAAATTTGAAATGGCATTTCTTGATGAGAAGACAACGCCAGCGTCAGCAGGTCGGCCGGAAATCAATTTGCAAAGTGAATATGCGCAGCAAGGAATACATCGAAATTACCCCCAGCCCGAAGTATGTGGCGTTACATAAATCAGAACAGCAACAAACTGGTTTTATGGGCAAAGTTCTAGGCTGCTCCAGAGTGAAATGAAATGGGTAATCGCCCAGTTCACATCAGTGGCGGGCAAACGGTGACTTTGTGTCGACTTTGCGGCCAACTTAAGTGCGCCAAAGGCTGGTGTGATTTTCAGGTGTCAACATTTCGGTCTCTGCAAAATTTCAACTTCAACTGATTTCCATCAAATTAGCGGGCGAGGCGTGAAAGTGACTTTGAAGTGCTAGCTAAGTTCACCTGCCCCCGCTGCTTCTCCCCACCTCACACACTTCTACTGGCTTCAAATAGCTATTGACATTGGGGGCAGGAATCTGCTAGCCATCCCCGTGCCTTTGTTGGCTGGGCTGGCTTTGTTCGGGTCTATTTATAAAAGCCACTGACACAGTAACCGTCATCCTCAGCGGGCAAGGGTTCGCACAGCTCTTTTTCCTGCTTGATAAACAGGCCCCATTGTTCACTTGGCTTTTTTCTCCATTTTTGTTTTGTGGCCAACCGAAAAATTCTGTTTTCTGGGCTGATGGGCCAGTTTTTTTTCGAAGGCTTTAAGAATTTCACGCAGCTTCATTCTGAAAAACATTTCAACGGATTCAAGCTAAAGGAATTGGCAGTCGGCCTTTCCGTGTAATCGGCCTATTTGAGGCTTAGGCGCCCATTTGTCCTTACCCTTTAAGCCGTCAATAGGTGGAACGAGAGCTTTGATTAGCCATTTTGCCATTGATTAATGCTAATGACCAGGAATTGACTGCCGATTCAAGTGGCATGCGTGCAGCTTTGCCATTCCCAATGACATTGACTTGGTCTTGATTTACATACCGCGAGCGTGCCTGGCGATACTTAGGAAGTCCTCTAAACCTTCTTATCATTCCTTTTTTCAGTGGGCTCCCGTGATTCCAGCGGCAGTTCGACCAGCACCAGCAGCAGCAGCGGCTCATCATCGTCTTCCTCAACGTCATCGTCGGCGGGACCTACGAAATACCCGGTGCTGGTGTTCGTGCATGGCGAGTCCTACGAATGGAACAGTGGCAATCCCTATGACGGCTCCGTTCTCGCCAGCTATGGGCAAATTCTGGTGGTGACCATAAATTATCGCCTCGGGGTGCTCGGTAAGTGCTGACATGTCCCTCTTACCCTCACACCCGGCCTGGCCTAATGCTAATTGATATGCTGAGTGCATGCGAGGCGGTGAGTGCATTGAAACGAGACAAACATTTCACTGCACATCGCTGACGGTCCGGTCGGGTTTTTCGCCACTTCCGTTGACAGCGGCAGCAGCTCCCACCGCCACCGCCAACTGTCCCCACTCTCCGAACGCTCTAATCTAAACTTATTTTGTTAACCAGCACAGTGGGTGCATCGGGGCTAAGAAGTCCTCAAAACAACAAGCGAGGCGGTGGAGTGGCTCGCTTGCCTTGCCTAATTGTGGGCTATGGAAATTGAAAATGCCGGGCAAATTAGTGTGACCTCATTTGGCGGTCCGTCGGTGGGACGGATCGTTGTTGCTGTTGCTAGTGATTTGGCGGAAACGGAAGTGCTGACATCATGATTTGCACGCGTGACTGGGCACACATGCGCGCCGCGCCGCGCCCTACCTGCCGGGCTCATTGGGCAATTGCAATTGAATGCCGATTGGAATTTAAAGTGAAATGTGAAATTTTAATTCCGCAGGTTTTTTGAACGCCAACACCGATCGCTATTCGAAGCTGCCGGCCAATTATGGCCTGATGGACATCATAGCGGCCCTGCACTGGCTCAAGGAAAATATAGCGGCCTTTGGCGGCGACCCCAATAGCATCACACTGGCCGGCCATGGCACCGGAGCGGCCTGTGTGCATTTCCTAATCTCATCGATGGCCGTGCCGGAGGGTAAGTCGAGTAGAGAGTTGGGAAGCCGGGAAGCCGCTGGCCATCAATTTTGCGCCAGTCATTAAACTAACAACGGCATCCGGTTTTGCAGGTCTGCTCTTCAATCGAGCCATCCTCATGTCCGGCTCGGGGCTGGCGCCCTGGTCGTTGGTCAGTAATCCGGCCAAATATGCAGCCATTGTGGCCCATCATGTCAACTGTGCCTCCGATCTGCCCCATGCCCATCTCATGAAATGTTTGCGCGAGAAGACACTCGACCAGCTGCTCACCGTGCCCATCCATGCGCCAGAATTTGGCTTTGCCTTCGGCCCCTCCATCGATGGGGTGGTCATTGATGGCGGTGATTATGTACCACCTGCCCCGGGCTCACCAGCAGCCCAGGCCCAGGCCCAGGCTTCAACAGCGGCTGGCAACGGCCTAGGCGGGGAGGCAGGCATTGCCGCGGCCGGCGGCTGGGGCACGCCGGGCCAGCTCGAAAATATCGGTGAGTGCCAGGACGAAGACGCCATTAAATTGCAATTATATTTGACATGTTTTATAAAAATAAATTTCCTATAATTTCTCTCCCTCTCTTAACCCTGGCGACGACGGTGGCTTGCTGCTGACGGTCCTTTAATTAATGCAGTATTAATGAGAAAAACTGCCATTAACAAGTTGTCAAGGTGAGTGCTCCGTGGCTTTGGCTTAAATTAATTTACCCACACATGTCAGCGGTTGGCCTGAGACGCAATTAATTTAAAGTTTTCCTCATTTTTCTTCTCGCCTTTGGCGGCACGCGATTTCTATCTGAATCGCATTAAAAATGGCGTCAACTGGCGGCCAAGCGATAAGGCTTCGTGTCACGTACCCCAGCAGATTCCTCGTACCCTTTTGCCTAATTTATGCACATTAATACACAAAACGAGAGCCCAGCGCTGGGCCGCATTTTGTTCTGCAATTTGCATTCAGACCGACGTTGGGTGGCGGAGCGGCGCATTTCTGGTGATTTATGCACTTTGTGAGGGGCATTATGCCATGTTAATACATGATTAACAGCTAATTAGCGGTAATTTCATAATTGATGCGACCCAAAAGGCCCAGGGAGGTCAAAGCAGCCGAACCAACGCGACGCCTTGCCTTAAATGCCAAGCGTCTTGAGCAGTTGAGGGATTTTAAAGGGCAGAAGGCTTCGGCTTTCATCGAATTATTTAGTTGCTTTCAATCTATTAAGCCTCTCGACATATCGAAAGCTCCGTTTTGTGTATGGTGCTGCCTATTCAGGCTTTTCAGGCCAATCTGGGACAAATAAAATCAAATTTATAAATTCAAAGAAATTCCCAACTACAAAAATTGAAACGTTGAGTGCCCGAAAGTGAACTCGATTCCTTTTCTCAATTAGATTGCAGCTTAATTGAAGGCTAAACTAGTGAATTTTATACAAGAACTCGATGGCATTCCAGCACTCAATTCAACTGACTCACCACCTTACTCACTGTTGGCTTTTTTCCATTTTCAGATACGACCTGATGGCCGGGGTAACACGTGCCGAGGCCTTTTTCGCGTTCAACTCGGGCGACGTGCAGTACGGCATCGAAGCGGATCGACGGTCGAGAATTTTAAAGGCCTACGTTCGCAACACGTACACATTTCATTTAAACGAAATATTCGCAACGATTGTCAATGAATACACAGATTGGGAGAGGCCCGTGCAGCATCCAATTAATATCAGGTGAGTAATTGCGACCGACCTCCGCCAGCGGTGATTGTTCCTCTCCGGCGCTTGGTTGCCACCGAAAAAAAATATATTTTCCTGCTTTAATTAAATGCGCGTGGGTGCGTACGGATCCCCAGCTGAACACACTACTCCTTCGCTGGCATAAATTTCATCTCAGCTGCTACTTGCGGGGCCGGCATTCATTCCATTATAATGGCTTAAAGGAGTCTTCATTGGCAGCTTATGTGGCGAAATGAAATGTAAATTTCGAGGCTCCAGCTACAGTCGCCCAATCAAATGTTATTTACTTTCGATTTACATACGAATGATGTCTGGGGTATTGATATTTTGTGAATGGGTCAAGGCAGCCATTTTCGGCTGTCTTAAAGTCTTAAAAACGATGGAGCAGAAAATCTGCTGGGCTGCAAAATTGATGGGATTCTCATCATTCCGATTGTTTTTTCTTCTTCGTTTAAAATGCAAGTCAAACGTGCGTGAAAGCTGCACGATTCTCACATCACGCACGACGACGACTAAGAGTCCCCTTTAAAATTGTCGACCTCTCTTCCTGTGGATATTTTCCATCTCCCCAAAAAAAGAGACGGCATAAATAGACAAATAAATAAGCATATTTATTAGAAATATTCCAATGCGGAATTTGAGGCCACAATATTTTTGAAAATGAATAATAAATGCGCTCGTGTGTGGCATATGAAATTTCAGTGAACTGTCAACTGCCAACTGCCTTCTGGCTCCTTTTAAGGACGCAATCAAGCGAGAGTTTCCTAGACTTCGACTTGGAATTAAATTAGTTCAGCAAAAATTCAGTTCTTTCTTCAAAAACTCTGCTGGCCTTTCAGTGCATAAAATAGAATACTAAAAAAAAAAAATTGCCACAATGTCCTGACCCCCAACAGATATGCAAATAAGCCAAATGGTTTCCTTTTTTCCGGCTCTTTGCAAGTGCATTTTAAATGCATAAAGCACGCAAAAAGAACCACAGATGACCGAGCAGTGCAGAGAAAAGCTTTCCCGATAAAAAAACGCCCTAAATCAGTTTTTCTCTGGGCACTGCGGCGGATGCCCGCCAATGGGACAGGTGTCCACGAAAGCTTGTAAATTTGTATCTCCTTATTCGCATTTTCCAGAGACGAGACCATGGAGGCCCTTAGCGATGCCCAGGTAGTAGCCCCGGCTGCCCAAACTGTCGACCTCCACTCGGCCGATCACCGCAACTCTTATTTGTATGTCTTCGACTATCAGACCCGCTACGGAGACTATCCACAGGTAATTTACACACCCAATCTCATTAGGGCAGCGACTTGTGGGACTCAACAAATTCTGGTGGGTTTTGATTGCAGCGCCAGGGCTGCATACACGGCGAGGACCTGCCCTACATCTTCGGGGCGCCGCTGGTGGGGGGCTTCAATCACTTCAGTCGGAACTACACGAAAACCGAAATCAGTCTCTCGGAAGTGGTTATGTACTACTGGTCGAACTTTGTGCGTTCCGGGTAAGTGGCTGCCATGGGGCAATACAAACATTTTCCCAACCGTCCATGGTGCTTTTAGGAACCCAAACGAACCCATGGAGGCCGAGCACGGCAATCGGCAAGAGCGGAATCGCTACAAGACCATCGAGTGGACGGCTTACGAGAGTGTGCATAAGAAGTACTTGCATTTCGGTAAGAGCATTGACCACTTCCCAGCCAGCAGCTGGCCGCTTATCCACGTGCCTGCGTGCGTCTGTTTGTTGTCCTTGCAGACACGAAGCCCAAGCTGAAGAGCCATTATCGAGCCCATCGACTATCCTTCTGGTTGAATCTCATACCCGATTTACACAAACCGGGCGGAGATAATGTTCCAGCCGCCCACCACCAGCTCAGCGACGATGACGAGGACAACAACATACCCAACGATGCCTCAGTGAAGCCTTTGAATCCCGCCTACACCGCCAGTGCGGCGAATGCCGCAGCCATGGGCAATTTTACCATCTTCACCAATCAAGTGTTCTCCCTGCTGAATCTGAGCTCGCCGTCTTCCTCGCTCCAGCGTAACGGCACGCGCTACGGGGGCTCCAAAATCTATGCCGACGATATGATGGATGGCGAGCATCCGGGAGGCGCCAGCGCTTCACAGGACAACGACGGCTTCGCTGCCTATTCCACAGCCCTGAGTGTGACCATAGCCATTGGCTGCTCCCTGCTCATTCTCAATGTGCTGATATTCGCCGGGGTCTACTACCAGCGGGACAAGACGCGGTTGAACGAGCCCCGCAACCAGACCAAGTTGAAGCGGCAAGAGAACGGCCAAATGCCCAACAACATCTGCGGCGATCTGGAGACGCTAACCATCCATACGAAAAGCGATCCGGCCACCATCCTTTCGCATCACCATGCCATGCAGCATCACCAGCTGCCGCCGCCGGAATTCGCCGACATACCGCACCGGGCCCCGCCTCCGCCGAAGCACATCAAGTCGCTGCAGGACAGCGGAACGAGTGGTGGCGGCTCGGCCACTGGTAGCGTGGTGGGCGTGGGCCTGATGGCCCCGCCCCATGCCCTTCAGGTGATGGGAAACCAGTGTGGCACACTCACCAAAAAGAGCTGCATGAAGCAGACCCAGGCGAATGCCCAGCAACACTCGCCCGCCCAACAACAACACGTGGTGACGCATCAGCAACATTTGCAGAATCATCATAATCAAAGCATGACCACTGTGCTGACCACAGCCGGCGGGCTGGTTGTTCCGACGCCGCCCACTGTGCCGGTTATCGTGACCACACAGCAGCATGCCCAGCAGCAGCAGCAATCCCAGCAGCAGCAGCAACAACAGCAGAGTCAGCAGCATCCGTTGATGGATGAATTACGGGTGTGACATTAATTGACCGTGCGTTTCAAATGTGATCTCTAAACGCACTTAAACACGCCCCCGCCCCTGCCCACTCGGACTGCATTACCCGACAACTCAATTGACTGGCTAATCGGATTGTTGGTGAGTGTTGAGTTGAACTGTTTGCTCTCAGAAGTCAACTGTTCCCAGTTAAAGCAAGGTTCTAGTTAATTTTCTCACGTTCACGTTTTCTATTGCTCGTTGAATATATGAAAAAACTGTTCTGTATATAAATAAGGTAAGGTGGGGGTTGCTTTTGAAAGAAACGAGATAAGAAAAACTTAGGTCACCGGCTTAGTCTCTCCGTTTTCACCTCGTGTATCTTCGAAGTCGGAAGCATTAGGACCAAAACTATACCAAAAAAACACAAAACTTCATCTACATCTACGTCTCATTGTCTGTTTTATGGAACCCGAAAAACAAAAACGAAAAATAAAATAAACTAATAAATTATAAATGAGAATTAAATGTTATTCTTCCAAAGACTGAATTATAATTGTGTATGTGTATATAAATCGAATTAACACATTAAAAAAATCCAAAGAAAGTTTTTAAAGTTGAATTCACTCTCCTCCCTCCCTGAAAACCCATTCCCTTCATTGGCTTCCCAGCAATTGTAATGCAAACTTCCGCTATACGAGTACGAACAAAAAATGTAAAAATGCGAAACTACTTTGTTATGTAACTAAATAAATATTTATATAGCAATTAATACTAATACTCACATTACAGAACCCTATATAGTATAAACATATATAATCTATATAAAAAAGGAGAGCAGCGTTAAAAGGCAAAAGACAAGCAGCAAAAAATAGTTAAAAATTCCATTAGACGTCTGGTAATAAAACGAGCCGACACACTGAGAAAAAATTAAAAAAATACTACAAAAAAAATGTATAATTTCGCGTTTATTTTTAAGTATTTAGCAACACTTTCCAAATTGTAATTAAAATGAAAATTAAATGTAAACAGCGGCTCATTTAAATGAAACGAAGCAAATAACACACAACACCAGTCAAATTTCCCCCGCGAAGGTAATAACAAATTTTAACAATGCAAAGTGTAAATTATACAAATAAAACATAACGACAGGCCGACAGACAAACAAATGTAAACAACAACAAAAATAAAATAAAACTTGATCGACTCAATAATTGAATGCCGGACAGGGCCCCCAGTAAATCTCGTATGTATGTATGTATGATTAGATCGTAACTATAGCGAATGAAACTACAAATATAAATTACTATATCCGACTAGCATATAGAGAAAAAGAACCCTAAAGAGCCGCTCGAAACTGAGGCCGGCACGAATTCAATTTTAGTTCCATTAGCAGTGGCGAATAACGGGAGTCAAGCATTTACCGAAAGACGCGTATAGGAAAATAAAGAACAAAGAAAACTAGTTAAAAGATCATCAATCAGCGAAACTAAAAACTGTTGAGAGTAAATTTAATTTCGCGGCAAGGAAAAAATTGAGTAATAATAAAGTTTAAACTGTGAAAAAACGTCAGTCAAATTGTTTCAATTGAGCCAAATGCAGCCATTAAAGTCCTGTTCTATTCTCCCCCCAACACATGAGTCCTGTGTGTGCCCCGAGAGGAGTCCTAATGGCCCCGTCGTTGTCGATTGATGGTGGAAAACGAGTGGCAGCCATTGAAAATCGATTTATTATGCAAATTCAGCCGAGCACAAGTGAAGACAAGGATTGGCAGAGAACGCATCCCAGCAGAAGATTCGTTGGGTTTTTTTTCCAAACGCATTTCATTAAACAAAAAGGCTAAGAAAAAGCGGAGATGAAAACTGGCAAAGCCGATTTGAGGCGTCTCTAATTGAATAAGAAGACTTCCTTGTTGGCCTGGAATGTGCGCTCAGGATGCGCGTGATTTTTATTAGTTGTGATTTTCAATAAACGAAAATCCCCAGCCACACACAAGCAGCAGCAGGCATTCGGCCAACTAACTTGGCACCTAATCCCTTTAAATGTCCTCACACGTCCCCAGCCGAGCCCTGCCAAATTTCAAGAAAGTTCCAGCTTGTTAGTAGTTTGCATATGTTGTCCCGTTAATATGGCTAAAAGCCTAGGCAGCCATGGGTGTTTTGGGGTGGCTGGGGCTTGCCTGGTGATGCCTGCCATGCTGGGCTTAATTTATTAGCCAAGGCTTCGAAATTAAATAATAAAAGTCTTTGGGAGTTGCTGCTTGAGTGAAAATTATCACTTTTAATGGTGCCAAAAAGGTCACACGAGTGCTGGGTCAACACCCCAAGACAAACCGGGCTAAGTAGTTGGCAAAGGGCTGAGGAAATTTATGCTGTAGGAAATTGCCATTTACGTTATTGACAGTGACAAAAAGGCTGAGGGCAAAAAGTCGTCGAATACTCTGGTCAACCAATCGCCAAAAATCTTATTTCAAACTTTAAGTTTACACATTTTCAAAATATGCAAAATCGTGTCCGAAATTTGCCTTTCATGAATTTTTAATTTATTGGCCCATCGGCGATAAGCCGCCTCCAAATTGAGTTCGTGTGGAAACTTTCCTAAATAAAAGGAAAAAATCCAAGAAATTTAATCCCAACCTTAATTCGGTGTCGAAAACTTGAAAAGAATTTTCTGATTCTATAAGCATTCTGACTCTAAGTATTTAAAGGAACCACAGAAAGAAGTATATTAATATTCTTACCTTAGGATGGACGGCAGGAAAAGGAACCGATAACACCATAGAAAAGGACTAGAACGGCTGACTCTAGACTCACAGCAGTGGTAGGCCGCCTCTATTATCAGAGTGGGCAGGCTTAACATTCTAATACATCCTTTCCCGTCCGAAGTAGAACCTATCGGCCCAGTCCGAGTCGGTAAAGACTTTAGGAACCCCAATTTTAACTTTGACGCAATGGCAAATGCTTGGTTGCTCTCCTGTCCCACCTTCAACCACGAATAAATAAAAACCATTGGCCTTTTTTTGTGAATATAGACTATAAAACACATGATCCTGGGTGAAAAGTTTAATAGGGCGCAGCGATTCAAAGGGAGCGGAAAAACAACAGACAGCGGCAGGAGAAGCAGAAGGAAAAAATGCTGGGTGTTCTGGACATTAAACCACTTTGTACGGTAAACTTTATTTTAACCAATTAGTTTGTATTATTTTTCATCTCACTGGCCATTTTAGTTTTTGCTATCGCTGATGCGGCAACGGCAGCGGGCAGGACTCCTCGGACTGCAGATCTCCGCCTGCAACTTTTCAAATATTTATTTACGCTTTTTACGCCGGCAGGTCAGCCGGAAGGTGAGAGCAGTTCCATGTGTGGGGCATCATGGTTTTTAAATGCCACAGAAAGTTTTATTAGTTGTTGGCTCCTGCAAAAAGTACCCACCGAGTTTAACTGGCTACTCGTTGTCTTTGTGAGCAGATGAGGAGCCCACAATTCAAATGGAGAAACTTTTCACCTGAAATACGTAAATGTGTTTATGTGGTTGGGTCATACGGGTAATGGGCGGTGGGTGGTTGCTTAAATTCGCTTGATCTAAGTATCTCTTAACCGCCACTCGAGCTCATTGGGGCGGGCAAAGTGAGTCAGCTCGTTTGGATTTGGCCAACTTGTCGGTCTAATTAGAGGAATTCATCCCCAAAAGCCGGTCTCGGCACTGTTTCTAATCACTGCTAGAATTTATCATGTGATGTCATATTTTATTAATATTGCAATCGAGCCGAGAAGTGCCAATAAAAATCCTGCCGCCAATCCCAAGCGGCATCCTGGCAGCCAACCAACCTCACTACTGGGCCACCGAGAAAACGCCAACGATATCGGCAGCCCGGCTTGGTCGGCGATATATCAACAGTCAATACAAATTGTTGAACCTTTGCATTTTTCATTGAGCGCACCGCACGGGGACTCTTGTGGAGAGCGTCGCAGGATGACAATTAATTAAGGATTCTTCACTTGGGAGAACGGATTGTTGTTTTCTTTATTTATTAAAAAAGTTAGGACGCTGCACTCGCTGGCTGTTAACATCACGGCCATTAATTACCCAACTCATCCAAAGTTATTCCATAGCAGAAAAATTAGCCTGGCAGGCGGCAGCAGAGACGGCCGATGCCTCGGCAGCTTGGTTGGTGCAATTATTATGCAATTACAGGAGCCCGGGCGTTATCCGCATAAGCAACGGTTACCTAAGCAACCTGATGCACAAAGTTACGGGTTGAAGGCAATTTAACAGTCGTCCAGAAAATTAAGCGACACGCTCGCGACTCCCGCGCGACTTGCGGGCGATTCGTGTGCGCGCGTTTTTCTTGCCTTTGTCTCGGCGGCGCTGCGCGCGGCTGTAAAATTTTTCTTTTCAGAAACTCATAAAACTTTTTCAATTTTACTTTAATTTCAGTGAATGTTTGTCGGCATCGCCTTCGCCGCCGCCAGAGCCGCCTTTTTTATCTAGCAACACACAAAATGGCGGAAAAAAGCCACTCGACTGCCGGCCGACTGGGGGCGGGCGGAAGGCGGTAGGCTTTTTAGTTGCGTGAAAATTCAATTATATGCATTACCTTTTATGCGAAGCTGTGGGCGCCCGGTGGATGGTATAAGGCATCTTAAAACGCCCATCATTCTTTGCTCGGCTTTTTTGGGGGGAGGCAGCATCTAATGACAATCAAATTAGCGACATGACCAGCGCCCGAAATCACGGATGAGGCTGCGAAACTTTTTCCATTAAACGGGAATTTTTCTTCTTATCCTCATTTTGGGTTCACGGGGCTCAATAAATTGATTGCCCAAGTTGCCATTTGGCAAATTTGTTTTATTGCCAGGCTCAGCGCAATTTAAAGTTTCTCTCAGGCATCACCGCACTCTACTCGGCTCAGACAATAAGGCTTACTGGCGGGAGCGGCGGCGGTGGGGACAACCCTTCTGGCCAATAATCAATGTGCTTGCGGCGGCTAATTGAAGTTTCTTGTTCCGGCTTAATATGCAGGTAATGTAACACGACACGTTTAAGTTTGTGGCAGCCCCTGGGAGCGCCCCGATGCGATGTCGTCCTAATCAAATGAACGTTACATGTTACGCATCCGCCATGTATACCAAGGGGGCTGCGGTGGACCCCAGTCATAAGGGCTCGTTAGTAATTAGTCGCTGATTGTGTCACTCGGGTAAATGAAATGGTCAGCCCCACCACTTTAAATATTCATAAAGATTTCCACATCAACCAGAATCCTTATCAATCGGGGCGGACTCGAGCGACAAAACATTTTCGACACTGTCTCACAAACATGAAAATTTGCCACGTTTGGGTCACACGACTCCACTCGAACCCTTCAAGTATCACATTGAGTATTTAACGCACACACGAGGGTGGCTGCAGGCGATGAGAAGGGAAAGACGCAGAGAATTGATGGATTAAGCGAGAAGGAACTGAAGTACAACTGTGCGTGTATTTGTGTGTGTTCTGTCGAGGAACCGCAAGGTGCAACCATGACTCCTCTTAATGACATTTAACACACACGCCGAGGCGAGCGAACATCGTTTGGGCCACTCGGTTGGCTGGGCAGCGGGCTAAGGAGCAGCTGGCAGCTGGAAACTTTCAAATGCTAACAAGCAAATAAAGCAATTTTGTGCAGTGTTTGCTATGAAAATACGTTGACCGAGGAGGCGGGAGAAGAGCGGCCGCTGCAGGCCATAGGAAGCACGTTGCCACTTCAGTGCGCGCAGCCGACCCCAGCCGGCCCACATGACGTATGAGTGACTTTATGCAAATAGAACGTAAACCGCAACTGAAAAAGAAAATGGTTAGGAAGTTAAATGCGAACCACCGCCACACACTCAATACATCCAATAGCCTCCTCCTTACCTACTCGAGATCGTCGACGAAAGTGGAGTGATGACTCCTCCTCCAGCACTTGAGTAGATTCAATGCGGCGTACGTGTGTTGGACAGGGGCTGGACAGTGAGTGGGTCCATCTGGTCGCCCCGGGTGTGGTTACTTTTCTGGACAAACTTTGCTTTTAGGGGCCGAGGCAACGCTCGTAAAAGTTCGATGGCAGTTTGCAAAGCCCGGGGCAATTTTATTTGCAGCAACATGCAAACGGATTTGACATTTTTCCGGACAGTCGGAAGGCGGATTTAAATTGCAAGTAAAGCTTTTTACTTTACTCGCAATTCTTGGAAGCGGTTCTCCGCCGGCCTTGCCACAGTCCAAAAAAAAGCATCTCGCTTGCAATTTCGCTAAAAAAAAAAAAAAAAACAAATGGACGATGAAGTCCGGCGGGTGTGCCTCATGCCCCCGTGGCGTGCTCACAACTTTAAATTGCAAATTCAACACAATTTCCTTGCATTCAAGTTCCCCGCCCCCTCTCGAACAATTGCGACCGAAAGTATTCGCATCCGCAGATCCATGGAGCACGCAAGAAAAATTGCTTAACAATTTTGTGGCAAGTAATTTGGCCCAGCCACGAGGCACGCATTGCGGTGCATATGACAACAACCAGCAGCAAAAATAAATAATCAAAAGAAGGAAAACCGAAAGCCAAACAGAAATCCCACCGAAGATTTATATTTTCCACTCTATGCACATGCACAATTTCTCAATTTCGCAGAAAAATATTTCAAAGACAAAATACAAAAGAAAAAACAAAAACGCCTCTTATAAAATCAGCGAAAATTATTAAATTCAAGTCAAGGGAAACTGATTTCATGATGTCGTCCTCTGCGAAACGATGTGCATAATTAAATAGAGAAGAATCAGCAAAAATAGGAACGTCAAAAAATGAAGAGAAAACAAATTAAAATTGTGCAAGTATACATGTATTTTGTTATCCAGGGTAAATGTACATGAATTTCTGCAGGCTAAGCTATGATATAAAAATTAAGGATTTAACAATTTTTATATATTATAAATCAAATTCGCTGCCCGGCTTCTCCGGGAGTCACATGAATTAACTGGCGATCCGGATTTCGTTTCGACTTGAACTACTTAAAATTCTTTTACTTATAGAACACAATTGTGTCTTTATAATTCGCAGTTATATGATTTCTTAGCTAATTTCAAATGAACAAATTTCGGTTCCCAAAAAGGTTCTTTAAACAAGTTTATCAAGGCAATAGTAATTTTTAAAATAAATCTGTAATTATAATTTTTATTACATTTTTCGCCGACTCGTAGCGTAAATAGACAGAATTGGAGAAGCTGCGAAGCTTTTTATTCAACCTCCATGCGAATTGTATTGTAAGACAGAATGGGATCCGCAAAACAGTTATGTGCTTTATTTTTTTCCATTATTAAGTTTTATTAAGAAATTCATTTTCAAAAGATTCCATTCTATTAGTCGGTGATGAGTCCGAATTTAAATTTCATTTTGAATCTCAAAGAGCCAGTAAAAGGGATAACCCACTTTAAATTTACATTAAAAGTTAAAGTAAGAAAACTGCAATAAAAACTTAAAGCCCTAGAGCGAAACTTGCCTTGCGGCGCTCTTTTATAAAACAAGTAAGGGGTACACTTTGACCACCATAATCTGAGTTAGTGAACCGCTTAAATGCAATTGTTTTGTAGTTTATCTCCGCCTCCCCTTGGCTGAATGGGTTCGGGGGGTCACGGGTCAGTGGACCTGCTAATATTAGCAGCCCATTCCTGGGCGATTTTTGCCTGGGTGCGCATAATGCAATATTTATTTTTTACCACTTAATTATTATAGGTAATGTTTGCTCAATGTTAATTAAATATAATCAATTATGTGGGCTTGTTTCCGGTGCTTTTTTGATTGGCCCACTCGTGCTTTGTTAAATATACAATACGATTATTTGTCGTGTATTTTGCGGCTTAAGAGTTGCCATGTAATATTTGTTTTTGATTAGGCAGCTAAACTGTTAGGTGAACAATAGGGTCCTTTCTTATCTGGGCAACTCCTGGGCATGCCTATTTTGTAATTGTATTTCTCTTTAAAGCGGCAAATAGTAATTTTCTATCAACGGTTTGATTCATTTATATAAATTTCATAGCTTTATTTGCGAGTGGGTTGTTGTCCGCGGTTTATCAAATAATTTTTCAAATTTCAGTGGCTTATATTCCAGGTACAGAGAGAGAGAGAGAGAGTGAGAGAGAGAGAGAGACTAAAATCCATTAATTTTTGAACCTAATTTAAAATGTAAATTACTTGATTTTTACAGAGCAACCGCTGAGCATAATCCGCTATTGCATTAATTGTAAGAGGCAAAAAATCAATCATTGAAATATCAATTAATTTTTATTGACGGTCATTTGAGCCGAACATTTGCCTCAAATTGCCTTCGACGGGGTCGTCAGCTGAACGCCTCTCATCAATTTGCCTGCAAAGCCCGACGATATTTTGCCTTTTTTATAGCCGGCAAAAGGCCAACACCATCAGGAGCTTAATACGTGTGCCTCTATTTTAATATGTCACTCGTTTCCATCCACTTAATTGGCCATTTCAGCTGGCGGGTGGCTCATTTCAACTCTCTAGGCTCTTAAATACCCGGGAAATATTTGAATATACCGTCGGGTGGATGGGGTCACAGCCACACCCAAATTTCACACCAAATCGACTGGCAATTTGTTTGTGCACATCAATTTTAATGCCGTGCCTGCAAAATACAAAACGCACCACTGCACACATTTCAGACCGCCGACGTCGTCATTGTTGTCGTCCTGCAAACCGACCTAAAAATACACTAAAATTAAAAGCGAGAAGTGAGACTTGCACTTGACATACCTTTCATCTGTTGAACACAGCTTCTTGCAAGGATCACCTTCGATTCCTCTCGGATGCTCTTCTGATGACTCCTTCGATCTGCGTACCCTCAGTGGTTGACTTACAGAATAAACTTATTAAAATACAATTAGATTAGTTATTCCAAAATGTTTTAAGATGCATGTCATATCATTGAGCCAACATAAAAAAAAAAAATCTATCTTTATATTTTTCTCTGATTCACCCTAAATTTATAAGCAATTTACAATTATTTCATATTCACTATTATTAAAAATGGCACTGTAGGCTTACTCTATGGCTCCGTCTGCCGGAAAAAACTACTTTATTGATTTTTAAACAACAACTAAAGAAGTCCTTTCTGCTAACGGAGCCAAGAACAGAATAGTGCTAAGTTTCTTTATCAAGATCTCGAACACCTTATTTCACTTTAAACACAACTAAGAACATGCTCTGGTATTTGTTGTAATAATGTTTCCTGCGATACCCTTGGCGAACAATCCCCCAATGTTTGGTATTTACCCAAAAACAAATGAAGGGTTGTAGGCCAACAGCACGTAGAATTAAAGATCTTCTGAAAGAACAAATATTAGGGTAAATTTAATTGCGCCGCTTCAGGCCATTCGATTCATTTTGCATTTTATATGTCTTTAGGAGATTTTCAGCTTACTCTATGGTCCCATTTATCGGCATATCTTTCTGAAAATAAAAAAAGGCAAAGTTCGTTAACACAGATACCAAATACAATAAATTATTTATCTCATTACAAAAAATTACAGTATGCACTCGATCTCAAGAAATGAGCAATTTTGAATTCCAAGCAAGAAGCAAAATTGAAATATTTGAAATGCATATACTCAACTTTCGATTTAATATTTCATCTTGGTGAGACTTTGAGCTAACTCTATGGTTCCATTTATCGACAGGCGTTCCTTGTTTGCTCCTTAAATAGATATTAAAAAAAAAAAAATAAACAAACAGAGGAAGGTCTGCCAGCCAATTACCGGAACCGAGAATAGAATTGACTTCCATTGCAAAGTATTCTTTGATCCTTTTCTGAAGAAAATGAAGAAAATAGAGGCCCAGCGGTATGTAGAATGCAAAAATTTTGAATCCTTCATTTCTCATTTTGATTCTGATGCACTTTAATTTAATGGGTTTTTGCGCTTCCTCTGTGGTTCCATTGATCCACCAGCCTTTCTGGTTTAATCTTTAAGTAAAAACAAAAAGGCTGGTCCGCCAATGGAGCCAAGAATGGAAAATTCTGAGTTTATTCGACACTTTAATAATTTACTGGTTTTGTTTTAAGGGTTCTAAGTATTATTTGATGTATATCTTGTATTACAAAACAGAAAAGAATAATATATATTATTTTAGATTCACTTTGATGAAGATGCACTTTTGTGGGCTTTGGAGTTTAATCTATGGCCACATTTGCCAACATACCACTTTGTTTAATCCTTAACAATAAACAGATTAAGGTATGCTGAACAATGGGACCAAGATTCTTTAAATTCGTTTTAAGATAATTAAAATTGTCTAAGCAAATAAAAAATGTAGATAACGAAAATAATTGCAAATAGTCAGAAAAAATGTTTTTACATTAAAGCATATGAAAGGCTTTAGATATTGAAGTACATCTATACATATTGTACCTAAAAAAAAAAATAAATAAATAAATTTAAAAAAAAATAGCCTACCCAAATTTTACATATTTTTAGAATACCCAAATTTTGTGAATTCCATGAAAACAGCAGAAAAGTTATTACAATCTTATTTCCGCCCTTTGTCGGTTGTCTGCGGGTTGAGATTGAAAAGACAGCTTAAAAAAAAAACATAAATATTCAAAATTATATTTATACTCTCTGCCTAAATTCGGTATACCCTTCCAATCAGATTTGTAGTTCGCTCAGTTGGCCGGAATTTACGAGGACGGAGCACGATTGTCACAGATTTGGGGGGCATTGGCAGGGGGAATACGAGTATTTCCATTTTACAATGTTGACTGTATTTTACATATTTAAAGTTAATGCTATTTATTTGTAATACTCACACGTTTTGCATAAATATGAGGATTTCGGCAGGTCAGGTCAGGTCAGGTCAGGTCCCTTCGATTAAGCAACGCCAATTTCAGCAAGGCCTCCAGCTGGAGTTTTGGCAGAATAACGGAGTCCATAATGTTCTATACGAAGGGAAGTTTGCGTGAACTTCACCTATGAAACCAGCAACAAAATCCATTTGCATAATGAGACTATTATAATTTCAATTAAAATTTCTTTCTTCACAGACTTGGCGGGGGGCATGCCACAGCCAATTGTAAGCAAATTAAATTATAACAATAAAAAATATAAACCAAACATGACCGGAAAAAAAACGAGGAACAGCAGAGAAATCTTCAGTCGACCTTAGACTTCATGAAAAGATTACCTGTTGAAATATTTTTAATTTTAATAACAAGGGGAGAGGGAGCAGTCTTATTTAAAACTCAAGACATGCCCCCTTTTCCTTGTTACCAAAAATAAAAATAATTAAATACTACATCTTTCCATTTTATAAATTTATCGGGGCTTCCGAAAGCAGCGGCGTTGTGACCATTCCTGGATTTCTAAGTAAATATAGACTTAACTGTTTACATAAGGTTAAACCGTATATTCCAAAGAGATCCAGAAAAAGTTTAATTACAATCAAATCACACAGTTTTCCCGGTTTTTATGCTGAAATTGAATGCTCTTCCAAGCTAAATCTGTGCCTCAAATCTGCCCGAGTTCTTACCACATCCGATCGTATCCACCGAACTTATGGCCCTTTGCATGGCCGTTAAGCTGCCAGAGTTCAGTGGTCTCATCATCTCTCCGAGTGTCCGCCATATTTTCAGGCTGCCAATGTCAGTGCAGGCGACTGCCATAAATTAACCAGCTGATTTCGAACGGGCTCGTCGCAGTCCCTGGAACAAAAAATAAAGGGAATGTCGCCAAAGACGAAGCGAAGCTGCAGCAGCCAAAATGCAGAACACTCTGCGCTTCGCTGGCTACGTGGCATAAATTTTATGCCAATAAATTCAAATTAGCAGAAACGCAAGCCCCACGGACCTTGCCGCAGGCGCCCAGGAGGTGGGGGTGCAGTATTTATGGCAGGACGTTGGAGAGCATCGGCCAATTTGCTGACAACGTACTGGGCGTGTACAGGATCCAGTTACCTAGCCGAGGACGGGGTGGAGGGTCGGGCCTAAGCAGGAGACACTCCTGCTCGGCTCTAATTAGAATCGTGGCTGGCAGTGGCACTGGCGCAAACGATGCAGCTAATTGGAGTTGAAAAATTTTGTGGGCAAAGTGTTGGCTAAATTACAGACAGGAACTGCGGAAAAAAAACGGCATTTCCAAGTGGAGTGGCATGGAAAATTGCGCCGTAGGAATCGATTGGGATTGCGAAGGTGGGATAATGGCAACTGCCTGGTCATAAATATTTAAGTGCAAGGATAAAAAGGATTCGACAATTTTGAATGCTGTCAGCCGTTAAAATTGAGAGCTCCAAGGGTCCAGGCATCAAATTACCCACAGTCGAGGGTTTATTGACTGCATAAGCGTAACCGAAATACCAGCAAGGCTGCTGCCCAAGGTCGTCCTCGGCTGAGCTCAGTTTATCATTTAGCCAACATGGGAAACGTGGCCAACGAAAAGCCAAAGCCGCTAAAATGAATGGCGACGCAGCCCGGACCAAACTGCTGACCAACTGGCGAAGTGGTGCCCGGTAAAACCGCAGCGATGTTGCCGGAATCGGAGACGACAGTCGAGAACCGCAGAGCTGGAATTTCTTCGTTGTTCCTTTTGGCGTGGAGGCGGCGGACTCCTTTTCATACTTTTGTGACAGCTGTCGACAGCGAGCTGAAAAGAGAAATGGACTAAATGGAGAGCAACTAGAATTGCGGCTGAGACGGAAGCGGCGGAATCGAAAATAACCGACAACCCAAAGAAAGTCCACAAAAAGTAAAAGTTTGTGAGTCAATTTTGTGTTTGACATTTGCCGGCGCGCTCGGCTCACAAAATGCAAGGCTAAATGTGTGAATAACTAAGGCATCAGCCAGGAATTCAATTACACAGTCCACCCAGCTAACTTTATAATTGAGCCCCCAAATTCAATTAAGTGTGGTCAACTGGCAAATGCACTGCGTTCTCCCAAAAAAGACCAGCAATGCCCGCCGACGATGATGAGTCGGCGTGAAATTTCAATTTGCCACATTAATAAACTGAAGTCGCCGTGACAGGCCAATGCAGCCGACAGCCCCGAAAATCGCACTGGGCCTCCTTCTCGGCTGTTTAGACCAGTCCACAAAGCAGCCAGCAGGACGGTCAGCCACCCAAGACATTGAAGGCGACTGCTGCCAGCCGAGGGAACGAAGCAACGAACGTTGAAACACTTCCGTTTCCGGTAGCTTGCACTGATTGTTTTATATCCTGTCGGAACGAGGCAAGGACAACAACAGTGACGGCCAAGATTCCCGCTCCCTCCCGGGAACCTTCAGCTGCAGTTGCATTGTTGCCGCTGTTCACAATGCGGTTGGGCAGTGCTTCCTCTTTATTATGGGCTCCGCCTCCCGAGGGGCTGGGTTTGTCTTTCTCGGGCTGTCGGTCTCTCTGGTGGCTGCATATTTAATCAAAGTGAATTACAGAATGCCAGACGCAGTGGCAACTTGGCAAATGATGGCTATTTGAGTGCCAAATAGACGCCTTCTCGTTCGCATTCGGTTTAAAACTGAAAGTGTTCCCACTTTTCCGCAATTGGCTGAGATCAAAGGAGGTTCTTCCAGCCTAATCATAGACTGCGAAGTCGGATCCGCAATACCTGGGAAACAATTTGGCAAAGTTAATTTGATGCCAAGTTAACTTTTCGGCTAACAAGAACAAAGCCGACGTCGCCCGATGGCGGCCTTGATGTTTCTGGTCTTTGTCTTTTGCTTTTTGGATTTTTTAAAATAATTACTCATTCACTTGGGCGGGAAAAGTGACAAAAGGAAAATAATTTTGGCCGGGCCCGAAAAAAGGCCAACGTTTTTCCCTTTGAAAATTTAATTCCAGTCCCTTGGGTTAATAATATTTCTCCCCTCCGCCATAATCTCGCCAGCAATTGCAAGTGTTGTCCTTTTTTTGTGAGATTCTCTTTTGTTTTCGCAACGAACCCTTAAAAAATCTGGCGACTTAATTAAAATGTAATTTTTTTAATGTCTTTTCAATTTGGCTTCCTTATCCGTTTAACCTTACCACCCGCCAGCTAATTGAGTGCTACCAAATTAATAAGAAAGATACCTGAAAAAGGATGAGATTTAGAGAATCCGTCAGCCTTCATTTGTTTAATGGCTCCTCGATCAGACTCAAGAGGGATTTCTGAACCCAAATCCACCACGGGCATCGCCCAGTTCATTTTAAAATTTATTTCAAAGGGAAAGAAATAAAAAATCAATGCAAATTGCTTGGCCACTAGGGAGGCGAAGGAGGTGTCCCTCCTTTTGTGGGCTGGACAAAAGTCGCATAATTTTTGGGCATAAAAATTTGCCTGCATTTGAAATCAAAATAGTTTTTTTTTGCCCAGAAATCCCTGAGGGGCCAATACAAGCCAAGTTTCCGTTCCTTGAAAGGCCCACAGGAAAATTATTATTTTTATGCGTGGCTGGCCCGGCAGCATTCGCAGGAAAAAAACAAACTTTATGGACTTTGATTTTATGGAAGCCGCCCAGGGCCGGGACTGCGGCCAAACTGCGGCATTAATATTACAGTAGGCCGATGGAGAAGGCCAGCTTCGGGGACAGATGCGAGTATTAACCCTTTTGGCCCTACATTCCTTCTGCCGGATTTGTAGGCCGGCTGTTTATTATTTGGACTCAGCTGGCTTAAATTGAGATTAGCCGGCGCACTTCAAATTTAAAGACCTCGACCCGCCGCCTCCCGTGCTATTGACATTGAAACGCTGACACCGCCGCCTTCCCGTCCTGGAACCCCGCAATCTCATTATAATTTAATAAGCTCCCTGGGGTGCGCATGCAACCGGAGAGGGCCACCCGCCGTGGGGCTGGGCTGGTTGGTCTATGGCATTTTTAAGCCTCGAGAGTTGTTGGCTTTTGACGGGACTCATTAACATCCGCATCCTTTGACTATTCGCCCCCTCCCATCCAAAACCGAAAGGCTCAATGGCAAATTAAAGAGAGCGGCAAGTGTAATTAAGTGCTCACTTGAAATACAAAATCCGGGCGACATTTTTGTAGGCCCGCTTCCGGGCTGAGCTTATGGGAGCCTTGAATCGACTCTCTGGGGATTAATGGAAATTTTTCAATTACCCAAAACGAAGATGAAGGAAGACGCGAGAAGTTCCGAAGACGCTGGAAAAAAAGTTGTGTGTAAAAATGTTTGGAAATAAATTAATGGCCTTAAACTTTTTGATTGCTGACATTATTTGCCTGTAATTTAATTTGTGGCTTTAAAATTTCGATTGCTAAAAAAGTTGAAGTTCAACTTTTTACCTTTCACAAACTCTCAGGCGCCTGCACAAATTATAACAATCAAATTTAAAAATTTCGCGAAAAATTCTAAATTCGAATTGATTGGGAATCGTAAGGCAATGAAAAAATGTTAAAGTGCAAAGGCTCAAATATTCGAATTAAATTTAAGTCTAAATCAAGGCGGTGAGATGGACAGCTTTAAGGCTCCGGTGTTATGGGTAAGACGAAATTCATCTATTAAAATTAGTGAATGTTGACAAATTTGTATTATTCATTATCGAGAATCAGGGGCTCATTTAATTTAATACAGAATATTTTTAGAATACTATTTCATTTCAGCTGGAAATGTATCCTTCAAATTTTTGCTTATTAAAGTGCGGTAAAGAATTCATACATTTTTAGTTGAATACTTTCACAAATTAATCAGCTTGCACAAATCATCGATATTATCGATGCTTTACGTTTACAGTATCGAAAGCATCGATACTTCCCGTCAAATACTTCCCATTTGCCCAAATAACATTTGCTCTTGTGACTCTCACACACACACACTCACCATGAAGAACAACTTACCGAAATACAGAAATGACAAAAGAGGCGAGAACCTGTGCATACACACACAAATGTATGCGATGATCAAAATGGCAGTCGCGCCGACGAAAAGCGAAGTGGCGTAGGCAGCGTATTCGCCAATAGGCATTCCTGCATTGGTGTGGGCTAAATATGTATATATGAACGGAAAGAAAATGCAAAAAATGGATGGGATATAAAGAAATATGCATGTACAGAAATACAATTCGAAGAATTATTTAAGAATTCAAGTTGGATAACATTTTAGTGTCCATAATAATTTGTTTTTTTTATTTTAAATTTTTATCAAAGGGAAAAGCTTGTCCAATGAAAGAAAACTAGAATTTAAATATAAAATGAACACAAAAACATATTCGTTGAAAATGAATTTGTGCCGACGCACAATTTTCTAGCCGCCCAGCGGCTTCGCAGCGCCTCAAAGGTGCGCATTGTCAATTTGATTTTGAGGGCTCGATGCATTTGTGTTGGTTACGTTTATATACATATGTACATAAGCAGGAAATATGAAAGAGAAAGCAAAAAAAATGAACGACGCACAGTGCAAAATGCAAAAGAAAAAAATCGGTCGTAGGATATATAAAATTTTCACAGACACTTTTCACACTCTATATTATTTTTTTTTTTAATATGGAAATTTATCAAGGGCAATTCTTGTCAATATGAGGAAGCCACGCCGACGCAAAAAAAAAAAAAAAAACTTTATAGAAACGCAGCGGCTTGGGCTGCGCCTCGTGGATCGCGCATTGTCAATTTCCAGGTACATATACATATACATACATACATGTACATATTTGCCAATAGGCAATTTTAAATTTGTGTAAGATGTGTATACATAAACGAGAAGGAAGGCAAAAAATGATATGTATGTATGTATGTATATAGGATAAATGGATACATATGTATGTATGTATGTACATAAACTTTTTTAATTCTTTCTAACAAAGAATTTTCAGTCCTCAATATTAATTTATTCAGACGTTAAAGTTTACTTTAACCACAATTGACGAATATTATTTTATTTTATATTTCAAACTTACCAATTTGATTTCTCTTTTTCAGAATTTGGAATCACATATTATTTTTGCATTTCACACTTTTTTCAGTTATTCACTTTTCTTACTAATCACCACACTTCAGAATTTAAAAAATATATAAACTCGGAAAGCATTTCAGCACACGTCCGCTCTAGTCGACAACCGGAATCAAAAGGAAGAACCTGCGGCCGGCATATTTGATGTAGACACCGGCTATCGACATCGATATGAATAGGTGTAAGCGATACGTGCCCGATATTTTTTATGGTAGTCGAAAAATAATTTAATAGATCTTATTTTTTTTCCCAAAAAAGGCTTTAGCTAATGTAATAAATAGTGTATTAAAATGCTGTTTATATATTAAATTTTATTTAATAAGATAACGCTTAAAACTTAAAATTTGGAAACTCGATAATGCGAATTTCGATTATTACCCAAGCAATTGCTTTCGAATGCAACCCTGATTCAAAATTGCACACAATAGGAAAATATTAAAAACTTTGTTGTGTAATTTTTCTTTTCTTTATTTCTGATTAAGAGCAACACGTGTCGTTACCATAGATTGGAATTTGATTACGCTGATTTTTTATCGTGAATATTTCGATGCGCGCGAAATTTGACTTATTATTTTCTAGGAGGACTATAAAGGAAAGAATTTTTATCGGCGTTTGGATTCTTAAATATTTTTCATATGAAGAATTTAATCCTTTATCTCTCTGTTCGTATGGACAGAAAAATCTCACAGACTTTTAAAGCTCTAACAACGAATCTTTAGATTTTAAATTTAACTGATGTGGAGAGACCACTCTAATAATTTAAATTAGAGCTGCCAACCTTATTGTAAATAGAGTGGCAATCACAAACATTTTTAAATAGCACGCTATTTTCTTTAATTTCTTACTGAATTAATACTTCAATATGTAACATCAATTGTAAATACATAAAAGCCGTTACTAAGCTGCGTATATGGGACGGTGTGGCACATTAATAAAAGAATAAATGGCCTTTGGAACTTTTTAAATGAGATTCCCAAGAACAAATGTGCGTAAATAAGATTCTGCGCAAGTGTTTAAATTGTGCAATGCCCAAATTCGCCACATTAAGTCACAATTCATAAAAAAAACACATGGAACTAAATGTAAACATCTGTCACTGACAGCGCCACTCAGAACAACAGCTACTGTCGATCGCGGCTAACCAAGCGAACATCTGTTTTGTTGACTACCGGATCCCCTTTTAGTGAGTGCACTGCCGCCTCCCAGCTGGCCCACCGCCACGGGGGAGAGAGAGAGACCCACCCGATTGATAAGCGGGCTTGACGGACGCGGGTCGATCACAGCTGAGGCTGCTCGAGGGAGATTACGATGGCTGTGCAGTGTACACAACGCGTACTCTACGCTGAGTTGAACTGAGCGTTCTGGTGACGCGGGCAGTAGGAACTTTTCAGTTTAGATTCGTCAATTGGGCGTTGTGGAAGTGTTGAGCGGACAGACAAGCAACCCACCGACCGACATGGATGTGCGTGTAGGCGTCACCGACTTAGTCAAACTCGGCGGCAAGTATGTGTCCCCTCCCCCAACCAACCGACCGCCGACCAGATCACTTAGCCGGCGGGGTCGAGAGTTCAGCATGTGCACCTTTGGAATCGTAATTACGGCGGGTCGGGCGGGGTTGGCATAAGATAAAGCAAAGCAATAAAAGCCCTCATTGCCCTTTCAGACTCATCGGCCACAAGGTGGTGCAGTACCGGCTGGGCACCAAGCAGACCACCGTGGTGACCACGAACAGCGGACGCCTGCGCGGCCTGCAGCGGAAGACGATCTACGATGAGGAACTGTACTTTGCCTTCGAGGGAATACCGTTTGCCAAGCCGCCGGTGGGAGAGCTGCGCTTCCGGGCCCCCCAGCCGCCGGAAGTCTGGAAGGGAATTCGGGACTGCACCTATCCGCGGGCCAAGCCCATGCAGAAGCATTTCGTGCTCAATGCCATCGAGGGCAGCGAGGACTGCTTGTATCTCAATGTCTACGTGAAGCAGATGAAGTCGGAGAGACCGCTGCCAGTGATTGTGTGGATCTACGGCGGGGGCTTTCAGATTGGCGAGGCCACCCGGGATATTTACAGTCCGGATTATTTCATGAAGCAGAATGTGGTTCTGGTCACTTTCAACTATCGATTGGGCGCTCTGGGTGAGTAAGGCGGAGAGCGGGAGAGCCACAGATTTTCAGGTATCAAAAATGCGAATACGTATTGTTTTTCCGCTGATAAGCGCCGTAAATGCGTTCGTATTTTTAGCTTGACACAAAAACCCACCGCCGAGGAGATAACAGCCAGCAATTAAAAGGCGTTTCGACAAATTACAAGCGTTATTCCGCCGCAGAGATTGCATTGACCTTTCATTGAATTACCCTCCAACTGAGATTTCCAAATTCAGAAGGTTGATTTTCTGACGGGTCTCAAACCTTCTACCTACGACATTCTTTCAAATTGGCAACGAAGGCTTCTTCTATTCACTCCATTATTTGGCTGATTTTTCAAGAGATGAAAAGTCTTGAACTGAAAAAAAAAACCTCAAGCCATTCAAATTCTTTTTAAAGAGGCAAGATACCACCGTTCACTGGATTAAAAAAAAAGCCTCTTTAGAATAATTTTTCATTTCTTTTTGTCTGGGAATTTGAGATGGATTCTTATCAGTTTTCTTATCATTTCCGATCCCCATTCCGAAGTTTAATATTCAGAAATATTCTGTTTGAAGTCGTGAACCGAAAAATACATAAGGTTTTCTTACAAAGAGTCAAAAAAATTACCCTGCGTTCCAACTCAAAATTTATTGGATTCCAAAACCTCTTAGTCTTCGGAATTATTGTTCTTTTATTTGACTATCGAGTCCAGCTTATCGGAGCTTGAGATGATTTCTTATCATTTTTGATTTCCAGCCCGAAGTTTGGAACTCTGAATATACTGTGATTAATTCCAACATAGCACAAGTTTTGTCTGACAGTCAGGTAGCGCCCCTCTGACAAGCTCTTTTTTTACAGAATTCCGTTGTCTTTAACTTCCGATATCTCCCCAACTTTAGTCTACTTTCTCTTCTTCATTTCTTAAAATAAGAGATAAATAAGAGAGTGTTGTATTTTAAAACCATATAAGTATTATTATTATTATTACAAAGCAGCTAGCAGAGGATTACTGCCTGCCTCAATCTTTTAAACAGCTTCATGAAACAGTTGCCCAAACAGATTCTTAAAGGGTTCTGCGCCCACCAATTTCTTTCCCCCTTTGCCAGAGCATAAATGCCTAAAAAAAAAAACCCGAAATCCTAAGATAAGATTATTATTTTGTCGCTCTCTCGCTTTAAATTTATTTTTACTGACGCCTAATGATGCTCTCGCCGGCAGGTTTCTTGAGTCTGAAAGACCGCGACTTGGATGTGCCCGGCAATGCTGGACTGAAGGACCAAGTCCAGGCTCTGCGTTGGATCCACCAGAACATCATGTTCTTCAACGGCGACCCCAACAATGTGACTGTCATGGGAGAGAGCGCGGGCGCCGCCTCCACGCAGATCATGATGACCACCGAGCAGACCCGCGGACTCTTCCACAAGGCCATCATCCAATCGGGCTCCTCGCTGTGCACCTGGGCAGCCGAGACAGACCTGAACTGGGCCTACCGTCTGGCCCACAAAATCGGCTACGTGGGCACCCAAAACGAAAAGGAGGTCTTCCGCTATCTGCAGAAGGCCTCGGCCAAGGACCTGGCCGCCCACAGCAACGCCCTGCAGACCCAAGAGGAGCTGCGGGACTACAGACTCTTCTGCTTTGGGCCGGTGGTCGAGCCCTACGTGAGCCCGGACTGTGTGGTGGAGAAACCGCACCGCGAGCAGCTTGCCACCGCCTGGGGCAACGACCTGCCCCTGATTATCGGTGGCACCTCCTTCGAGGGCCTGTTCTCCTACCAGTCCACGCTGGCGGATGCCGACCACATGCTCAGCGCGTTCGAGGCCATCATACCACGCGGAGTGCGGGAGGTCAGCTCCTCGGCCGAGGTGAGAGACCTGGTCAGGCAGCTGAAGCTGGCCTACTTCGAGGACGCTACTCGGGGTCGCATGGAGCTGAACGAGTGCCTCGGCCTGCTGTCCATCAAGCACTTCTGGCACGACATCCACCGCACTGTGTTGGCCCGCCAGGCCTACGCCCCCCACACACCCACCTACCTGTACCGCTTTGACTTTGACTCTCCGCATTTCAATCACTACCGCGTACTGAAGTGCGGCCATCACGTGCGGGGAGTGTCCCATGCGGACGACCTGTCCTATTTGTTCTACCACGTGATGTCGACCAAGTTGAGCAAGGACTCGGCGGAGTACCGCACTATTGAACGGTTGGTGGGAATGTGGACGGCATTTGCGGTGGACGGGAATCCGAATTGCAAGGATATTCAGCCCGCCAATTGGCAACCCTTGGCCGAGCAGGGACCCGAAATGTGCCTCAACATTGGCGAGCAGTTGGAGTTTCTGCCGCTGCCCGAACTCACCCAACTGAAAGTCTGGGATGCCTTCTACGCCAAAGACACTTTGTACTAAAAAACAGGGAATCTTTTAGATTAGAATTAAGTGGGAAATAAAAATGAAGCAAATTATAAATAAATTATTCCATTAAAATTGGAATCGCATTGTTCTAAATAGGGAATCTTTAAAATTAGAATTAAGTGGGAAATAAATATGCGAGAGGGAAATAAATATCTCAACAAACAAATAAATCAATCACACCTTTAAAATCGCTATTCGGCCCACTGTGCGGCGGGGCACAGCATCGATTGCCGGGATCGTCGATATCACTTTGTACTAAAAACCGACAAGGAAATCTTTAAAATTAGATTTTAGTGGGAAATAAATATGCGAGAGCTCTGAAGAAACAAAAAAAAATCCATCACTCCCTCAAATTCGCTATTCGGCCCACTGTGCGGCGGGCCAGTTGACAGCATCGATGTACGGTGTCGTCGATATCATTTTGGACCAAATGAAATACAGGGAATATTTAAAATTAGAATTAAGTGGGAAATAAAAATGCAACAAATGAGAAATTAATTATTCCATGAAATTGGATTAGCGGCCCACAGTGCGACGGATCAACTCCAGATTATCGGGGTCGCTGTTATTACTTTGTACTAAAAGAGAAATAGGGAATCTTAAAATTCGAATTAATTGGGAAATAAATATGCGAGAGTTCTCAACAAACAAATATATGAATCACTACTTAAAATTCGCTAATCGGCCCACTGTGCGGCGGGTCAGCTAACAGCATCGCTATCCGGGGTCTCCTATATCGGCCTTTATTTAATATATCTTGTGAGTGCTCTCATAGTCAAGTGCATTTTGTAGTTGGCAATGCAGTCGAAACGGGTTTTGGTCATTTCAGATTGACGGAGCAGTTTTCCGGCAGTTGTCCCTCCAGACAGCCGGGTTCAAAGTCTGGGTGGGGGGAGGAGATAAAGATATATATGTATAATATATTATTAGCGATCCCAGACTGTTGCACAACATGAACTTGAACTGATCACTCCCCGCGATTGTTCCCGAGCAATGTGTGCAAAAAACATGATTAGAAATCCCAGAAGAACAGACTTTGAGCCCGAAGCCCTCGCAAGTGAAGGTCATTTTAAAGCCCTTGAAAACATAATCCCAAATGTAAGTGCCGCATCGGATTTGCAGATCCGATAAGTGCTTAGTCTTTTCCTTGGTTGCGATTCCAAAAAAAGAGGTTTATTCAGTGTATAATCTTTGGTTTAAAAAACTAAAAACATTCCTCTTAAATTAATCAAAAAAGTATAAAAACTTTGGATCCTGGAACACGAAGTTGCTTACACGGTAAAGATCAGTACAGCGCATCCTTGGGGTAGAAACTGTCCCACACCACCAGCGCATTGGCCTCGGGCAGCTCGATCATGGCCAGCTCCTCGCTGATATTAAAGCACTTATAAGGCACCTCGTCCGTGGCCGACTCCCGCACCGACAACCACTCGTTGGGCGCACTCGCCGAGCAGTTGGGGCTGCCGCAGGCGGCAAAAGCCGTCCACATCCCCACCATGCGCTCAATGGTGCGGTACTCCGAGGACGACTTGCTCAGCTTGCAGGCTATGATATTGTAGAACATATAGGACAGGTCATCGGCATGGGACACCCCGCGCACACGATCGCCGCAGACCAGACGTCGGAAGTGGTTGAAGTGCGGCGAGTCAAAGTCGAACCGGTAGAGGTACGTCTCGGCCTCGGGGGCGTACACCTTGCGGGCAAGGACAATGCGGTGCAGGTCGTGCCATATCTGGCGGTGCGAGAAGATGTTCAGCGTCTCGAAAAGATCCATGGACTGGCGATGCTCGTCCCCGAAGTAGGAGAGCTTGAGGCGGCGCACCAGCTCCTGGACCTGCTCCGGGGTGCTCACCTCCCTAATCTCGCGCGGAATGATATTCTCGAAGTGGCACATCACCCAAGGGTCGTTCAGGGTGAGCTGGTACGAGAAGAGTCCTTCGAAGGAGGTGCCGCCCACGATCATGGGTATGGAGTTGCCCCAGGCATGCGGCAGCATCTCCTTGTGGGGCTTGGGCACCACGCAGTGCGGGGTTTCGTAGGGCTCCACCACCGGGCCAAAGGCGAAGAGCAGGAAGTTCCTCAGCTCGTCCTGCGTCAGCACGTCCTGATCGTTGGCCGCAATTTGACGTGCCGAGGCCTTCAGCAGGAACTCCAGGACTTCGGCGTCGCGTTCGCTGCCCTTGTAGCCAATGAACTGGGCCAGCCGATAGGCCCAATTGTGGTCCGGGGACTCCGCCCAGGCGGACAGGGCACAGCCCGACTGGATGATGGCCTTGTGGAAGAGCCCGCGGGTCTGCTCAGTCGTCATCATGATGTGGGTGGAGGCGGCCCCGGCACTCTCCCCCATCACGGTGATGTTGTTGGGATCGCCGTTAAAGAAGCCGATGTTATTGCTGATCCAGCGCAGGGCTAAGACCTGATCCTTTAGGCCAGCATTGCCGGGCACGTCCAGGGCGGGGTCCTTCAAACTCAGGAAGCCTTTAAGCAAAAGACGGTGAATAAGGGTCGAAGTTACGGGCGGCTACTTACCCAAGGCACCCAGTCGATAGTTGATGCAGACGAAGACCACCTCCTGCTTCATGAAGTAGTCAGGACTGTAGAGGTCCCTGGTGGCCTCGCCTTTCTGGAAGCCCCCGCCGTAGATCCAGACTATGACCGGCAGCGGCTGTGCAGAGTTCAAAGTCTTGGCGTAGATGTTTAAATGCAGGCAATCCTCGGCTCCCTCGATCAAGCCCAAAATCATATTCCTTTGGAGCGGCTTGGATCGGTAAGTCGTGCAGTCGAGCACCCCGGGCCAGGACTCGACTGGCTGGGGGGCCCGAAAGCGCAGCTCACCCACCGGCGGCCTGGCATACGGGATTCCCTCGAAGGCGTAGTACAACTCGGCATCGTAGAGCGTCTTCCGCTGGAGTCCACGCACCTGACCGTGCAAGGTGTCCACGACGACTGTGTGGCTGGTGGCCAAGCGGTATTGCTGCAACTTGTGGCCCACCAACCTGGAACAAAACCAAAAGGCAAAGAGCGCATTAGAAATGGGCACCACAATCAGGTTCTCCAGACGGCAGAAGGCGCAACGCCAATTCGCGATCGCCCATGACGGATTATTGGTGGAGTCCGATGGCGAGTTTCCGTTGCGATTTGGGCTCGAATTCGATCCGCTGGGCTGCGCGTCCGAGGCCGAGTTTTCTGGTTCACTGGACGACAGACAACAACACAAAATCAACAAATTTCTAAAGATATTGACACTGAGAGGAAGATAAAAGATGAATTGATTCTCACTTGGCGCCCATCTTAAGGAGCTTTGGAATACCGATTTGCACTTCCATTTGTGATTTTCGTCTCACTTGTAATTTTGATCAAAAGGAATGTCAAAATGTAATGAACATTTCACAATCTCTACGCCGGATTACTGCCGTGTTCGGTCCACCAGCCGACCGACGCCGTCGCCGTGCTGTTTTTAAATAAAAATTTCCAGGCAATCAAAGCGTCGCCGGCCGTCGTCCGGCCAACAATTGTCCACTCGTCTGGCTGCCGAGCAGCTGTTCGTTCACTGATTTTTATATTTTGTCTTTTTATCTTCTTTCTTTCTTTATTTGCGATTGCGACGACGCATCAGGGACGCCGTCGCGGCGGCGACGCATAAAAATAGCACGGTAAATCGCGGCGGCAGCGGTTAACATGGCAGAATGCGCAGAACAGCAAAGCCGAACGAGCTTAACAGCGGAAGAAGAAGCAGCGGCATTCAATGGAGACGCCGGCAGACAGTGCGGCTAAAAAGTAAAAATACAATGAAAATACGAAAATAACAAAAAATGTTTACCCTCAAATTATACTTACAATTCAAATTGGCAAAATTTTTATCTATCAAGATTTTAAAACATTTCAAAAACATTTTACTGATTATATAAAATCAAATTAGCAAAAATCGTACATTTGCAAAATATTAAATTGAATATGAAAAAAATACTCTGTTCACAAATATAAAACGCCTCAAAATGTATATAAATATTTGCAACCTATAAAAATATTTTCCAGAGATAGAAATCATATTTTAAATTGAAACTAAACTGCTTTTGAATTTTAGCTCCAATCCGTTTACGGCAGCCCTGGTCCGACCACTCAACCGCAACAAGCTTCCATGCGAATGAGTGTGCAAAGCAAAGAGCGAAACTAACAACTGCAATTGGTCTGCCAACAAAACTCCACTGTACACCCAACAAAGTCGAGCAGTCATCGGCGATCATGCGAGCGAGCGGGAGAGCCAGCGGAAGATTTCTTTATCGCTTTGTGTGAATGAGCGCGGGCGACAAAACAACAACAACCGCGATGACTGCATAACCGCTGAATGGAAACAAGTTAACGGCGATAACGAGAGAAACCGCAGGGGCGGCAGCCGCAACAACAGCAACAACCACGTCGATTACAACAACCGCAATGTAAATAAAAACCGACGGCCCCCCGAAAACAGCTGTCCGTGCGTTCAGTTCTCAGTCACACACTCGATTTGGCTGAGTTCAACGCCGAGATAAAAAAAAACACGTAGGAAAATAGAACAAAAATATATCCCATAAATGTTGTAGTTTAGATAAACACGAACCTCATAAAGCATTCAAGCGAAAAAAGACGATAGCCACATTCGCCAAAATGCCCGACAAGGAAAGGTTGGTAGCCGTCGAATATTCGAAAACCCCAAAGTTACCCTTCCCCTTCGACAGCCACAGCAGCATAGTTGAGACGACGAGATCCCCCGGAGACGTGGAGGTGGTGACACGGAGCGGCCCGGTGGTGGGCAAGCGGTGCGTCGGCGTCTACGGCGACGATTACATCAGCTTCGAGCGGATCCCGTACGGCGAGCCTCCCGTGGGTGCTTTGCGGTTCAAGGCCCCGCTGCCCGTGGCTGCCTGGAGCGAACCGCTCGACTGCCGCCAGCCGGGCGAGAAGCCCTTGCAGTTCAACCACCTCACCCAGACCCTCGAGGGCGTGGAGGACTGCCTCTACCTGAATGTCTATGTAAAGGAGGTAAGTCTATGGGAAGCCGTTATAAATACTGTGTGATTGTCTTTGATCCTTGCAGCTGGGAAGCGGGCAGCCACTGCCGCTGATTGTGTTTTTCTTTGGCGGCGGCTTTGAAAAGGGCGATCCCACGCGGGAACAGCACAGCCCGGACTATTTTATGATGCGCGACGTGGCCGTGGTTACCGTGTCCTATCGAGTGGGCCCGCTGGGGTTCCTGAGTCTCAAGAGCTCCAGCGTGGGAGTGCCTGGCAATGCGGGGCTCAAAGACCAGCTGCTGGCCCTCAAGTGGATCAAGAAGAACGCTGCCAACTTCAACGCCGATCCCAACAACATCACGGCCTTTGGCGAGAGCGCCGGAGCCGCCTCGGTGCACTACCACATGCTGAACCCGCGGGCGGATGGGCTCTTCCACAAGGCCATACTCCAGTCCGGCAACGCGCTGTGCTCGTGGGCGCTCTGCCCCATCCAAAATTTGCCGCAGCGCCTGGGCATTGCCCTGGGACTGGACGAGTCCGAGGCCACCAACGACAGCCGCCTGCTGGAATTCCTCCAGAGCCTTCCCGGAGAACAACTGGTCAAGCCGTACTTACTGAGCGCCGCCGAGAACCTCGACGACTGCCTCTTCCAGTTCGGACCCATGGTGGAGCCGTACTCGAGCGAGGACTGCGTGCTGCCCCTGCCGCCCCAGCAGCTGATTGAGAAGTCCTGGGCCAATAAGATTCCCGTGCTCCTGAGCGGCACCTCCTTCGAGGGCCTGCTCATGTACGGCCGCGTGCAGATGGCTCCGTATCTGCTCACCCGGTTGCAGGAGGAACCGGAGCACATGCTGCCCCTGCAGCTGAAGAAGACTCTGCCCCTGTCGCTGGCCCGCACCCTCGGCCAGCGACTGCAAAGGACGCACTTTGGCGAGCAGCCCATCGGCCCCAACAGCGTCTTGGAATATTGCGAGGTGAATCCTGTCCTCCAGAATTCCTATGTACGCTTATTAAATTCTCTTGTTTTTAGTATGCCAGCTACAAGGTCTTTTGGCATCCGATCATCCAAGGCGCCCAGGATCGGCTGGCCGTGGCCACGGCCCCCACGTACCTTTACCGGTTCGACTTCGACTCGCCGTCGTTCAACCACCAGCGGCTCAAGTATTGCGGCAACAAGCTAAGGGGCGTGGCCCACGTTGACGACCACTCGTATTTGTGGTTTGGCGGATTTTCCTGGAAGCTGGACCGCCACACCCCCGAGTTTCTGACGATCCAGCGCATGATCGACATAATCACCACCTTTGCCGCCACCTCAAACCCCAACTGCCCGAGTGTGGCCACGCAGCTGACCAAGGGCACGCAATGGGCTCCGATGCGCAGGACATTGCGGCCATTCGAGTGCCTCAACATCTCCACGAGCATTCAGCTGATGGAGCTGCCGGAGGCGAAGAAGCTAGAGATTTGGAACAGCCTCTATGGTGCAAGGATGACTTCCACTTAAAAGCCGTCCCTCAAACTATCCGTGAAATTATATTTGTATATTCTCCCATTCCCTAAAATGTAAATTTTGTGTGTAAATTTTGGACCAGATCGCTAGCTGATCTCATCCACGATCTAAAACTGATCTTATTCGTTTGTTTGTATAAATTTATTAGAATTAAAAACTAGCCCATTTTCAAAGATGAAAGATCGGGTTTTCATATAATTTTAATTTTCCCCGTTTTTTGCGGACTTTATGGGTGAATCGAGTATTTTTATCCGATTTACAATTAACCTATCTCTAAATGAGTTTGATCCGACCTATAAAAAGAAGAATTAATGAATTACATCTCAGCCGATAGGGAGAGGGGGGGGGGGTTTGTTCCCATTCCTTAAATTGTATTTTATCCGGGCATAGTATTTTTATTTATTTTTAGCCTTAACTTATCTCATATAAAGAAAGCTTGGAAGAGGAGAGATGAGAATTAGAATAGATTTTTTATCAATCCCTAAAAATTGTGAATTTTGAGTGTCAACTTTTCGATCTAAAACTGATATTCGTATCGTAAGCGATTAATTAGAGGAAATATCGGTTATTTAAAGATCATAGGTGTTTTGTGAATGAATAAAGTAGATTTGGGTTATAAATTTTTATCTTTATTACCCTTAAACTATGTCAAAAGAAGTAAGTTTGGATGAATAGGGATAATAATTACCCCTCGATAAACATCAACTTTTAGGGCTAGACTGGGCTTAGCTTTTTTATCATCATTACCCTTGACTTATCTCCAACGAAGTGAGTCTGGTCTGTTATTTAAAAAAAACGAGGATAAGAATTTCCCGTTTACCGATAAGGGTTTTTTTTTCTGTTCCCACTTAAGGGGAAGTAACAGTCGAGCAAGCCCGATTGTGATATACCCTGTAATAGAGGTTAAGAATAAAATTGTTTTTCTATATTCTGTAGAATAAATTGAAATTCATATCTGAACGACTGCCGTCTTCAGATATTCTTTTGACCTCTCAACACATTCACTCGCCAAATCTTTAAAGATCTATCTACTGGTCGGTCCATAGACGCCATTTGAGTCATAACAAAAAATTCCCCCATCTCTCACACAGATTCTGACGCCCCGTCCACTTTTTTGTGCGCGCAACCGGCCGGCTACGGCCGAGGCAGCGATTTTATTCCCCCACCCCCTAAACTTTGACTTGAATTTACTTCGTTGGTTATGGACGGATTCAGTAAAATATATCTAACTAAATGTAATTATATTCTCCTATTTCTATACTAACTGTTGCTGAATTTAGAAAACTGGGAAAGGGCCGCGGCATCGAACAAAAAGATATATGTACCTGATCTGCCAGCAGATACAAGAAGTCAAATTCTTGCGCTACCACTTATAGTCTCTGAGATCCTCTTGTTTATACGGACAGACAGACGGACAGACAAGCAGACAGACAAATGGAGGAAACTTTGAGGGATCTAAGACGACTCCTTCTCCATGTTACACAAAACGATTTTACCCTTGTTACCATCTGGTACAGGGTATAAAAATACTTGGTTTTCGGAACTTTTACTTTCCGTTGGCTTATCCCGCTCTCTTTATTTTGGCTGAAAGAACGAGGTTATCAGTTTCCAGTTAGATTTTAAGTTTGCTTCTTATCTCGATGGTCGACTTGCTCGCTGGTCAGTGTGAGAATGAACACGGAAAAGTACGTACGAAATTTATTATTGTGTCCCAAATCTATCTATTGGGGAATTCGTTTGATTTCTTCTCAGCTACGCAGAGGAGACACCGGTGGTGACTACCACCCACGGGCAGGTCCGTGGGATCCTGCTAAGGACCCTGTACGACGTGCCCTTCTACGCTTTCGATGGGGTGCCCTACGCCACTCCCCCTTTGGGGACCCTGCGCTTCAAGGCCCCGCACGACCTGAAACCTTGGTCCGGCATCCGGGACTGCAGCAGGCCCGAGGCCAAGTCTCTCCAAGTGAGCAGCTACACGAAACAGGTGGAGGGCAGCGAGGACTGCCTGTACCTCAACATCTCGGTCAAGAAGGTGAGCTCAGTCCATAAAGCTCAAAACCACTCAATTCCTCAATTATTTTCTTTAGCTGGCGAGTGAAAAGCCCCTGCCGGTGATGGTCTACATCCATGGTGGGGGTTTCAAGGGCGGCGACTCGTCGCGTCGGGCCTGGGGGCCGGACTACTTCATGGAACAGGATGTGGTCTATATCAGCATGGGCTATCGCCTGGGAGCCTTTGGTGAGTTGGATGGCTAGGCAAATTCTTCCTTAAAGGTAAATCTTTGTTAGGCTTTCTGAGCTTGGCTGATCCCAGCCTGGAGGTCCCTGGCAATGCGGGGCTGAAAGACGTTTTGCTGGCCCTCCAGTGGATCCAGGCCAATGCCGAGAACTTCAACGGAGACCCCCACAATGTCACCCTTTTTGGTCACAGCTCGGGAGGTTGTATGGTGCATCAACTTTTGGCCAGTCCTCGCGGCGAGGGGCTCTTCCACAAGGCTATCATAATGGCGGGCTTTTGCCACGAAACCAACCCTTTGACCGACCTGGGCTACCGCCTAGCCAAGCACCTCGGCTATGAGGGCGAGAACGTGGACAGCCAAGTCTTGGACTTCATCAAGCAGGCCGATCCCTCTCTGGTCGTATCCGCCGATTTTCTCAACCAGCACGAAAAAATCCAGCACTCAAGTATTTGTTTCAAGGCCTGTGTCGAGCCGTATGCTACACCAAAGGCAGTGCTGCTCGACGAGCCAGTCAAACTAATGAGGACTTCGTGGTCAAATCGGATTCCGGTGATGATGGGCTGCACCAGCATGGAGGCCTTGTCTTTGAAGTCGATGTTGAAAATACCTGACGACCTCAAGTGTTACAAGGCGCATCCAGAGAACTTCCTGCCGCTAACGCTGGCCCACAGCTGCGAGGTGGGCCTGGCTCGAGAGCTGGGCACGGACCTAATGCGTAAGTTCTACCAGGACAGCGATGTGCTTGATCCTCGAACCATGGATACAATAGTGCAGGTCTGACCGGGAGTTCGACTTGGTTTTCTGTTGCTGATTATGTTTTTGTTGACAGATCAAGTCCATTAATATGGTCCACTCCCAGCAGCGCTTCATCTACGGCCGTTTGGCCCGCAGTCAGGCTCCGACCTTCGTGTACAGATTTGACTTCGATTCTCCTGACTTTAACTTTTACCGCATCCGATATATGGGGCCTGAGGCTCGGGGAGTTGGACATGTGGACGAGTTGTGCTATGTTTTTGTCATCCCAGCCACCTTCAAGTTGGACAAATCGCGGCTAGAATACACGGCCATCCGACAGATGGTTGGCTTGTTTACAGAGTTCGCTTTGAAATCGGATCCCAATGGACCGGCAACTCAGGGCTTGGTCGACTGGAAGCCATTGACGAGATTCCAGCGGCCCACCTGCCTGAACATCAGCGAGGAGTTGAAGCAGATTCCTCAACCAGAAGCCGAGGATTTCAAGTTCTGGGACAGTCTCTTCGCTAAGGCCGGCTTTGCATTGCATTAAAGAGAATCTGTTGGATTTCCGATAAGCTCAGTGAGAGCACAAAAACCTCAACGTGAGAGATTTTCAAAGTTCTGTCAAGTTGAAAGCTCTTGTGTAAATTACATTACCTGTCACCTGTTTGTTTTATTGATTGGCATACTTTTAAAGACAAACCCTGTACGATTTTACAATGAATGAAATTAACCAAGAGAGCGTCTCGGTTAAAACATGAACTCGTAATCTAACTATTCTGTATCCAAGCCCCAAGAGTGCCTTGAGGCACTTACTACATTTTTCGCATTTGAGAGAAAAGTAAGAGCTGTTATATAATTTAAATGATAAAGATCAGTTAAGAAAAGATGGAAGATCATGTGTAGATGTTTTGAAAGCTCTCAGAAGATTTCATCGGTACTTTTTGTTTACATTTGTGCAAGAAATGTTTTTCGCGGTGAAATTTGAGCTGCAGCAAAGTGCAATTTGTGTTGCTAATAAAAATCAAAGTATAAAACCAATCAAACCCATTATTTGTTTAGTGAATGGTATGTTAATTTAGTGTAAAAATAAAGTTACGGATATGCAAATATGTAAAAGGTATGCGTTGTAGGGATGAAATTGTGATAAGTGTCTTGAGGCACTCTTGGGGCTTTAAGCCAACCTTTTTAGCCAGCTGCTATTTTACAATTATTCGCAATCTGTGCCGATATGGTGTGATTTTTAAAAAAATAAATAGTAATATAAGAAGAAATGCCAAATCAAGTTCGCTAAAAGTTTTCCGCCTTGATACATGAGCAGTTTCTGGGGTTTTTTTGACTCAGTCCCGTCATTTCAAATAATTCAAGTGACGATGACGATGACGATTTAAATTTGTTAGAAGCTTTCAGAAGAGGGAACTCATACTATTTCCTTGGCAAAAAATAAAATTGAAAATGTTCCAAACAATGTCCTGGAAGCTGAGCATGAGAAGAAAGCTACAACGCAACCTCGATCGCTGTTGCCAATTATTAAAGATTGGGCATGCTTGGCTGTACCGGTGCTGGTAATGTTATCTCTCCTGCTGGAAATCATATCCCCAATTGTAAGTTACCAAACGAAAGTGACATCAACAGAGAGGTTCTATGAATTAACGAATGTGCTGTGGAAAGACAGCAATGCTTTTTGCTTTCTGTCGCCATATGTGGACGTTGAGCCATTTGTCAAGAAAAATCCACGTGAAGGAATATCAAAGGTTTTTTGGTTCGATTGAAAATCTAAGAAAACCATTTACATTGATTGTCCCAAGTTCTTAATGACTATAATGCTCATATGGGCGGAGTTGACCTGATGGATGGGCCGGCCGGTGACCCAAGACTCGAGTTGTCGCAACTCGGATTTTTTATCAATTGATATGCCAGCCACCAACTTATTCATTTTAAACAGATGTATACAAACGAAGGTCGAAGAAAACAAGGAAAAATTGCTAGAGCTCACAGATTTCCGCAGGCCTAGAGACTTGCAAATGCACCAATTTACCAGGCCGTCCATTCAATGGGTCTTCAATTAGCTCTTAGGTCGGACTGTAAACTCACCATCCTCACAGACAGAACGCACAATGCAGTCTTCCCCGATTGAGCTTAGGCGAGAGAAATTTAAACATTCAACATCAGACTTGCGATTCGATCAAACAAATCATTTTCCGCAATGGGTGGAGCGGAAAAGTGGAAAACAACGTTGCAAACTATGAAAAATATCGGAGACACAGTGCTTACTCGAAAATCAATTTACATTTATGCATATTCTGTGGGTCTGTGAATTGCCTGCTATCTAAAGCCAGGGGCATCAATTTATTCAAATAAAACAACTTGAGCCTAATATTCACAGTCAATCAAAAGGCACACTGAGTGCTTTTATCTTCGACTGTAGCTGGCTAATGTTACTGGCCTATTGCTCAAGATTTGAAGTTAATGGACAAAACGTACCCAATGTATAAAAATGCATGTCCCTTGCACTCGGCTTTCTGGAAGATGACAATCAGTGGGCATTGAACTGTACAGCAATACAAATTCGTCAGCTTTTCGCTACATAATCATAACAACATAATATTGTATTAATAGCATTAGCAGTAGTTTACATACAAAATGTACAAAAACATAATGTACAATGACCACAGGGACCACACTATCAACAAGAAATGATGCACTAATCCAAACAAAGGAACAACGCCTACAAAAAACAATAAAACTGTCAAACGTTGGAGACAAGTCCCAACACATAACGTGAGGAAAACCACAGCCAAGATTCCACCAAGAAGGCACAAGCAAACTTATAAAAGGAGATCGAAGAGCGGGGATCGGAAGCTCTAAGTGACCGGTCTATCGGAAACATCAGAATTTTTTTAAATTTGTATCCTACTTAGGATTCAAAATAAACAAACGAAGTTCCTGTGTGTTTTTAACTTAAATTAAATATCGGGAACTTAACGTTTGAGCCCCGCATAATATATCGGTTACTAATTTACTCATTTTAGTAAATTGGGCAGAACCTTCAGTTCAAATTGCTAAACAAAAATTGTTAAGTGCGTAATTGTATAAGTATGTATATAAAATTCCCAGCCCAAACACAAATACAGTGGGATAATCACAAAGATTTAGTGACTGATGATATACTACACTGCTGGTCTTGGGTTAGACGCACTCTCATTTGACTTCCTATTTGTTTAATATTTTTTTTTTTTTACAATTGAAAAAAATTGTTTATGCAAAAACATTAAGTATTCAATCAATGTGTTACTCAAAGCATAATTAAATTATTCAGAAACAATGACTGAAAACCTGTTAATTTACATTTTCTTAAAGCAACTCAAAATAAGGCACATTTTTCTTGGTCAATAGGTTAGACGCACTTGAACTTATTAAATAAATAAAAAAAAATCGTGCCACATCCTTAAACGCTTGCAGTAAGTTAGATGTTTTTTCTAGACTAGAAATAATTTATATGGCAAAGCAATGTTTGCCGGGTCAGCTAGAAAATATATCAAAATAGCCACGTAACAGACCAACATTAAAAATTTCTAAGTGTTCAAGCATGAACACTTTATATTTAAATAATGAAGAAACATGTTAATTGTTTATTGAAATACAGTCCACACGTAAAAGAGCAAAAGATATCCAATCCCATATGTACTATCTTCAACACAGTTATCTGGAACAAGGGTCCGCACCAGCAGCGCAGGATTATCACTAACAAATAGAACTGTTGGCAGTCCAAATTTAAGCCTTAGAAAGAAATGCATTAATGTGCATAAGCATGGCAACCAAGAATAACAGATAAGATGGTATGCGCACCCAAATATCAATATCCGTTTAAGAACTGATATGCAGGTCCAGATTTATCAGCGTAGTTTTAAATTTTAGCTCTTAATCAAACAATAGCAAGTACACGTTTTTGTGTAAAAAGAAAATATTAAAATAAAATCGAGTTTAGTCTGAGTTTTGGAGTCACTGGTGTCGGACCGATCCGCATCTTTAATTTTCTTCCTAAAAGTGCTAATAAATAGTACTTCCTTGCAGCTTTGATTCGAACGGGCGATTATGTCGACGGAAACGTAGGCGATCTTTGAGCTTTGTTGATTTTACTTTTACCTAAAATTTGTGTGCTTTCAGCTTGGAGAGGATAAAGTTGGAACTGCCCCTGGGCAAAATCGAAGGCGTCAAGCGCCGCAGCCTCTACGACGATGAATACTTCAGCTTCGAGCGGCTGCCGTTTGCCCAACCGCCGGTGGGCAAACTGCGCTTCAGGGCCCTCCAGCCGGCAGAGAAGTGGATCGGAATTCTGGACTGCACCCATTACGCCTCGAAGCCTGTGCAAAAGACTGTTTTGACCGGCAAGATCAGCGGCAGCGAGGACTGCCTCTATCTGAATGTCTACGCCAAGAAGGTGAGTTGACAATGGAATTCATTTACTACATATATTAATATACGGTGTCTCTTCCGGTGCCTCAACAGCTGGAGAGCCTAAAACCATTGCCCGTAATGGTTTACATTTACGGTGGCGCCTTTTGCATGGGTGAGGCCACCCGGGAACTTTATGGCCCCGACTATTTCATGGCCAAGGATGTGGTGCTGGTCATCGCCAACTACCGTCTGGACAGCCTGGGTGAGTTGAATACTTGAAATGAGCCCAAAAAAAATCTAAAGTAAGGAAGATTCGTTTAGGTTTTCTCAGCCTTAAGGATCCCAAGCTGGAGGTGCCCGGTAATGCTGGACTGAAAGACCTAGTCTTGGCCCTCAAGTGGGTCAACCAGCACATTTCCCACTTCAACGGAGACGTCAACAACATCACCGTCTTTGGGGAGAGCGCCGGCGGCTGTTCCACCCACTACATGATGTGCACGGAGCAAACCCGCGGTCTTTTCCACAAGGCCATTCTCATGTCCGGCTGCCTGCACAACTACTGGTCCAACAATCCGCCGAGTGACTTCGCCTATCGCCTGGCCAAGCTATACGGCTACCAGGGTGAGGATGTCGATCATTCGGTGCTGGAGTTTTTGCAGGGCTTAGAGCCCGAAAAGCTGGTGGACCATAAACTGCTGACCCCGGAGAACCGACGAAATGGGAGTCTTTACGCCTTCGGGCCCACCGTCGAGTCGTATGTGGGGCCTGATTGCGTGGCCCCTGGGCCGCAAGTCCAGATGGCCCGCACGGCCTGGTCCAACAGCCTGCCGGTTATGTTGGGGGGCAGCTCGTTCGAGGGACTGTTTTGCTATCCCAGCTACAAGGCTAACCCGCAGGGAATGAACACTTTCATGCAGGATCGCGAGCGAATTGTGCCGCACGATGTGAGGATCAAGCATTCGAAGGAGGAGAACTTAAAGATCGCCGATCTCCTCATCAAGGTCTACTTTGGGGATCAGACCCCCAGCTCCGATTTAATAATGAACTTCTTGGATGTGAGTAGTCCCCCTTTCAAAAATTCATTCCATCGTAAACTTATTTTTAAACCCTCTACTCTCTCCACTTTAGTTTTCGTCATACAAGATTTTCTGGCATGGATTTTACCGGACTTTGCTCGGTCGTTTGGAGTACTCAACAGCACCGACGTATTTTTATCGCTTCGACTTTGATTCGCCGACTTTTAACTTCTATAGGAAGAAATTCTGCAACGAGGACATCAACCAGGGAGTGGCCCATGCCGATGAGCTGAGCTATTTGTTCCGCCAAAATCTCTCATGGAAGTTACACAAGGACTCCAGGGAGTACAAGACCATCCAGCGAATGGTGGCCATGTGGGTGGCTTTTGCCACAAACTCCGACCCGAATTGCCCGGAAGCCGCTGGCGTGCAATGGAAACCCTCCGAGGCTGCTAGTCCCCAGCGGGTCCTAAACATCAGCGATGAGCTGGCCATCATCGATTTGCCGGAGCAAGAGAAGCTCCTCGTCTGGAACAGCCTGTACAAAAAGGAGGAGCTGTACTGATCTAAGTATTCCAAATTTTGAGTGGCTCAAAATTTCGAATGAATTTCTTGTTAAAATTGAGGCCGCTAAATGAAATCATAAAAAGGACCCACAATGTCAGATTCTCGAGCCAGAAGCCGGTCGTTGAGCTGCCCATGGGTAGGGTGAAGGGTCGGGAGCGGTGCGGGGTCTACGGCGACTCCTTCTTCAGCTTCGAAGGAATACCCTTCGCAGAGCCACCGTTGGGTGAGCTGCGCTTTAAGCCGCCGAAGCCAATCCAACTATGGAAGCACAGCGAACTTGACGGCACCCAGGAACGCAGTGTGCCCCTGCAGTTGGACCGGGGTGGCCGTGGAGTTATTGGCTGCGAGGATTGCCTCTACCTCAACGTCTATACCAAGAACCTAGATAACAATGGACCGAAACTACCCGTTATGGTTTATATTTACGGCGGTGGGTTTCGCACAGGTGGCGCCACCTGCAAAAAGTACGCCCCGGACTATTTGATGCGTGAGGATTTGGTTTTTGTGCTTTTCAATTATCGGCTGTGTTCGCTGGGCTTCCTCAGCCTCAGCGATCCCGAGCTGGGCGTTCCAGGCAACGCAGGTCTTCACGATCAGATCCTGGCGTTGAAATGGATCAAGGAGCACATCTGCCATTTTAATGGGGACCCCGAGAACATCACCCTGATGGGTGAGAGCGCCGGTGCGGCCTCCGTCCACTTTATGATGTGCTTGCCCCAGGCCAAGGGTCTCTTCCACAAGGCCATCATGATGTCCGGATCAATGCTAAGTCCCTGGGCTAGTTGCTACCAAAAGGATACTCTAAGCTGTCGGCTAGCCCAAGAAAGCAGCTATCAGGGTCGCCAAACCGAGTGCGAAGTTCTAAAGTTCCTGCAAGCCGCGCCGACAGAATGTTTGGTCCAGCACCAGATTTTCACCACCTTCGAGCGCTGCTTCGGCTACCTGCACCCGTTCGTGCCAACAGTGGAGTCGTTCGAGTCGCCAGAGGGCCTCGTCCAACGCCCTTACTTGCAGCTGATGCGGGAGGCCTGGTCAGCCGAGGTTCCCCTGCTTCTGGGTGGCACCTCCTTCGAGGGGTTAATAATGTATCCTTACTGCAAAGTGTGCAATGGATTCCTTTTGGATCTACTCAAAATCCGGCCGTCGATGGTTTTGCCATTCGAACTCTACGACAAGGTCACCCTGGCCGAGCAGGAGCAGTTCGGCTACGCTGATTCGCTTTCTCGGTTCCACTACGGACCACGAAGCATCGACAAGAACAACGTCATCCAGGTGCTGGATGTAAGTAGCCAAGGGTAACCTCCTTCACCTCCCTAACCATTTCGACTTCCAGCTGTTCAGCTACAAACTCTTCTGGCACGGCCTCCACCGGGTGGTGCTTTCGCGGCTGGTCCACGGAAACGCGCCCACGTTCGTCTATCGCTTCGACTTTGACTCCCCGACGTGCAACTTTATGCGGATCAAATTGTGCGGAGACGACATCAGGAAAGGTGTCTGCCATGCCGACGATTTGGGTTACGTTTTTCATAAGCCCAACGCTAGGATTTTGCAAGAGGATGAGCCTGAATTCCTGACCATGCAGCGCATGGTGGGAATCCTCACTACCTTCGCTAAGACCGGCGATCCGAACTGCAAGGAAACTGCCGCTGCTGAATGGAAGGCCGCGACCAAAAAGAGCCCCTTTAAGGTCCTGAATATACGCAAGGAGCTTTGCTTTCGCAACCAGGAAGAGGAGGAGGGCTTACTTATTTGGGACAAAATTTACAACAAGAATTTAATTTAAAAGGAGAGCAGCAGTTTTTCGCAGCCCATGACCCAACGAGCTTTCGTTTTTTTTGAATTGATTGGCCGGCGACTGCCGTCGCGCCCGCTCAGATTCCTATGGCGAGCCGGTTCTTTTCGCAGAGAAGCTTCTCAGAGAAGCTTTCGGATAAGCTTTTCAGCCCCCAGCCACCTCACCTTTTTGTTTATGTTTGATTAGCCGGCGATCAGGCCGGTCCCGCCCCCTCACCCAAGCGCTGAGCAGCGCTGGGCGACGGCTATGGGCCTCGGCGCCCTGCCGGTTTATCTGCGGGTTGTTTTTTGTTGGTTTGTTTTTTTGTGGAGCTTGTTGAATTTTGATATTTTGCGTTTGTTATTTGTTGTTCTTGCCGGCGACTCCGGCCGACCGCCGACGCGCTCAGCTGGCCGCTGAATTCAATACAAAAGTTTTCAATTTCAGTTTAGCGCTGCTGCTCAGGCGAAACGGATCGCGACTGGCGAGCTTAAAAGAAAAGGAACCAAAGACAAAAATACTCCCATCCGTGTTGCAGACTCCTGAGACGGCTTTATATCCTAACGAAAATGAACGTGAATGTGGGATTCGTGGAGCGCGTGCGTTGGCGAATTAAGTAAGTTTTATTTTTACACGGTGATAAAGAGGCGATGATGATCGGGCCACGAAAGGTCTAAAAGTTAATTGAATTTAAAAAATTTAACTATTAACATTGAAAGCTGTGAAGGCCTCGTCACCCAATTGCTGATCTAATCCCCCAGGGCCGTGCTATTTTTGTAAGAAAAAAAAAAAACAACATGATCATCCGACCGACAGATTTGGCATGAAAAACATGTGCTTAAATGGATTTCAAGTGCCTGGAAATGGCGCAAAAAATTCTTCAAAGAATCTAAAATATTAAATTCCATTCCATTCCAAAAGAGTAGGCCCATTTCCTATGATGACCGATTCGCCATAATCTCAGGGTTCTTTGTCTTGCTGTCTCCCCCAACAATGGTGGGTTCTTATCAAAGTCCAAGCAGCTGGGCGGCTGCATCCAAGCCCACTGCGATTCCCGTTTGAGTATTCCAAAGGCGTCTGGAGGCCACGGATGAGGGCTTTGAATGAGAATTCTATTCAGACGATAAGCCGCAGATTTCTGGCCTTGGACGTGTGGGTGGGGCGGCCTGTTAATTGAGAAACTTAAATTCTATCACGCTGACAGCAGAAATGAGTGTACTTTTTGTTGTTTACATTTAATTAAGCAACAGAATTCTCTCCTAATCGAGAAATTCTTTCTCGCTTTGTCTGGCCTTTTTGTGGTTGGGTGGGCAGAGCGGGTTTATCAATATTTGCTCAGCCCGTCAGTGCCATTATCAGGTGTCTGTCGTCTGTCGGATCGACCGGCTGGCTTGTCCTCTCGACTCCCAGCCAGAAACCCAGGTGACCAGCAACTCGAACATGCGGTTGAGGAGCCCGACTCGTCCGACGGGCGCGGGTGGGTGGATGACAATTTGAATTTAATGCCATGCATGCCAGCACAATTGTGGCTTTGAAAATTAATTAATATAATTAACATAAGCCATACAAGCGGTGGACAACAATACTGACATTTTGAACTATTCGAAGCGGCATATAGAATTTCATATTGTAATGGAAATTTCGCAGAGCTATGGAGCATAAAATCCAGCAGTACCGCCAGACCACAAATGAGAGCGTCATCTCGGACACCGAATACGGCAAAGTGCGTGGCGTAAAGCGTCTCACAATATACGATGTGCCCTACTTCAGCTTCGAGGGCATTCCGTATGCCCAGCCGCCGGTCGGCGAGCTGCGGTTCAAGGCCCCCCAACGGCCCATACCCTGGGAGGGGGTGCGCGACTGCACCCACGAGCGGGACAAGGCAGTGCAATTTCATTTCGTCTACGACAAAATCGAAGGCTCCGAGGATTGCTTGTACCTGAATGTCTACACCAACAATGTAGGTATCCTTGATATCCTTTCCCCACCCATTAAACGAATCTCTTCCTCTAGTTGAGCCCGGAGAAGGCTCGTCCCGTGATGGTTTTCATTCACGGCGGGGCCTTTTGCTTGGGTGAGGCCCAGCGGGAGCGCTACGGTCCCGACTATTTCATGCAGGAGGACGTGGTGCTGGTGAACATTCAGTACCGCTTGGGTTGCCTGGGTTTCCTCAACCTGAAGGCGCCCAACTTGAATGTGCCGGGCAATGCCGGCCTAAAGGATCAGGTGATGGCCTTGAAGTGGATCAAGAATAACTGCGCCAGTTTTGGCGGCGATCCCGACTGCATCACCGTGTTTGGCGAGAGCGCAGGAGCCGCCTCCACCCATTACATGATGCTAACCGAGCAGGCCCAAGGACTTTTCCATCGGGGAATCTTGCAGTCGGGCAGCGTGCCTGCTCCCTGGGCTTTTAACAAGAACCAGGCACCAAGGGCCCTGGCGCTGGCCAAACTGGTGGGCTACAAGGGCGAAGACAGTGAGAAGGATGTGCTGGAGTTCTTGCTGAATGCCAAGGCCAAGGATCTCATACGCCTCGAGTCGAAAGTGTTCTCTCCGGAGGGTCGAGAGGACTTGGTTCCGTTTGGTCCCACCCGGGAGGAGTTCCCCACACCGGACTGTGTGCTGCCCAAGCATCCCAGGGACATGATGAAAATGGCCTGGGGGAATTCCATACCCATGATGATTGGCTTTACCTCCTTCGAGGGGCTGTTTGCCTTGCAGGAGATCAAGGTAAGCCCCCAAGCCCCACTGGCACTCGACAAGGCCGAGATGCTTCTCCCTGCCGAACTAAAGGCGGCCGAGTCCAGCCAGGAGAAGCTCAGTGAGTTGGCTCTCAAAATACGCAAGGCCCACGTCACCGGCGAGAAGGTCTCCCCCGAGAACTACATGGATGTGAGTAGAAAGCTCAAACCTACTGCTGTTGATCTTCGAATTAAGCTCTTCCCCTTTTAGTTTTGCTCGTTGGCTTATTTTGTTTTTCCGGCTGTGCGTGTGATGCGTTCGCGCCAGGCCTACGCAGCCGGAGCCCCGGTTTATTTGTACCGCTTCGATTTTGACTCGGAGGACTTGATAAGTCCTTACCGTATAATCCGTTTCGGCCGCGGCGTGAAGGGGGTGTCCCATGCCGACGACTTGGCGTTTTTGTTCAGCAGCCTACAGAGCCGAAGGATGCCCAAGGACAGCCGCGAGTATCAGGCCATCCGGCGAACGGTGGGTATTTGGACCCAGTTCGCCGCCACTGGCAATCCGTATAGCCCGAACATCCAGGGCATGGACACACTCTCCTGGGATCCCGTGCGCAAGGCCGATGGGGTCTTCAAGTGCATGAACATCAGCGACGATCTTAAGTTTATTGACCTCCCCGAGTGGCCAAAGGTACAGGCATGGGAGGGGCTCTTCGACGAGCACCGGGAGTTGCTCTGCTAAAAGAAATGAATTTAAAGTTTTAACCGATCTTACTTTAATCCTGCACTGCCCTCATTTAATAAAGACCAACTGACTTTTATGTGTGGGGCTTAGTAGCCCTTGGGATTTCACTTGATTCAAATTCTAAAAGTCGTTTAGTGTTCTGTGAAAAATTCTGTTGCACAATTAAAGAAAAAAAAAATAAGAAATGACTGCCACAAGACGCCTAAGCCGCGAACTATCTGATATTCTCGGCAAGAACTGCAGCACCTTGAAGAACATTCAGCCCGCTGATGATTCGCTGCTGCAATGGACCGGCCTCTTGCTGCCCGAAAAGGCCCCATACAACAAAGGAGCCTTTCGCATTGAAATAAGCTTCCCCGTTGAATATCCCTTCATGCCGCCGAAGATAATTTTCAAGACGAAAATCTACCATCCCAACGTCGATGAGAAGGGACAGGTTTGCTTGCCGATCATTAGCGGCGATAATTGGAAGCCCACAACGCGGGCCGAGCAGGTCCTGCAGGCCTTGGTCTCTATTGTGCATGATCCAGAACCGGAGCATCCGCTGCGCTCCGACGTGGCCGAGGAGTTCATCAAGGAGCACAAGAAGTTCATGAAAACTGCCGAGGAATTCACCAAGAAGAATGCCGAGAAGCGGCCGGACTAAAACACATAGCACGAGTTTCACATATTCCAGTAAATGTTTTCAATCAATAAATTCTGGTCCCCAGAAAGCGATTAAATGCTCTTTAGTTTGTAAATGTCTCCCCCAGCAGTACAAGTGCCCGGCTTGCTTTGGTCTGCAATTGCATTTTGCCTAATTTATCACTGACACCCGAGAATTTGTGGTCGGGTCGGTGGCAGGACAGTGAGGCACTGGCTGAAGCCAAGGATGATAAAGGATATTTAAGTACTGGGCTGACATTTGTTGAGTTGACCGGGTTCATAATTAGAAACGTGTCTGTGGCTGGGATTGTAATTAATATGAATTGCCTGCTGAACGACCCGCAAATTGAAATCGCTTCTACAAATATTAAATACAATAGTTCGACTAATCGAATTAAAACTATTGAAATCAATCGAGTACAGCGATGATATGAATATCGAAGGGCGGAAAGAATCGATGGATAACCAAAACGCGTTCTCCATTCCGCTTTCCATAGTCATTCAATTCTTTTTCGTCATTAATTGACCATCAAGGCCGATAGAGACTTTATTTACTGCGGATCAGTCAAATAGAAGACTAAATGGGTTGCCTGATTAAAAATAAAGAAGGGATCCAATTAATTCCTATTTTCCTGTTGTGAGTGATTTCTAAAGTTTTTGATGTTTTGCATCCTTCCAATTATTGGTTTCGTTATAAAGAAACAATCATTTAAAACATGATTTCTTTATTCGGAAGTTAATTTCGCTGTCAAGTCGAGTCAAACCATTATTTATTTAAGTCTTAGGTCCGGACAGATAATTGGATTAAATCCTTTCTCGAACACAACCAGGGCAATAGCCGGGAAGATGATGTCGGTCCTCCTACGCAAGAACGCGCCACCAATTCAACTATACGAGCAATGAATTGAAATCCATCTCATCTGCATTAAGAAAAGAAATATGAATCAAGATAATTGTAAGGGTTGGTAGTGTTGCGATGCAAGAATTCCTTCTGTTTTTGGTATTTAAAGTGTTATTCCAGATGAGAAGGAACCATTCGATGTCTTATGTTCCGGCTCATTTAACATTGTGTTAAAGCGGTGCTCCGAGCTCCTGAGTTGGGATCAAGGCATGCTGATATTTGCAAGAAACTTCGTTCAGCGAATCATTCAATTTTGCAGTCTCGAACCCTTCGAATCTGAATAGGGATGATCCTTAGAACTTGAGCTTCGCTTCTTCTTCGATTTGAATGCAAAAGAAAGCTTTGCAGTTACAAACTCCAAAAGTGTGTTAAGGAATTTAATTTGTACAACAGAAACTGAGGGAGCTCCTTGAATTATCATGCAATTCGCTTTTATTAAATGCTCTTATAGTCGGCTGATCCGTTTGGACTCGGGAAAACACTCTGGCCTGCCGATGCCGTTGGTATTCATATCTCAAAATGCAGCTCTTAAATCGGTCCTTGACAGGGAAGCCGTGTCGAGGTTCGTTTAAGGGGTTGTCTGGTTAAAATTGGAGAGTGGCTGAGTTTGCTCAGGAAATCTTGCCAATTCCGTTTTTTTTTTTTGCTTCGAATTCCCCAATTTTCCCATTTATCTACAATGCATTTAATTTTCTTCAATCTTCAACCAATCTTGTCAGTTTTAAGTAATTCTGTAAAGGAAATTAAGCAATCTAAGAACAAATAGATTATTGCCATTAAAATTCCTATTTATTGGGATACTAACGCAGATATAATTAACGTATTTAATGGAAGCAAATATTTTTAAATAATTCTGATTAATATTTTTTTTTAGTAAAAACTGAAAAATGTTTCCATTACCTTAAAATTTATAACTTTATATATTAAATATTAAATAAAGATGTTAATTAATGAAAAAAAAAAAAGTTCCAAAAATGTTGTATTAGCTTTAAGTGCGGTAAGAATGCTTAGGACCAGTTTTTTACATTATTTTCTATTGGTTTAAAATACTACCGCCACTCATAGGATGACGATGGCTCTCGAATTAATCTTTGGGCCTTAGGGCCTGGATTGCACGGACTTTGGATTTATAGGCAACCTATCCGAAAATCAGGGCGCTACTTAATGCTTAAAATTAAAAAAGAAACATAATTCAAAGATTGACTACCGGGAAACGTTGATATAGCGAACAGTGAGCCAGTGAATGAGCTCAGAAAAATATATTTATAGCTTCAGGAAGAGAAGAGAATGCAAAAGTCCTGCCAGTCGAATAAACTACACCAAATTCCTGGTCGGAGACTTTACTTTGTTTGGGGTCAAATGTGCGGAGGGCTAAAATGAGTTCTCCCCGCTGGCCGGGCACTGGGGACTGAGATTTTCTTAACATCTTGGCCAACGGGTTTTCAGTTTCTAATGTAGATTGGGAAATCTTAATCATGCCTAAGCAGGGAGATGTAAATTTCAAGGCAGACATAAATTTGTGCCAGGTGATTAAGTTGTCGAGAATTCTATTAAACTATTCAACATTGTGATATAATTGAATAAAAATGGTAAGCTAAAAGCTCATCTGGGGTAAAGTCGAGGGTTCAGGGCAGTGTCTCCAATCTGGAAAAAATTTAGCTATTTGAAGATTCTCATAAAAATCACAGATACGGAAAGCAAGGTTTCCCAGATTCGAAAACCTGAAGCCGACCGGCTTACATGACTTAAAAAGAGTATTTAGACTTCAGTTAAACTGCGTACTTCGAACCTGAAGCGAGGCGCATCGACTTGGCATGTTGGATTGCATGGTTGCGTTTTTTATTCGCCGTCAACAACTTATCATATTTAATTCTGTTCCGATCGGAATGATTGCTAAGGGCTTATATAATTTTATAGCCAGTAATTTTATAACAATTTAATGAGGGACTATTAAATAGAAGAAACCTTTAGCCGACATCCAACAGAATTGCCAGTTCTGTTCGTATATCGCCGTGAATATCGATCGGATTGAGGGGCTTTTAGCTAATTCCTTCACGAGTTATTATACTCAATTAAGGATATCATTTAATGAATGATGGAATTACTGTAACGTTTACAATCTATTGATCCTTTGGGTAGCGAAAGATATAAAAATAAATCGTCGGCATAGTTGTCCGAAATTCATCCACTTTGTGCAACAAATTGTGAAGTGAAAAGGGCAGCGGGCTGGGCAACAAATGACCGCAAAGGAAACCCCAAAAGCCAACAAAAACAGACGCAACAACTATTCTGCACATGCACACATGCCACTATATCAACAATAAACAATAAGCAACAACAAGAACGATAACGTTTAAACAAAACAACGGCGCCCAGCATAAACAACAAGCCGACTCACTCGACCAGACAATGCCGTGAGCATTTGAGTGTATACACACATACTCATACCCACCAGCACTCTTTTTTGGTCTCTCACACACGCACACATCTAAACTCGTGGTTAACTGAGTGGGGCTGGTGATATTCACACGCAGAACATCACTCATACGACCCGTGGCCGACTTAATGAGTGGAAAGCCAGTGGCGTTGTGAGTTTTAATCGTCTGTCGTGTGTCCACTAAACTTAGACGCGACGTTAAATGTTCAGTTGGCGGGCAACCCTTGAATAAATCGCCACGGACCTCAGCGAAGCGAACAGCGCTCGGACGCGCGCGCTCAGGCAAACTCAAGTTGAAGGCATTCAATTAAAATATTAAATGCGAGGCGGCTTTCAATTGCCGGCGACAAGTAAGCGGGTGCGGTTGAACGAGCGCTTGTTCGGGAGAGAATAGAACAAAAAAATATTCCATCACATAAAACTTCAAAAATATTGAAAACAAAGCAAAATTAAATTTGCAAATAATCCAAAAAAAAGGAAGAAATATAAACGAGGAAAATTTATTGTGCAAAGCAACAAAATCGTTGTATGGAAAACTTCGTTGGCCATAAAACGCAGCAAACAGCGGAATAAAAAAGGAATTTTTTTGGCAAGCGCTTTACACATCCGCCGCGTGGACCAGACGCATAAAATAGTAATTTCAATTTCGGTTTACGGTTCTTTTTTTTTGATCGTGTTGTGTGTGTGGTGTCCTACGTGGCGTTCATTTCACGGGGATTTTTAACAGCTTGCCAATCGGCCGGGATTGCGTGTTGGCAGCTTGCCGCCTTTCGCAGGCGCAACAAATCGATTCGGAAAAGCAAGCCAAGCAGCCTGGAAAATGTCATTCGACATACCCATAGCCTATCAAATGCGCATAGCCCTCAAGTAAGTCGAAGCAGAATTAGCACATTTTTTGTGGGGAGAGACCTTGGGAACGGAACGTCAGCCGGATGACGTCCCAAATACCCAAAGTCGAACTGTCTTATCGGCAGGTCGTCTGACTAATTGAACTGGCTGACATCTGTTATCGATCTAATGAATTGCATACGGTGGCCAAAGCAATCCCAATCTCGGGTTCAGGCCCCCGAAATATGAGTCCGATTCAATCCAAAGTTCTCGCTTATCGACAAAAGTTTTTACTTTCGTCGTGATGAAATCTCAGCCGTCTGGGGAGTTAGGTCGCCCAGATGTACTTGTTCCGTCGAATCCGGTTCAATCATAATCTTGAAATATTAATAGACGCCCTGCTCTCCGCCTGATAAGAGTGTTTTTCTTCTATTTCTGGCCCTGCTCTCTTAGAAGCCGAAATGCATCCGCATTCCTGGCCCAGGCCTGCAGTCAAGTTGATAAGCCAATTAAAAATTTACGCTTGACCAGCCGCAGCGAAGACCGAGTGTCTGTGGTGGGCCTCTGACATTGGCCAGAAGTAAACAATCGACTGCAGATTCCCCGATAGAAATCCATTAGGCGGGCGGGCCACCGACTCTCCGATAATGTAAATATTTTTTTTTCCTGATTATCAATTATAAAATATCAAAAATCAATATCAACGCCAATTTTGGTGATAACATTCACGAGCTTAGTTTAGTTCTTTGGCGTCACATTTTTGCTGTATTTTTACGATGGCCTAGGGAAATTTCATTATCAATCGGCTGGTTTAGTGATGAAATTAGCTCCAGTTTTTGGCCAACACGTGCTCGCTGGTCTGCGTTGTTGGCCATGCAAATGCCAAGGCAGCAGAATGCAAATAAACTGCAAAGTCAGCGGTCAGTCAGCTCGCCGGCTCACTCGCATAACCAGTCTTTGAGGGCCCGGGCTCGGTGTCTTGGCTGGCAAGGTGATGGCCCCGTCATAATTGTAAATTTCTGAGCTCACCATAAAATTGATAATCATAGTTGAATTATCAAACGGTTTTACGATCCCTGATGCCATCGACTGTCGCATTTCCCCGTCCGGTTTCGCAATCGCCGTGTCGCGTTGGCGGGTCGACTTTCATTTGCGTCTCGGAGCTTCACATCTGATGGATTAATCGTTCAACTTTTAATACTTGATTGTCTTGGGTTTTGTAATGTCGACTGACATGAATTATACAGATTAAATTTGTAGCCAATTAAAGAAGCTGGGCAGGGCTAATTGCTGTAGATGAATTAGTCACTCGCCGGGCGACCTTGACCCTGGGGCAATAAGGAAAAATTAGCGATCAATAACTAAAATTCGCACAATCGTAAAAGCCAACCAAGAAGCTCTCCATAGAAATGGCCTAGAAGTCGAACCCTGGCCAGCTGCTAATTAAATACTGGCAGACAATTAATTGGAATGCCAGGCTTGCCAGTCCGCCCGTCGGCCGACCTGCTACTCAAGTTGCTCTGGAAATGTGTTGGTGGAATTATAAATTTGAATTATTATACTTTTTTCTGCTTGGAAATTCGAATCACAGCCTCGGTTGGGTATTTTTAAATTGAATTTTTTCCCCGATTCTTTCCCGCACGACTGATATGCTGGGAATTTTGCGGTTTACTACCGCCTATCCAATAGTTATTTTCGATTTGTTTACACCCGCACGCGCCCCCTGGCAGAGTAAACAAATCTGTTGAATTTTTTGTTGCTTTGTTTGGTAAACAATCGGCCGGTTGGCGCGGCGCCTCTTCCCAGATCTTAAGTGGCCTCATCTCACAATTTCCCCTCCATTTTCAGCTATGTGAAGTTCAAGACGAAGCAGCAGCAGCTGAGGACCAAAGACAAAGTCATCGCCGACACCACCCACGGCAAGGTCAAGGGCGTCAAATGGCAATCCATCTACGGCAACAACTACTACAGTTTCGAGGGCATTCCCTTCGCCAAGCCACCGGTGGGTGAGCTGCGATTCAAGGCGCCCGTCGAGCCCGATCCCTGGCCCGAGGTGAAGCGATGCACACGGGAGCGCTCCAAGCCCTGCCAGGTGAACATCGTGATGAAGCAGATGCAGGGCAGCGAAGATTGCCTCTACCTCAATGTCTATACCAGAGAGGTGAGTAAAATTCTTTCCCAACTGGCACAATTTGTGATCGGTCGATTTGTAGTTGCATCCGGCGAAGCCTTTGCCGGTTCTGGTGTGGATCTACGGCGGAGGCTTTCAAATGGGAGAGGCCTCCAGGGAGCTTTACAGCCCCGACTACATTATGATGGAGCATGTGGTGCTGGTGTCCATTTCGTATCGCTTGGGAGCCCTGGGCTTCCTTTCCCTAGACGACGAGGAGCTGGACGTGCCCGGCAATGCAGGGCTCAAGGACCAGGTGATGGCCCTGCGTTGGGTGAAGCGCAATTGCCATTTCTTTGGCGGCGACCCTGACAACATCACTGTGTTTGGCGAGAGCGCCGGCGGAGCCTCCACCCACTTCATGATGCTCACCGATCAGGCGCGGGATCTGTTCCACAAGGCTGTGATAATGTCGGGCAGTGCCGTGTCGCCCTGGTCCATCATCCCGAACCGGAACTGGGCACTGCGGCTAGCCCAGGCCACGGGCTACAAAGGCGAGGCAGTGGATCGCCAGATTCTGGCACATCTGCGCAAATGCAAGGCCAGCACGATGTTGCGCATGGCCGAGGACATCATCACCTTGGAGGAGCGCCACCAGCGCAAGGTGATGTTCAGTTTTGGTCCCACGATTGAGCCCTACCAATCGGCGCATTGTGTGATTCCGCGAGCTCCTCTGGAGATGATGCGCAATTGCTGGGGCAACCAAATTCCAATGGTGGTGGGCGGCAACTCCTTCGAGGGGCTGCTGATGTTCCCCGAGGTGCGCAAATGGCCGCAGCTGCTCAACCAGCTGGGCGACGGTGAGTTCCTGCCGCCCGATGATGCCGGGCTGGAGCCCGAGCAGCGCCAGGCCTTCGGCCGGCAGCTCAAGTCCTTGTACTTTGGCGACAAGCCGCCCAACCGCGATGCCCTTCTCGAGTACAGCGATGTAAGACTTAAGCTATTTTGTTCTTGGAAATCCTTTTTAATTCTGAGTTGCGTTTCAGCTGTTTTCGTATAAATACTTCTGGCATGGCATCCAGCGAACGGTCCACTCGCGGCTACATCATGCCGGCCAGACACCCACCTACTTGTACCGCTTTGACTTCGACTCGAAGCACTTCAACCTGATGAGAATCATCAGCTGCGGCAGCAAAGTCCGTGGCACCTGCCATGCCGACGACCTGTCCTACATGTTCTACAATGCGGCCGCCAAGAAGCTGAAGCGCCGCACGGCCGAGTTTAAAACCATCCGGCGATTGGTTTCCATGCTGGTGCAGTTCGCTGCGACCGGCGATCCCAACATCCCCCTGACCAGCGCCACTCCGGAGAGTAGCGAGCGCGCCCGCTGGCTGCCTGTCTCGCCCACAGATGCGGTTTTCAAGTGCCTGAACATCTCCCACGAAGTGCAAGTGATTGATTTGCCCGAGGCCGACAAGCTGCGCGTCTGGGACAGCATGTATGCCGACAAATCTCTGCTGTATTGAGTGATGACCCTATTGGAGGTATGTAAGGAGAGCGGCCCTCTGGCGGCCCTAAAAGCACAGTCTGAATCTGAAATGTAAACTTTAGGTCTACACATGTAAATAGGGTTTATTTGGCTAGGCAAAGGCCGGGCAAAAAATGTGAGCCAGAATAAAAAATTCCCATAGCTAAGATTTACATATTTAAAAATAGGCGGCCCTGGCGCCCCCTGGTTGGGTCAGTTGAATTTGTTGTGTTTTAAGAGTCTACACTTTAAGCCTATTTAATCGACTTTGTATATCGCATAGAGAATAAAAATATCAAAACTCATCAAATTTATTCATCCAGTCAAGGTTTTTTCGGTGGGTCCCGACGGCTTTAAGGCCGAAAACCACACAGCCCATCACTCGGCCGGAGCGAGCTATTATGGACTTTAGGGCTCGGCGGGTTTTGGTCTAGGACCTTAGAGGCTTTGGGCCAAAGGCCGCCATCAACACACATTAATTGTAATTAAAAACTTACACGTGCTCAGCTTTAGGGGCGTTTATTTTTTTGTTTTACCCACTGCGGCACGTTTCGGACCCGACGTCACTTATTTATTCCGGCATTTTGTTTACGATTTGTCATTTGGACATTAAACTTGGCCGAAAATGCTTACGGGGCCAAGAGGTCCGATTAAATATACCCCTTTGGATGTTGTTAGGAACCAGAATTATGATAATTTAATATTTCCACTTCAATTCCTTGGTTTTCGTTTTTAAACGATTTTTGGTTGTACGTTTAAGTTCAGTAAAAAAAAAAGTTCAAAAAGAGCTTTTAGAATTTATCGGCAGCCCCAAATTAGGCTGCGCTTTCAGGAATTTTCCAATTAATTTGTTTTTATATTTGATTTTATTAAGGAATCCAACTAATTTAAAACGGTAATCAATCTGTTTCATATTTGAAAAACTTTTAATCTATGATCTTACATTTGGATATAAAAAATAATATCGACAGCCCCTCACCAGGTTTTAAGGTCCGCCGATTTACGACTAAAGTGCTTAACGCTGCTAGGCTAGACGATTATTTTATGCTAGCCCGAAAGTAGGCAACAATTTTAAGTTCTTTTACAGACGAACACGGAATTTTTAAATTTAAAGTGGAAATTTAAATTTTATTCAACCTTTTTTGCGTTGAGTTTTGTGAATTTTTCCGTTCTCTGGGTTTCGTTTGCTTGTTGGCTGCGTGTGAAAAATCCTATGCATTTTTAAAATGTAGACAATCACGTAGCGAGTGCAGTCACGAAACGGCTGAGGAAACGAAGTCACGCGAGCGACGGCAAATTATGATTGTTTTGATCCTTGCCAGAAGCCGTCGTCCGTTAGTAGTTCCATTGAAAAATTCATAAGGTAATTCTAAAGCGTGAACGGCAAACAAGCAGCCCTTTGGCCGGGAAGTGCCATCCATTCGGTGGCCATTTCCCACACCTGGTAATCGTATAATTTCTACGAAAATTTGGCTAAGTTCATGAGAAATCCGAAATCACTTTTTCGGGGATCTTTGCCATTTTCTAGACAAATTGCATGTAGAACAATCCGACGCAAGAAATCTCCAGCGAAATTCCCCGATTTGCGCGAGTCTTTAAATAGAACAGTTTTTGTTAATCAAGCCCATTTAAGATCCGCACACAAGTTCCCCCACTCATCCCCACACACACAGAGATAACCCGATTTAAATTGATTTAAATGAATTAGAGAAATGTAGGAAAAACGTGCAACTGATGCGGATCAGCGGCCAGGGAAGAAGCGAGCTTAGCAGATAAAAGCTCGCCAAATGCATGGCGACATAAGTCACGAGATCAGCGCGAGATACACCCGGTTATATTTCCGAAACGATTGCGGTTCGTTTTCGTTGGCCAAGGTCACAAATTTGTTAAATAGAAGCAAACTGCCTGCCGCCATTTTGCCAGGAACGGCCGCATTGCGTGCGTGTTGGTTGCCCAGGCAATTAACGGTAAATTAACCTCGATTTCAAAATAATTAAAACGGTTTATTTGCGGAGCTTACGCAGGTCGATGGAGCTTTTCATTTAGCGAGCTCCCCGTACAGAAGCAACAGGAGCTTCCCAAACCATTCCATCACATTTCCTTAGAGCTTTCTCCTTCTGCCAGTGCTTGTTTACCTTTACCGTTATGAAGCCGAAACAAAACCACAAACCGAATACCCTAACCAAGAAATCTTGGGTAAGGTAACTACAGGAAATAAAGTACTTATAAATTCTTTCCGTTCTGTTTGCGATTTAACTAATTTTTTCCCAAGAACCAATTGAAGATCTTTACGACCCCAAGTGGTTGGTTAAGATAAGGCAACCCAACGGCTATTTGACTGCCTTAGGTTCATATGACTTTGTCATGAGTTGGGAGGCCCCAAACTTCACGTGAGTCACAAACCGCCATTTACGACAAGTAATCCATCCATATGCCGTTATCTTTAGTGATTCCTCATAAATGTTACGCATTCGTCGTGGTGGCCGAGCGAACCTTTGGAATCAAAGCCAAATAGATAAATCAGACATCCCCTAACACTTCAATTTGGCGCTATCATTTAGCGATTCCCGATTTCTTCTTATCACTGGAAAGCCCATTAGATAAAACCACCGAGGTTTGGCGGCTCCGGCACGCGGCTGGGTGAGTCACGGCCCCGTCCAGGATGATTCAGAGCAGGATCCCTTCGGAATTGTAGGACTGGGAATTTATATAATTTGTCTCGGCAGAGATTTGGAAGGTGGGCGACCTTTCAGCATCGCAGCCACGCGCCAGCCAGCAAACTTGACTTTGAGAAAAGCTCGCGAGTGCGGGCAACAACAAAGCCGCCGCAGCGAAGCTTTATGCTCGGCGAAAACGTCGAGAGCTTTAGAATTTTTGCTTGAATTAACGGCGAACGCTTTTTTTTCGCTGCCCCCAGTTGACGAGTTGCCTTCATGCGAAGCGGACGTGCAGACAGAAAAACCACAAACAAAAATAGAAAAACTGTGAACACCGTGTGCCTGATTAGTGTTGTGTTTAGCCATCCAAAGTAAATATAAAGTAAAACCCACCCAACGCCGAGCATTGAAGTAACAACTAACGGTCAACCAAAGGAAGTAACAGAAGCTTTAAAAGAAAATATTATTAGTGGTATTGTCAACTTACACACAAAAAAAAGTTATGTGATAAAACGCTTGTGCTTTTTTCGTTGTCAAATTATCCTTGTTGATGCTCCTGGGCCCGTGAGTGTGTACGCGCGTGTGTGTGTGTGCGTGCGCAGGACGTGTCAGGAAAGCTTCTTATCAACACAGCTGGCCGTTCGAAGCCCCCAGCTGGCACTTTTTTTGATACACAAATTAAATTTATTTTTGTAAACCACCCACTCGAAATTAATTAAGAGAATCCACAAATCATCTGTCCCCTCGACACGTACGAAATTTCCAAAGCACAATGGCTTCCATGGCGGCATTTGATCAAATCAAAATCGGACTTAAGTAAGTAAAAAAACCACCCCAAAAAATTAAAGCTCTCTTAGTCGAAAAAAAATACTTGAGGGTCTTAATAATCTATCTGGTTTTTATCTTTGGGGAAATCCCAAATGTACTAGGAAACATTTGAACTTCCATAAAACAATAATTCGGTATGATTTACCCACTGTCTGTTCTGTTCACGGCCCCCAGAGATCCTCAGTAATTTCACCACTGCTAGAAAAATTTAGCATTGTAATGAAGATTTGGGCTACTTAATCCTCGGTTGTCAGGGGAATTTTGGTTGGTTTTTTTTTTGTAAACCGCAGGGGGAATTATTCACGATAAGACGACGCCAATTCGGTGGGCACGGTCAGGGTTGTGGGCTAAACGATATTTTGTGTGAAATCTCGGCAATTCAAGAATTCGCTGCTCGCCTCTCTCTTTTGTGTACGTGCCAAGAACAAGAACACAGATAGACAGATAGACGGAGAGCAAGAAAAACAAGCAGCAGATTTGAATTGGACTATCATTTCGACGCTATTTGTGGGTCCGCAACAGCTGTTGCCCTTCCCTTCCCTCTCTTCCCCGCTGCCTATCCACACATGTCCTTGGTCGAAAATACCCCACATATTTAGATTGTGCTGGAGTCTATAATTTCATTAACTAGCTGATGAAGAATGATGCCGGCAGATGACAGTCCTTGGACAGCAGGAGGCGGCCCTCCTGCTGTCAGTTGCCTCCAGGAATTTATTATGTCGGCTCAGCAATTGCCCGCCCGTAATTTCGTATACGTAATGAGCAAACCGAGTCGCCGTCCACGTTCGTTCCTCGCCACAGCTGTTGCTTGGCCCATCTGCCACTGGGGCACGGCGGTCGGCAGTTCTGTTTGTTCTACAGCAAAAAAAAAAAAGAATTATACAAAGCGTAAAATACACAGCCAGGAGTGGGGGAGGGGGCATGTTCATTTTCTTTTGTTGGCCTGAGTCATTTCCAGTTTGGTTTCCAGGTGATAGATGAGATCAGCTTGAGCTACAGGTTTTCGGTATTTGGCGATGGCAGAAAACCTAATTTGTGTTTTATTCAAGTTGAGCAAATAATTTAAACGTCATATGGGTCAGATCGCGGCCTTGGGGGGAGTTTATTAAACTGCTACTTCCAGCGGCGAACCCAGCTGTTCTTCTCCTGAAAAGGTAGATAAGTTTTTAATCTCAACAAACAAAAGCTCAAGAGGTTAATGCGGCTGGGAAAATATATGTAAATACAATTATTATTGTGCTGATTTAATGGAAATTTTCTGTAGATGAAAATTTCTATCTTGCACAATTTATACGAATCTTTTTAATTTCCCCCAGTCAATCAATATAAGTTGAATTTATTCTTTCATTGACCTCCAAATAGGGCCAATTTCCGTCTTAATTATTCGCCATTTAGAAAGCAAAATTTCCAATTTAATTTATGATGAACCTCACCTTCGCCAGCCAACGACGAACGGCGGGGAAACCACGAAATTCTTTCATAGATTTTTAAAGAATTCTTCAGTGAGGCTTTTCAGCAACAGCAATAAACGTAAATGCGATTTTTTTCATGCACTTTGTTGCAGTCACAAACGCTATGAAATCGCTCATACGCCGCATTGGCGATCGCTCATGCCGGCGGCCCACACATACGTGCGCGTCAATTTTATTTAATTTTCCCCCAACGTTTTACTAATTTTCCTTTTCTCTCGTACGTTGTTGTTGTCGATTTATATATAGCCGACGTTGAAAAAACGAGCATTTTTCGACACGACATTTGTGGAAATTTATAAATTCTGGCGGCCCGTCGCGGGGCTCGCTGATCTGTCGCCTCAAAACAACGCAAATTTTGGGCATTTCTGGCTGCCCAGCTGAGCCCTCAACGCCCACATATGTTGTGGTTCCTTATGCAATAAGCACCAAGTATGTTTCGGCGAAAAGCTTCATCGTTCTCACCGTTTCATTCATGTCCTTTGGCCGAGCTTTAGTCACCGAAAGCTTGCGCGCCTTTCGTGTGCGCCTTTCAAGGCCAAGCGACCGAGATGATTGAGATAATCAACTACAACGAACAGACCTTATGTCCTTCTCGCCAGGATAATTACATGCTTAATTACAGTGCAAATAAAAATGATGCAGTTGAGTTTTTTCCTGCCCCCGTCTGCACCGTGGCAATTGCATAAAGAACTTTGAGCTGCCCTCCCGCATTACGTGACATTGAAAAAATTCCCAGTTAACGCGTCCGGCCAGATAACCGGGCAGACAGTCTGTCAAGCCCCGATGACATGTTTCGATTGAATTTACATCCGCCTGCAGTCGCGCTGATAAGCCATGTAACGGGGTTAGGTAATTTGCAAGCCTGAATGTCGGGGATTTTTATGGGCCAAAGTAGGCCAGGGCTCAGTAATTCTCGTCCTGATTTGAATACTATGTATTTCCTCAAAGAGTTGTGACCAAACCAAAATTCGAGCAGTCAAACCATCAATAGATTCAGATTCATACTCGCTAAACGGAGAAGAAATGTTGTTAGCTCGTTTGGTGAACGCCCTGCCGTCGCGCAGCTCCTGCCTGCTGGGTCAGCGCTGCTGGAGCTCCGCTTTGAGGTCCCAGGCCCCCCGACTAAACATCCCAAAGCCGCAGACACAGCCGAAATCCCTACTGCTGTCGTTGCGCTCAAAGTCCAGCGGATTTGGCAGCATTCGCCGCTACAGCCGCGAAGGACGCGATCGCACCGAGGTGGGTGAGCGCACGCGGGGCCCTTCGCTCAAGGATCGCCTGATGGGACCGCCCACCGAAAACGCCTATTCCATGGGTAAGGGCGCGGCAGCCGGAGCTGCCCTCATGGGCCTGGTGGCTCTCTGCTACTACGGCCTCGGTATGAGCAAGCAGCCCAGCATCTACGACCATTCGGTGATGTGGCCGCAGTACGTCAAGGACCGCATCCATGCCACGTACGCCTACTTTGGGGCCTCCTGCGCCATCACGGCGGCCGCAGCGGCTGGCGTGTTTCAGTCCCAGTCGCTGCTCAGCCTGATAATGCGCAACGGATGGGTGGCCACACTGGTGACCCTGGGTCTGGTGATGGGCACTGGGGCCGTTGCCCAGTCCATTGAGTATGAGCCTGGTTTCGGAGTCAAGCAGATGGCCTGGGCCCTCCACTGTGCTGTGCTGGGAGCCGTCATAGCCCCCATGTGCTTCCTGGGCGGACCGATTTTGACAAGGGCTTTGCTTTATACCGGCGGCGTGGTTGGCTCTTTGTCTACGGTGGCGGCATGCGCGCCCAGCGATAAGTTCCTTTATATGGGAGGTCCATTGGCCATTGGCTTGGGGGTGGTGTTCGCCTCGTCGCTGGCTTCGATGTGGCTGCCGCCCACCACCGCCTTGGGGGCCGGCCTGGCCTCGATGTCCTTGTATGGCGGACTGATTCTGTTCAGCGGCTTCCTGCTCTACGACACGCAGCGCATTGTGCGGACCGCCGAGACTTATCCGCAGAATGCTTATGTGCCCTATGATCCGATTAACAATGCCCTGGCCATTTACATGGATGCGCTCAACATATTCATACGCATAGCTATTATCCTGGCCGGGGACCAGAGGAAGAAGTAAGCTGGAAGCGGGGAACTCAACCAATTCAAGGAACACATATTCATGGAACTGCTTCGGCTCTGGGGAACGCTTGGGCGAACTCTATTAAATTCTTGAGAAATTCAAATTCGAAAATACAATTTACAGTTCACAGTTAAAATATATTTATGACATCATTCCTCTGAGAATCCCCCAAGCCGTCAGCGATAAGAAGACCAACGGAAAGGGTGCGGATATTTTCAGTGTTTGACGTTTTTGATTTTTGTCAGCACTTGAAATTTGTTAGTGACGTTTGAGTTTCCTCATGAGCTGTTCTCTCTACCATGAATCAAATTTGGCCAGCTTGATCGTTTGAACAGAGCGAAAGTCCTGTGATTTGGAAGCCTTAATCCGTTCGTCGAGCTGCTTTTATGTCCTCGCAGCACGCAGGTTGGGCCATAACAATTATTTATATTTGTGCTTGGGCCATTAACTTAAACGCCGCCCAGCGCCAAGCTTGCCAAGTTTGGGCCAAAAAGTTCAAGGCTAATGGGACCAATGGCCAAAAAAAAGTACAACATTTTTGCCCACTCATTTTGCTCGCTTATTTTGTGGCTGTGGATTTGTCTATTTATAAACAAAAAAGTATGCGGGTTTCTTTTTCCGCTGACACTCGCTCGATCCGGGAGAACACAGATTGAAGTATGCAAGTGCATCTTCGCAGTGTCTGCGTATCAAGTGGCATTGAATTCACGTGGCGCGCGTCTTCAGAATTCTCTGAGGAACCTCTTTCTCTAAATCTGTTGACTCAGAAACGCGCCCTGTGATTCCGTCACACAAATTAGCTAGACCGACCGCATTTGGTGAGCTGTCGTCAGTTTGCCTTGTAAGTGTTCCACAAAGTTGACGTAATCATTGGGAATAAACGTAAATCTGTGGGCTATGCTATGCTGGTCTTGGTTTAGGGCTTATTTCGTTTATTTTTAATTCGCCGCGATTTCTGCCGAAAATGGTGCTGGGGGCGAGGGGCACATGGCAAGCACCTGGCCAGCATTGGCGATAAGGAAACTGCCGCTTTATCAAGCAACGGCCAGCGGAAAGAGCTCTCATCAATATAAACAGTTTAGTTTTTTTAAATATATTTTCGTTTCAAACAAACAAACGGCACGCGAAGATAGCAAAAGCTATGCCGCTTTCGACCGATTAAGAGTTCCATTTCCGAGAATAGGAAAGGTCGTTAAGCCTTCGATTGATTCCCAATTAATTCTTCATGTTCGGTTGCAGGATGGTCGACTTTAAGGTGCAGCAGCGTCGGTACCGCACCAGCGAAAAGACTGTGGTCAGCACCACCTATGGACCCATCAAAGGCGTCAAACGGAAGTCGATTTATGGCCAGTCGTACTTCAGTTTTGAGAAGATTCCGTTTGCCAAACCACCGATCGGCGAGCTGCGTTACAAAGCTCCGCAGCCCCCGGAGCCGTGGACCGAAGTGCGCAGCTGCACCTCCCAAGGACCAAAGCCGCTCCAGAAGCATTTCGTGTTCGAGATGACCGACGGCTCCGAGGACTGCCTGTACCTCAACGTTTACACCAAAAATGTGGGTAATTTCTAGAGATTCATGTGCTACTTTTGCTCACTTTGGCAACTTGCAGTTGTATCCCGCCAAGCCCATGCCTGTGATGGTTTGGATCTACGGAGGCGGCTTCCAGTTTGGAGAGGCCTCACGGGAATGCTACAGTCCCGATTACCTGCTGCGCGAGGACGTCGTGGTCATCTCCATCAATTACCGCCTGGGTCCTTTGGGTAAGCATCCGGCCATTGGTCTCGCTCTTAGATCTCATTTAACTTATGGTTTTTAGGTTTTCTCTGCATACAAGATCCCGAGTTCGATGTGCCTGGCAATGCCGGGCTCAAGGACCAAGTTCTGGCCTTACGCTGGGTGAAGGCCAACTGCTCGCGGTTCGGCGGTGACTCGGGGAACATCACAGTCTTCGGAGACAGCGCTGGCAGCGCCTCAGTCCATTTCATGATGATCACCGAGCAAACCAGAGGCCTCTTCCACAAAGCCATTTGCATGTCGGGCAATACCCTCTCACCCTGGGCCGTGACCCCGCAGCGCAACTGGCCCTACCGCCTGGCCGTCCAGGCCGGCTACACCGGCGATAACTCCGAGCGCGAAGTGTGGGAGTTCCTGCGCCAGGCCAAAGGCTCCGACATCATCAAGGCCAACGGCGAGCTCTGCATAGACGAGGAGAAAAAGGAGCGCATCGGTTTCTCCTTTGGCCCCGTTATCGAGCCCTACATCACCGACCATTGCGTGGTGCCCACCAAGCCCATCGAAATGATGCGCACCGCCTGGAGCAACAACATACCCCTGATCCTGGGCGGCGTCTCCAACGAGGGCCTCTTGCTCTACTCCGAGACCAAGGCGGCCCCCAAATGCCTGAACGAGCTCGGCGATTGCCGCTACGTGGTGCCCATCGAACTCAACATGGATCGTGACAGCGAACTCTGCAAGGAGTACGGCAGGCAGCTGCTCCAGTGCTACTACAACGACAAGACGCCCAGCCTGGAAACCCTCCATGAGTACCTGCAGGTGAGAGGATGTTTGCTTGAAGCAAAGATTCCAGATTGAGTAATGACTTCAATTTTTTGCAGATGGTATCACATGAGTACTTTTGGTTCCCTATTTATCGCACAGTATTGTCCCGCATGGAGTATGCCCGAAACGCTCCCACCTATTTGTACCGCTTTGACTTTGATTCGAAGCACTTTAACCATTTGCGCATACTGAGCTGCGGGAAGAAGGTGCGGGGCACGTGCCACGGAGATGATCTGTCTTATTTGTTTTACAATTCGTTGGCCCGCAAGTTGAAGAACCACACGCGCGAGTACAAATGCATCGAGCGTTTGGTGGGCCTGTGGACACATTTTGCGGCCCATGGCAATCCGAATTTTGACCCGGAGCAGAGCGATTTGTGGCTGCCGGTGCAGTCCGCCTCCCTCGAAAAGCACCAGCTCAAGTGCCTTAATATATCCGATGAGCTGAAGGTGATCGATGTGCCGGACATGCGCAAACTGATGGTGTGGGAGAGTTTCTTCCGTCGTGATGAGCTGCTGTGAATATGCTCGAGCTATTTTTTAGACTCAATAGAGAGAGGACACTTTAGGCTAGACTCGTAGCTCGTAAAGAACCCAAGCCTTTGTTTGGAACAAAGCAAAGCTTTAAACTGTCACCTGGACAAGTTGTTATTAGAATAGTTTGAGGATAATTTGTTAAAGTTGGCAAACAAATGTGCTGTAGATTTTTTAGTGCTGTGCTGTGCTGTGCTCCCTTGAAGCTTCTTGCCGCCTGACTTGCTTTGGTACCTTAAGTATGATACCCTAAGAAGTATGACGGATGACCGGATCATATCGTATATAACTAGTTTAGAGCCTAAGTATGGGATATTTAATTTAGCTTTAGTCTAATTCATATTCAAAATATTGAACAAGTCGCAACTGAAGTACCTTTAACGCGCTCTCCCTGAACGGCGGTGATCCATGGATTACCGATCAGCGGACAGTCGAGGAATTCTAGCTGAGGAGAATTATTACATTTAATGTTCCTTGATATCAAATCATATGAAATATGCTGTTTTCTATTTTTAATACGACCGACTTTACAATTTTTTGAGTTCTTCCCGTCAACGCACAAACTCCAAGCTCAAATATTCATTTATTCATTTCTAAAGTGTAGAAATATAGTGAAATTATTGAATAGAAGGTATAAGTGATTTTTTTGAATATTTTATGCACTTGAGAAATCCCTCCAATTCTTTTTTTATTAATTATTTTCCGTGCGACTCTAGCAATTTTAAGTGAGTCTACGAAAAGAACACAATATTCAAATACAAAATAAAAAGTGTATAAAGTTAAGGAAGCAAATTGAATTGTGCACTTCAACTAGTTGAATCAGATAATTGAAATTTAGAAGTCAGTCTTTCTAGTTTAATTCAAGTCCTTGATCAATTCTCTCTCTCGCTTGGAAATGATGTGATGCCATGAAACTATGAAATTTAAGAAAAATTGACAAATATTTTAATAAACTTATGTAAAACGATCAAAGAACAGAACTCTATTTAATTAAATCACAGTCCCTGAGCAACAAAAATGCCCAGAAAAATATAGCAATCTTCACTTTTTTTATTCCATTTGCTTGACGTCTGGCTATGACTTTTTGGGATACGAAATGTCTTTAAAATTGTTAAAGAACCTAAAAACTTGATATTTTTAATGCGATAATTAAGCTTTTTGTTATTTGCGGGCAATTCGAGTGCCAAAAAAATCACAGCAACCAAAATAAATTTGCCTCGACAAACCGGAAGCCGTAGCGGCGCTTGTTTCGTGACGACATCAAAATTATAACGCGACCACCAGCGCCTATGCTAAAAAACTCTAAATTGGCTTTGATCCGACGGCTTGTCCCGCTCTTGGAAACCGGTTTCCCGAGACGAGCTCTGGTCCAATACTTGCTATTCTATACGTCACACTGGCTGGAGCTTTGGACCAGCTCAAGTTCAAGGCAATGAAGGTTTTTAGGGAACTTAGCGAGGCAATTGTCTTTGCGAAATCAGATCTTAATTTTAAGAAAAGGGACAACTCTGGTCTGGTATGGCTTAAATGCAACGACTGTAACGGTTAAATCGCATTATCCGCATGGCAAATAGAATTGTAGGTTCTGTGTGGGTTTAGTGTTGCAAACACTTTTAGTATCTTGTTTGAGTTGATCGGTGATGCCATGAGGACTGTGGGGAGCTATGGCATTCACACCCTGGTTCTCTTTTGTATAATTTTAATTTTGTGGCCAGCGGGAAAAAGTGGAGTAGAAGCAGAGACTACGAAGCGACCTGATCATTGCCCTACTTGTGAACCAATAAGTACAACACAATTACCGACACCGTCACCGACACCGACACCGACACCGACACCGACACCGACACCAACAACACCAGAACCATGTCCGCCATGTCCAACAGAAGGTACACCAACTCAAGCTACAACATCATCTAAAACCGGAAGGCCTACCACCACCCAACGGACCAGGCCGACAAAGCCAAGTTGGCCGACTAGGACCACACCTCCAGCGTATCCAACCCCAGAATGGCCTCCCGGAGGCTCGAGCAGGCCTTCCTGGCCAACCCGTCCATCCAAGCCAACCCATCCTACCCGTACTACAAAAACTACTACCACTAAATGCCCGCCATGTCCGCCATGCCCGACTGACAGTCCTCCAGGTCCTCCCACACCACCAACTCGACCTCCTCCCCCACCTCCAACTCGACCTCCACCTCCGCCTCCGACTCATCCTCCAACTAAACCTCCAACTAAACCTCCAACTAAGCCTCCAACTAAGCCTCCAACTAAGCCTCCAACTAAGCCTCCAACTAAACCTCCTACTAAGCCTCCAACTCAACCCCCAACTGAACCTCCAACTCAACCCCCAACTGAACCTCCAACTGAACCTCCAACTCTAACTCCAACTGAACCTGGACCTCAACCTACAACTCGTCCTCCAACTCTAACTCCAACTGAACCTGGACCTCAACCTACAACTCGTCCTCCAACTCTACCTCCGACTCATCCTCCAACTAAACCTCCAACTAAACCTCCAACTAAGCCTCCAACTCTACCTCCAACTTTACCTCCAACTAAGCCTCCAACTCAACCTCCAACATGTCCGACATGCGAACCCTGTGAACCGAAAGACTGCTGCTATACAAGAAGGATAAGATTTCATTTGAACAAAGGATACCTGCCATGCCACTACTACGATAATTCCTGGGAAGAACCAGGAAATCGCTATACCTGCCAGAACCAAATCTGTAACGATGGCTACGCACCCCGCGGAAACTTTTGTGGAATTGGCGAATGTGACAGTAAGGGGTGCAATTGCGTAGGCGGTTGTAAGCCCGGAGATCCTGTCAAAAACTTTTTGGCCATATGGACGAAGGAGAGAATTAAAGACATCTACGAATGGGACAACAGGATGAAGCGAAAAATTTTCAAACCAACTCAATTCAAGCAGCGTCCGCACCGAAAACCTTTCACAAAAAGGTACAGGCCTTATTAAGCACCCAATGATAATCCTTAAAAGAGAGTTAAGGGCGCAGCAAACGTTTGCCGACATAAATGTTATCCACTGTCAAGTTATTATTTAGTTTTTTTTTGTGAAATAAAATAACCCTTGTCAGGAGATCCTTTTCTTTAATTGCAACGGGATCCGATTTATACATATGTAAGTCGGTGGCTGCAGTTTTTACGTTACCTAAGATCATGGATATTTTGTTTGCCGCTGGAATACTTTGGTCCGAAAAAAGTGCGCGAGATTTCATAATCATTTATCTTTATTTGCTGGAACTGGCATGGCGAATAGAATTATAGGTTGTGTGACCGTTTAAAGCTGAGTCTGTTTTTAGTTTTTCGCTGAGTTTGGTGAAGAAAAGTTTAGTTTGAAATGCCATAAGAGACAGCAGAATATTAAAGCATTCACATGAATATTTTAATTATTGTTTTAACAATTGGAATTTCGTGGCTCCTGCAATATAACGAAGTCCAAGGATCACCTAAGAAGCGGCCTTCCCAATGCGGGAATTGTAAACAAAAAGGCTTGGCAGCAGTGCCATGTCAGCCATGCCCTGAACCATTACGAGGCTATCCTAGTTATCCATCGTTTAGGCCCACTGTTTCCCGGCCGAAGCCAACCTTTCCTGGATATCCGCCGCCAGAACCAACCAGGACCCCTCATCCTAAGCCAACCTTTCCTGTATATCCGCCCCCAGAACCAACCAGGACCCCTCATCCTCAGCCTACCAAACCTGGACCCATCACCACTTCGAGTGATTGCCCACCATGTCCGCCATGCCCAACACTAATTCCACCACCAGGTCCAACTCCCCATCCAACTCGACCTCCAGGTCCAACTCCTCATCCAACTCGACCTCCAGGTCCAACTCCTCATCCAACTCGACCTCCAGGTCCAACTCCTCATCCTACTCGACCTCCAGGTCCAACTCCTCATCCAAGCCCACCTCCGTCCCCACCTTCACCTACGAAACCACCCCCGCGACCACCACCACCTCCAACTCGAACTCCACCTCCGACTCCAGCTCCGACTCCACCTCCGAGTCCAACTCGAACTCCATCTACAACTCGCGAGACATGTCCGACATGCGAACCCTGTGATCCGAAAGACTGCTGCTATACAAGGAGGATCAGATTTTTTTTGAACAAAGGATTCCTGCCATGCCACTACTACGATAATTCCTGGGAAGAAACAGGAAATCGCTATACCTGCCAGAACCTAGTCTGTCACGATGGCTACGCACCCCGCGGAAATTTTTGTGGAGTTGGCGAATGTGACAGTAAGGGGTGCAATTGCGTAGGCGGTTGTAAGCCTGGAGATGCTGTCACAAACTTTTGGGCCATATGGACGAAGGCGAGGATTAAAGACATCTACGAATGGGACAACAAGAATAAAAAAAGAATCAAGCCCCGTCCAGTCCGATTCAGGAAGCATCCGCACCAAAGACCCTTCACACGCAGATACAAGCCCTGAGCTGTTCAGCCATTGCACTTCTTAAGTAATATTAAATAAACGCAAATTTGAATTTTGTCAGAAATTCGGTGGCAAATGGCTTGGTTTTTAGGCGACTTCAAGTCAAGGTTATGATCGTGGCCATGGATACTTAGGGAAGTTACTAGGTGACTGGGGTTCGTTTGGAATACAATTTTAAATTTTTGAAGAACATAACCGAAGAAACCTGCCATTGCAATGGCTTAGATGGCTACGGTTGGATGGTATATTGTCTAATCAGCATGGCAAATAGAATTATCGGTTGTATGGCCGTTAAATGCTAACAGCTGAGTTCCCTAATAGTTTCTTATTGGATTTAGCGAGAGAAAGTCAAGTTTGAGTTGACATGCAGGCGGTTGAGTGTCAGGCTGTTCACGTGAATGTTTCAATTGTAATCTGTATAATTGGAATTGCGTGCCCTGTTGGTCCTGGAGGTGGTGCCAATCTCGGCTCTGGTGGAAATGGTGGTCCCGGTGGACCCGGTGGACCCGGTGGCCCTGGTGGCCCTGGTGGTCCTGGCGGTCCCGGTGGTCCTGGTGGTCCCGGTGGTCCCGGTGGTCCTGGTGGACCTGGTGGTCCCGGTGGTCCCGGTGGTCCTGGAGGTCCCGGTGGTCCTGGTGGTCCGGGTGGTCCTGGTGGTCCCGGTGGTCCCGGTGGACCCGGTGGTCCCGGTGGCCCTGGAGGTCCCGGTGGTCCTGGTGGCCCTACTGGCACGACGCGACCTCCTCATTGCCCGACTTGTAAGCCAATATCAACAACAATAGATCCAGATTGTCCGCCATGTCCTGAGGACTTGACTACTACTCGTTATCCCCCCACTCGAACACGCCCACCGCCATTTCCGACTACAACTCGGACGCGGACTCGGACTCGGACCCGGACTCGGACTCGGACCCGGACTCGGACTACCCTCACTACACGACCTACTACCACGGGGTGTCCTCCATGTCCGCCATGCCCGACTCTTCCAACTCCACCTTCAGTTCCAACTCGTCCGCCTCCACCTCCACCTCCACCTCCACCTCCACCGCCAACTACATCTACAACTCGCCAGACATGTCCGCCGACATGCCCACCCTGTGATCCGAAAGACTGCTGCTATACAAGGAGGATAAGATTTCATTTAAACACGGGATTCCTGCCATGTCACTTCTACGATAATGCCTGGGAGGAGCCAGGCAATCGACATACCTGTCAGTCCTTAATTTGTAATGACGGCTTCGCTCCGCGGGGCAATTTTTGTGGAATTGGCGAATGCGACGAAAAGGGTTGCAATTGTGTAGACGGCTGTAAGCCAGGTGATCCTATAGTGAACTTCTTAAGTATGTGGGATAAGGAACGAATTGCTGATATTTACGAATGGGATAATAGAAACAAAAGAAAGGTTTATCGGCCTAAGCAACTTTTGCATAGTGCACACACAAAGCCATTCACAAAGAGGTACAGACCCTAAGCTTTGCCCATCCCGAAGGAGTTCAGCGATTATATGGAATCTTCTGTAAACTTTTTCACATGAATGCAAAATAAAAATGTGATTCAAGCTGCAAGTACAACGTGTTCTTATGACTAATTTAAGATCTTTATACCCCATTTGTGGTACAAGGGTATAAAAGGTTTGTTCGGAAAAATGTAACAAGGAGAAGACGTAGTCCATTTTCAAAATTCCACTAATTTGAGCGAGCTCGGGTTTATAACCAAACCCGAAATTTCATGATCGGTATAAACCAAAATCTCTGTTCTATATGACTAATTTTAGATCTTTATACCCTATTTGTGGACGTACAAGGGTATAAAAGATTTGTTCGGAAAAATATAACAAGGAGAAGACGTAGTCCTTTTTCAAAATTCCACTAATTTGTGCGAACTCGGGTTTATAACCAATGATCGCTATAAACCTAAATCACTGCTCTCAATCTGATAAAAAATTGAATGGCAGCACTAAATACTTTAAAATACAGCAAGAAAAAAGGTTAATTTCATCATACTACGACTTTATATCGGCTTTATGTAAATTCTCTAAAAGGTGGTCCGAAAACCAATCCATTGATACAAGAAATTCAATAAGCTTGTCTTTTCCTTGCCTTACTCACCAAGTATGCATTTGTTCCCAGCTTTGTCCTCGTCTTCTAAGCGTACTTCATCTTTATATTTATATAGGTCTGTTGAGTTCTTCAAAAGCTTATTAAAGCTTTACAAGTCGGCATCACTGAGCGGCGCAGTGCGGCCATCCGACTCCAAAAAAACCAAACTACCTCTCGCGCTCTCCCTCTCTCTCTCTCTCTCTCACTCTCTGTGCTTCGCGCTCTTTCTTCAAAAAGCTCAGTGGGCGGTTGATCAGCTGTTTTCTAACGATCTCTCGTTTCCGTTATTGTTTATACAGCGGCGCCGACGACGATCGTCAAGTTTTGAGTCAGTCGGTGGCGCACATTCGTTTGAAGCGCATTCGCGAGTTTTGTCGGCGTGTTTTGTTGTTTTTGGAAACTGGAATTTTGTGTCTGCTCCGTGGTCAGATACTTTCTCTCCCTGTCTTGCCTGCTGGCCGACACGCATTTATCTAATTCGTTTGTAATTCGTTTAAGTGCCAAAATCAAGCAAAGTGGAAAATTTCAATACCTAACTAGAATAAAAATGTCTTATCGATTCTTCAGTATCGTCAAGCTGACCTTTAAGTAAGTTTCTTGTTTTATTTAATTATTTATTTTTGCATTGAACCGCACACGCGATGAGGGTGGGGGCATTTGTGGGTTTTGGGGTCCGCACCCGCGACCGAAAGTTGCTGCAACAATTTGATTGTCTTATGCTGAGTGGCCGTTTGATTGCTTGCCTCTCGATTGTCGCTTTGTTTCTGTCTCGCCTCTCTCTCTCTCTCTCACTCTCCGATTAGCTGCATAAATTTTATTGTTGTTTTTGTGTTCTCTCTGTCGGCGGTTTTATGTTGCCTTGCAGGTTTCTCATATTTTGTATTTTACTTCTTCTTCTGGTGTATTTTGATTGCCATTATTACGGTTGTCTTCCATTCTTTCAACTTAATTTGTTTGCTCATTTTGAAGCTCTGCTCTATTCTGGCCATGCAGACCGCGCTAAATATCAATTAAACTTCGATTTCGCAATCGAATCGGTTGGGGCAAGAATTTTAGTAAGCGAAAAAATAAATCGTTAATTGCGTGTAATTGGTTTGTAAAGCACTATCCCTGGCGGTTTCATATGTAAATTGCAGATTGAATTGCAATTCAATACGAAGTGCCCGATCCTATTTGCCAGGGATGCTAATTAATAGGAAGGACCACAATTTATTCCACCAGTTTGGGTCGAAAGGTTGACAAACTCCCGATTTCGGATAATCGAGGCAATTTTATTTAATCAACAAATCAGTCCGAATCTCTTCTGGGAAATTCTAGTCTTTATCTCACAGGTGAAATGATAAGGGCTTAACGCGGTTCGATTGTTTCGCCCCCAAGCAGACCAAATGCTAAATCTAATCATCGTCGAAATGCACAACAGCGAGCTACGAAGTTCAGGTGGGAAAAGGTTACGTATGAGTCGGAATATAATATAGCTGGAAACAAGTTCCCTTTCGTTATAATTTACACAAACCATTTAAAAATGAAACCGGAAAGCTACTCGGTCACCTGCAGTTTCTAGGCAGTTACCTTATCGGATTTTGAGCCGCTCCAATGCTAAAGGGCATTTGGCGCCAATCGGCCAATCTCCAGCGCAAATAGAGAGCTCGGGGGACTGATAAAAATACCGCTAGATTCATGATGACCCACAGTGAGTTGCATGTGCCCCCTCGCAGGGTAATGGTAAATTGCTGATAGAGAAATTCTGAGAACCGTTTGCTTGTCTTCAATTTTTTGGAAACGATCTGATCTACGGCTGAGTGGTGGTAAAAAAACGATTTGTATGCGTTTAGTTGGTCGTTCAACAAACTGTGTCAGTGTGACGGTGCAACAGTGCGGGGCGTGTAAAATACTGAATGATTGATTAGCCCAAAGTTCGCAAAGTCGACGCCTACGTAGAAACAACAGCGAGCTGACCGGTAAGCCGACAATTGTATACGCTCTCTCAGCGCCCGCGCTCGATGAGGGTAAGTTACATCATCCGCCGATGAAAAGGAAGGTGGAGAGGAGAGGATTTGAAGCCATAAAACATCTAAAATGCAAAAGTGGCAGTGAGCAAAATAAACCGAAACTGTTTAGGGAACCGACTTTGCATATTAAGTGGTTGACGTTGGGGCTGGTCGAAAATGCGCTGATCAGTTAAAAACTTTCAAAACAACACTGCCGGCCACGACCACCGCAACGGCGACTACGACGACATTGAAAATCAGCCGGCAAATTGTGGGTCTATGCGTTTTTGGGACCGGTGCGTGACTCAAGGCAGTTAGGGGCATCGGGTGGCTTGCGTAAAGCGACAGAGGCACGGGCGCCATAAAAAACCCTCAACATTTCGGCTTGGCCGGTGCCATTGCTAATTGCTCTCTTAAATTTTTTACAGGGTGCTCGGCTTTAAATACGAACAACGCAAGTTGACAACCAATGTCTTTTCGGTGGTAAAGACCCAGCTCGGCAAGGTTCGGGGGGTCAAGAGAAATACCATCTGGGGAGACAGTTATCTGAGCTTCGAGAAGATACCTTTCGCCAAGCCGCCGCTGGGGGAGCTGCGTTTCAAGGCTCCCGAATCGGCTGAGCCCTGGGAAAATGAACTCGACTGCACCACATTTGCGGATAAGCCCTTACAGACGAACATGTTCTTTAGAAAGTACATAGGATCGGAGGACTGTCTGTACCTCAACGTGTACACCAAGGAGGTGAGCTCGATGTAGATCTTTTGATTGTTCGTCTAATCCTGGTTGTATTTACAGTTGCAGCCATCGAAACTGCGGCCTGTGATGGTTTGGATCTATGGAGGGGGCTTTCAGGTTGGCGAAGCCTCTCGGGATATGTACAGCCCCGATTACTTGATGTCCAAGGATGTGGTTGTGGTCAGCGTAGCCTACCGTTTGGGGGCCTTGGGCTTCCTCAGCATGGAAAATCCCGAGCTCAATGTGCCCGGCAACGCGGGCCTCAAAGACCAGATTATGGGTCTGCGTTGGGTGAAGCAGAACATCGAGGCCTTCGGCGGGGATCCAAATAACATAACGGTATTTGGCGAGAGTGCAGGAGGAGCTTCTACGCATTTGCTCACCCTCACCCACCAGACCGAGGGGCTATTCAATAAGGCCATCGTTATGTCAGGCAGTGCTCTGTGCCCCTGGGCCCAGCCGCCCAGAAATAATTTTCCCTATCGATTAGCACAGAAGCTCGGCTATACGGGAGCCGACAAGGAGAAGGATGTTTTCGACTTTATAAACCAAGCCAAGGGCAGTGATATTGTGAAAGCCACGGCCACCCTGCTCAACAAGGATGAGAAGCATCATCGGGTGTTGATGGCCTTCGGGCCTGTGGTGGAGCCCTACAAAACCGCTCAGTGTGTGGTTGACCGGCCGCCCTACGAGATGATGCAGGACACATGGAGCAAGGATATTCCCTGTATGATTGGCGGCACCAGCTTTGAGGGCCTGCTCTTCTATCCCGGTGAGTAGGCAATTCGGAGGCCGTACTAGCCGTGATTTCCTAACGAGGTTTGATTTTCCAGAGGTTAATCGTCGACCAGCCACTCTGGATGAGGTGGGCAATTGCAAGAATGTCCTGCCCCTGGATTTGGACAAAAATATCGATCCCAAGGTTCTGGAGAACTATGGCCTGCAACTAAAGCGCTCCTACTTCGGCGAGGAGAACTGCAGCAAAGAGAACATCTTCAAGTTTCTCGACCTGGAGTCCCACCGCGAATTCTGGCATCCCATCTATCGCACGGTGCTCTCCCGCCTACGACAGAACTCGGCCCCCACCTACCTATACCGCTTCGATTACGACTCAAAGCTCTGCAATGCCATTCGCATTGTGCTGTGCGGTCCCGACATGCGTGGCGTTTGCCACGGGGATGATCTGTGCTACATTTTCCACAGCATGTTGTCCCATAAGACTCCGGCGGACTCGCCCGAGAATCAGGTTATCCGCGGCATGATTGATGTTTGGACCAGTTTTGCAGCTACCGGCAACCCGAACTGCGAGAGTCTGAAGGTCAAGTTCGAGCCGCTGGAGAGCGAGACGAACATAAATTGCCTTAATATTGGCGAGAGCATGGAAATTAGGCCCCTGCCTGAAATGGAGAAGCTCAGCTTGTGGAGCAGCTTCTATGAGCGGAATAAGCTGTAGGATCTGCCGAGAGACTCGAGATTGCTTTATTTTTTATAGCTTTAGCTACCTCAGTTATAACATCCAATTGCGTATTTATAATTGTATGATTGAGTGGCCGTGATGAGGGAAAACTTTACCTTTAAATAGGCTAATTATTATCGGCTCACAGTTATTTTAGTCTAAGCTTTTTATAACACAAACAAATCAAAAAGTAACGGTCGAGCTTGCCCGACATTTATGTACCCTGTACCTTTGCGTATTGATAAAAATATAATAATATTTTATTATTTTTTTAAATCATGATTTTATTTATTGTTTACAAAGTTTCAATCCACCCGCGCATGCTCGCGGATGCATGCTGCCATCTAGTGGGAAAACTCCTGCACTTAAGTTCCACCCAGCAGATCCAGTGCTTGCAACTTTCTATTAGGCTATCACTCCTAGATGGCGCCAGCATTTTTTTTTAAGATTAAATGCAGTTGTTGAAAAAGCGAATATTAAAATTGTTATGATATCGATAGCCAGGAAATTGTTTTTCAGGTTGTTGCGGGGAATAAAGAATAGAAATTCCCCAGCTTACAAATCTAATCACTGGACCCGCAGGATCGAACTTTAGATAGAGATTCGTAATAAACTCTGAGTAACACAGTTCGTAAATTTACCTTCTCAATAAAATTGTTGGTGTCCCTACTTCTTGATACATTTTACGTGATATACCATAAGTATACTTAGCTTTCTTGAAGATATTTTTCCCGCAAACTTATCTTAAGTTAGATATTTGATCACCCTTTTGATTTGTATTCAACTGGTCCATTGGATTTTGGGGGGTTCGTTTTGTCTTTTTATATTAGAATTCCAGTTTATGACTAAAGGTGTAAGGACCACCAAAACCAACTACACCAGATGAAAGGCAAGTGGTCGGCAAGACTGAACTGCAGCACCTTGTTGCTAGATGGCGCCAGCTGTAACTTAATTTAATTATGGAAGATCTGCTCCGCAAATGTCTTATTATATTTTACTCTTAAAAAAAATATAGTTCATGAAATCTTTAGATTGCATATAGAATTTTAGGGGAAATACCGCATGCGGCTTGAGTTCCAATTTGGGTTGTCAAATTTCCTCTCGTTGTGTGACACCAAAATTCCCATTGCCGTCATTTAGGGTGGTAAAAAAATGGTCCCTTCAACAAAGCGATGGTTCGCTGAGTCCGCGGATACCCGAAAAAAATTCATGGAGGGAATGTGGACCCGACAGTCCAACGGCTGCTGATCGTCTATGCGGAAATTTAATTTGCCCACCGCCGCGTTGAATTGTCGCTGGCCTTTTTCGCGGCGTTTTTTTTTTTTTTTTTGTTTTAGATTCGTTTTATGGTCACGGCTGTGACATGTGGGCGTGGCCAGTGAGTGTGTAAAAATGGGCGTTAACTCAATAAATTAGTCCGCTTTTCCTCTTCTATTTTCCAGTTCGTGTTCTTTCGGAATTTTGTGATGCGCTCTTGAAGTCCCACAAAAGTTTAAACCTCACTTTAATTTCAAATACCCCTTACCCCTTTTGCAAGTGGTAATAAAGGCAATGCAGTCGCAGTTAATAGAGAGCCGTGTTTGTTATTTTGCCTTATTATTTGATTGTGTTTGCTTAAAGCTTCTGTTGTATTTACACATAAGCCATTTTCATCTGCGCATATTACATTTTATTATAAGTTTTTATTCATTTTATACCCGAACCTGCAGCTGCAGTCAGTCCGATCATATTTGTTTGTGGCTTTCGCGCGGTTGCAGCTTAACAGTTAAAAAAAAAAATAATAAATACCCCCAACAACAAAAACTCTGGACTCAAACCGCAATTGTAATGGCGGCCCAAGGGCACGGGCCGGGAGTGGGTGCTGGTTGGAGTGGTAGAGACAAAGAGACAGTGGAAACTTTTATCAAATTAAATTTGCTGGATTACAGGTATTTAGAGTTTAACGGGCTGCGGTCAGGAGGCAAAGCAATACAAGTGGCATTAGCGGTTGTAATTGAATTTTCAGTTGTGTGAAACTTTATTTTAGTGCTGGGATAGTCTGGTCGGCGTGGGACTCGAACTCATTGTGGTTTCATTAAATTGACTATATGCCCACACACAGAGAATGATAATGACGTAGCTCATCCTAATGGAATTGTAATGAGCCGAGCAAAAAATTACTTTGTTTAAAACCGTTGTGTTTGGTCAATTCGGATTTGACTAGTTGACTGTTTGATTAACCAAGTCATTGAGTATGTCGGGCGGCAGACAAAGAATTCATCATCTTTATCGAATCTAGCGAAAGATCGACAACACAAATCTCGTCATAAATTAGAATGAGTCCATCTGAGCCTGCGGTCGCTGTTCTCGAAAAAGGCGTGGAAAAAATCCTGCTCGGCATCTAAACAGCGAAACGGGGGCAGCCGGAGGTGATGAGCAGCTGCTACCAGCGAGCGGCTCTTCCACTTAAAATATGCCAACAAATTATGTTCACACTTCAACGAGCGCGGACGCCGCCGGGGCTCAGTGGCTGCTCTGGCCGGGTGTCCTTCGGGCTGATGGCCGCCTGGACACAAATCATTTAGTGGCATGAATTATTGTCGGCGCTTAGAACGTGCTCACAGCGTTAAAGTGTCATTACTGGGAACTTAATGAGTCGGCGGATGGTGGCAGGCAAAGAAAAAAAAATTGAAAGCGATGTGGCAGGCTGGCCAGAAGGCAAGGGGTGGTTGGCTAACAAAAAAACTGTCGGCTCTGGGCAGTTCTTGGAGATGGACCGCCCCGACCCGACCCAGTCGTACCGACCGATGAAAGTGGCATCTGTTCGCAGATCGGCGGATATTCTACTTAACTTAAGGTGCATTTAGGATCCTGTAGACTCACAACGGCTGGACTTTAATGTTGCCTTCCTGTTCCCCTATAGTGAAGGGCATTGCCAAGGAAATCATAGCAAAAAAGTAGAAAAAAATTGATTCCGGGGAGAACTTATGTTCCAATACAAACATTTCTCCTTGGGTTCAGCCATAGTCTCTGTTAGATTTGAGGAGACAAAGCTGTCAAGTCAAGTTAAATTGTAAGCTAATTATAAGAATATTATTAGGTATATGTGCGTTAATAGTTAAAGAGTTGTATCTAAGCTCAGAGTGCAGCTCGGCAAGAGTTCTACTTAATTAATTTAAATGAAGAAGAGTTCTGTCGAAAAACTGGACACAGTTTTCTAAGATAATCCAGCAGAAAACTATTAAAAATCAAATTACTTGCTGCAACCACTAAATAGTACTATAAATTAAATTAAAAGGAAAGGTTGCTTATAATAAAAAGGAGAGAGATAAATATATAAAGACAGGGCAAGAATGAAATGATGGCATACATTTTATAACATATAATAAACCAAGATTAAACCTTTAATCTTATATTCATATTTATTAATTTTAACTTTGATGTTTCAAATATTGGTTGTTCATAAAAAAATTTCGCAGCACAAGATAAGCAAGAATAATTTCCACAAAATGTTTATTTGCAGTCTGAAGAGCATAGAAGAGAAGACGAAATGGTCTCTAACAAAGCTTAGGCCGATATATAAAATAAGAAGAGGGACACTGATCTCTTTAATCTGGGTATGCTTTGGGAACATAGAAATATTTTAAGCAGTAAATGAAAAGAATATGATATAAAGAAAGGATATTACATTTGGCTTTGGGCACACCGTATTTTATATTTTGGGGAGACAAACGAAATATTTAAAAATCGGTAGTTTAAACAAAGGACAGAAATTTTCAAGTCCACTCTCCTCCAGTCAGTTTAAATGCTTTGAAGGAATGCCAGTTTTTATAGATTAATTGTCCCACCTTTCTTATTTGTTGTTAATGCTCTCCTGTCTCTTTTTCAATATTGAAAGCTCAATCAATAGTTACTTTCGCCTCTGGTCGTCAAAACCTGGGATCGAAGGGCTCCGCGGGCCGCAAGGCCAAATTAATGAGATTCTCGATATTCGAAGGTCTCTGACGATAGTAAAGGCTGCCGATATAATACCCATCACTATTATCACTCACACACAAGCACACACACGCATTGTTCATTGTCTGCGTCTAATTTATGTGCCTGGGCTGCCGGCGTCGACGTCTCTGCCGAGGCGACTGCTTTGTTTGCCGCTCGGTCAGTGTTAATAAATAATAGCTGCTTTCTTTTTCCCATCGTGTGTGTGTGGGTGTTTGGTTTTTGGTTGAAAATCTAAATGAAATATTCATGTTCCAATGTGAGTGTGTGTGGGTGGTGAACGTGTGTGAGAGTCGGTTGATTAGTTTTGTAGCGACGTTAAAATTATTATCACTCATACGTCATGTGGGTCGGCAAAGTGCAACGTCGGCAAGGCCAAAAAGAAGTTAACCGCCACCGCCCAGCGCAAAAGAAAGTTGCAAACAAACATAAACAAAGTGTGTCGCGCAATCATTTTCAGCTGTGCTGCTGCAGCCCACGTGCCCGGGCATACAATTTGAGCATTTTATGCGGTCCGCGCTGGCAGCCAGTTTGGCAGCCGGGAAACGAATGCAGCGCCAAGAAACAAACAAATGGCTAGACGGGGCAGCTGAAATTTTAAAGCAACACGCCACACTGATTGCTCAATAACTTTGCCTTCAAAGTGCATGAAACGCACGCCGAGAAAGGGTCGAGTGGCGGGCCTTGGAGTGCATAATTTTCGCTGGCTGCGGCGAGCGGATGCTGCAAGTTCGGCGCTGCTGATGGTGCGCCCGTTCAGTCGTCCTTTGTGCACTTAAATTATTTTTTGTTGCTGTGCTTTTGTTTTTTAGGGACCCGAATGGAATTTACGCTTAAATTGAGTTGCGTTTTCGGCGGGCGACGCGTGGCTGCGTGGGCGTGGGAGTTGGCAAGCTTTTCGCGTAATTCGAAACACTTAAGTGCATAATTCATGCTGCAACATAATTGAGTTGCAGCAGCAGCACTTAAACCGCCTGCGTTCCACATTTCTCAACTGCCGGCTGAGGTGAAGTATCCCAGGCAAATCCAATGAGGCGGGCAAAGTCAACTTAACTGGGTTAGGTGGGCTTAGCTGGCGGACCATGGATCCATGGAATATGCGGGTAGTTTTGTGCCTTTATTTCTCAAGCACTTGCCTTCGTCTGTGGCAGCCCGGAGTTGGCCGCATATGAAATTAAGAGAATTCGCTTTTGCCATTTGGCCGTTGGCACATTTATTGCCAACAGCTCAAAGTTGCCACGGTTTTGTGCTTTTGCGAAAAATTAACTTTCAAATGACAACCAGCTGGGGGCCGTGCCGGGCGCACAAAGCGACAGTTACTAGCGTCCCAACAAGCCAGCCGTCCCAGCAAAACAAGCCGCATTAATTAGTGGAAACACAGGCAAAACCCAGCAGTGGCAGGCAGCATCAGGGCCAGGCGGTCAAGGCTTGGCAGCAGTGCTGCTCCCTTAGGATGCTGCCCACCGCCCTCCCAGCTGCCGGAGCACGTTTGCTTGGCCGGGACCGCTGACCTTCCTTGGGCTCCGAACAAATTAGGTATATGCACACTCCGAAGTGTCCAAAGCGGCTTAAATATATTACGCTACCCTAGCTATCTGTGGGCGGCGGGTGCGTGCGTGTGAGTGCATTTGTTTTACGACATTTTCCGTTTTGCTCTGTGCGCGCTCAGCGCGCTGACGCTGTTGGCGCCCCCAAAAAGTAGGCAACACTTAGCTGATATGCATCGAGTGCATTACTTTTGTGTGTGCCAGAGAGTCGGTCGGCGCTCGTGTGTTTGTGTGTGTGAGTGAGTGAGTGGCTACGCTGGCCGTTATGTATTTTACGCTGACACTAAAAGCTATTTGTAAATTTCGTGGTTGCAATTATGTTTGCCACACGTTCCGCTCGGCCGATGCGCTGCCACTGACCGACCCGACAGCGGGCACCCTTGACGCCCCCATGACCACACACACTTAACACATCGCTCGTTCTAGTCGTACTGCTTGTCCTGCTGGGCTCTACATTTTGTATACCCTGTAGTAACACACAAATCGACTTCCATTCGCGATGGACGGAGAGGCTGAGGAAATTTTAAAATGTGATCAAACTTAATCAAATTTAACTTCTTGAACGCTTTTTTAAGAGTTGCCTTTTTACTTGCCAGTTTTGCCTTGAAATATTTTTAGAGTATTTCAGGCTCGGCTTGGCTATGCAACTCGATCGGCTTCGGCTGCATTTTTTGTGGTGGGTGTGTCTGTGCGGCTTTTCTGGTTATTATTAGTTTGCTGTGGCTTGCTGGCTGTGGCCAGTTTAGGTTTGTTGTGTTCTTTTTTGGTCACACACACTCACCCACAAAGCCTTATATACGCATAAATATGTCGGCTATCTGCTGGGTCAAGCGAGCATCCTTTTAGGTTGCGTTGGGTTGAATTTTTTTTTTTTTTTCAAAATAGTTGGGAGCTTGGGTCGCTTTGTCGACCGGGCTGATTGGGCTGCACTTTTCCTTTTCAATTAGGCAACTTGAAGATACTTAAAGTCCGCGGGGATTGATGAAATCCGTCGGGAAGTTTTTAGCATAGTAAATCCCATTAAAAATATTTATCCAGCAAAAAATAAACCATCGCCAAGCAGACAGAACATTTCCGGCATGCGAAAAACTTTTCCCATTACGAAATTGTTTCCAAAAAAAAGGCAAACTGTAGTTTGTGGGATAAGGGGGCACCCCCAGCCCCCCTGCAGATCTGTGGATATGCAACAAGAAAGTATTTAAACAAAAAGAAAAAACAAATGCTATTCACCGCCTCTCCTCTTCCAACGATTCATTGGTTACGCTCAAAACTTTCACAGCTCAGCGAAGAAGAAAAAAGAGGAACTTTTCTCCCGAAACAAGGCAAATATTTGGCCTAAAAATAAGCAACAGAAATTAATAAAATTTGCATTACATTTGACTTTAAGAGAAAGTGCAAGCGTCGCCAGTTGCTTTCCCATTTGATTTCGTTTCATTTATTTAACTTGACTCATTTCTGGTTGACAAATCCTAAGCAAATTGGCCAACTTTCTCCTTCCGTTCGACTGACTCACGGAAGTCTAGCAATTTCACACTTTTCCCTGAACTCGCCTGAACATCAAAATTAAAAAAAAAAAATCCCCGCTTTCCGGCAAGCGAGCGGGGACCTTTCAGCTGCCATCGCAATTGTGAAAAGTTACGCAGACAACAATATCCGTTGAGCATTTTCCGGGCGCGGCTGGGGCCGGGTGGCCATATGCAACATGACAACAACTGTTGTCAACATAACGGTGAACACAGGACCCCGAACAGGTGGAGCGTGCACCTGTGCCAGTAGTTGAGAGTCTTGCAACTTTCGGCTGGAGTAACTTTTTGCTAATTATCCGCTTGGAACTCTGACGGTTTGGGCTGCGGCTGTTAATTACTTAAAACATTTACATTTCCGTTACGTAATTAATCGCGGTATGTGGCAGGTGAAATAAGTTTGCGGTAACTTTCCCTCTCTCAAGCTCCCGCAGCTTCTGTTTCGCCAGCTGTGCGGCCAACGCAACGTATACGCAATCTGTGGCAAAAATCCTACGACCCTCACACACACAAATAAACCAAACAAAATACAATGATTTCGATTATCTGGTAAACACATTAAATTCCACACCGCCAACATTATCCCCGCCACGACCCAGCCCGCGGCTCCAGACTTGGACAGCTGCCGGGCAGGCCATGAAATTCGCGTGCGCCAAAAATATTTATTGGCTTAGAACGCTGGCTGGCAACGAGGCTGCGAACAAAATAGAAATCGCAACAAGCTGCCTGTGCTTCCAGAGGTCGAAACGAAACAACGGAAGTACAAAGTTGAGGTATCAGAGACCAGGAAGTGCATATCGCGCAAAGGAAATGCACCGGCAACAGCGACAGCAAATAAATACGAAACAGCCGGACTGCGTGACAATCCGAATAAAAGATACTCTCAGGAAATATTTCGTGAAAAGAAGAATAGGCTTAAAGTCCTTTAGGATACCCGAAGCGGATTTGGGCCATTTTAAATAAATGAGTTTAAGCATTATTTGAATCATTTAAAGAACGTCCAAGAATTTCTAATATTTTCCGTTTTATAATAATTTTGCTTAGTTAAATGGACCCAAGGTTTAATTTTTAAAATATTTTTTTTGATTATGTACCACAAAAATTTTATTTGATTGCAAATTTTCGGAGGCATTTTAAAAATTAAAATTTGAATGGCTTTTGATTTTGAAATTTTATTAAAATCCAACTTTAGTGAACATTTGAAAATTTGAGTACCTAAAACATTTATCTTTTATGGTTTATTTTAGGAAATAAAATAGTATTACAATTCTATTTGACTGAAAGTCCCCGTTGAAATATTTTTGAGATTTCTTTGGTTTTCTAACAAGTTAAAGATTTCATTCAAATTTTAATTGAACCAATTTCCATGAATTCTTCGTTGCATTTTTTTGTGCCCACCTTCCAAATTTCCCGTGATGTGTGCTTTGCGTAAGTCAAGTCGAGAATACCTTGCCAGGGCTCGTTTGACAGGGAAATGGATGGGCAGACCGCAGTCTGAAATCAGCGACAGGAATACATATCGTTTGCTCGTATAAAGAAATCGCGACGCGACTGACAAATAAAATTGCTGGAAAAATGCTCACAGCCGCTCAAATCAAATGGCAAAATGTCCGGGCAACAAAACTCGGGTCGGGTCGGGTAGCTGCAACTTTTCGCTGCCTGGGAAATTGGAAAATTGCAAATCACGTACTACCGCCGCCGCCGCTGCCACACACCAAAGGGAAATAGAAATGCATTCCCACACCTCCGCCCGCCCCGCTCGCCGTTGGTGCTGTCTGTATTTATTTTTTTCTCGGTGAGGTCACAACAGGGGAAATAAATCCACAGCAGGTAAGCCATAAAAATGCGTTTTTATTGCCGGCTCCGTTGGCATATGAAAGCCCAAATTGGAGCACTAAGTCGGCCCCGCTAAGCAGGAAGCCAAAGGGCCAAAAGTGTGGAGTTGGTAAAAGACGAGGGCTTGTTTATTCTTTAAACCCACCTCACTCATTTGAAAGGCAATAAAAAACTTGTTGCCCCCACATCCTTGCCCACTTACAATGTTTGTCTTGGCCGCTTGGCCACCTTGCCTGCTAGCCGGGAAATTTAAATTTTCTAAATAAAAATACTTTTGAACATGGCCACGAAGAGCAACCAAAAAAGGACCCCACCTCCACCCACAGCCAAGCGCAACCCAACTCAACCCGGCCCAGCTCAGCCGATGGCTTTGTAGCTTCTCTTCTATTATTGCACGCTTTGCATGTGTCAACACGGGGGACACGTTGATGGTTGAATGTAAATGCGGCCAATGTGGGCGGCGAAGGATGCTCGCTGTTCGGTGGGCGTGGCGAAACAGAAAAATGCGCATGCCTAAAAGCCTGCTATGTTTGTTTAGGTGCGATGGTAAACACTTGTTTTGTTGTCAAGTTTCCTCGACGCTGCTCTCCGCCGAGTTTGCTCGGTGGCCGTGTTGCTGTTTGCCGCTTTTGCGGTGGGCGGGGGGAGGGCTTTGCCAAGTTTATTGCTTAGTGTTTTTCCTTGTGGTTCGTATTTAAAATAGACAAAGTCCAAAGTTCGTGGGCGTTCCCCCGTTCAGGTCTGTTTGTGTTGTTTTGCCTCGAAGATCGCAAACCTTGTAAGTTATTCGCTGTAGCCAATTTATTCCGAGCTTCCCTCTTCACCCCTCATGGTAGAGGCATCTTAATGCTTAAAATAAATCAATTTTTAATGACCCGACTCCTGCAATTTCCTTGTCAGTTCGTAAAATGCGCATATGCAAAAGGCCCTAAGTACCTAAATGCATTCCATATGCTGACGCTTGGTTAATCCCATAAAACTTGCATAAGGCAGCCCCCCACTTACGGCCCCAGAGTGGGGCTATAAAAGCCCTTGGCCATTGAGGTGCTAAGCAAACAAAGCGCCTTGCATTGGACGGCGAAAGTGGGCCATAAAGAATGATTAAGTTGCAGGAAAAAATAATTTTATGGTTTTTAATAATTTCGCGCACATTTTTATTTGGCCAGCAAATTGAAAGCATAAATTCCAATGAACTGTCAGCTTTTGAGGATTTCCTGGAAGCCTCGAATTTGCGGCACGCCCTCATCGTCGCCCCACAACGCAATGAAAGCCCCGAAAGATACAAAAGACTTTTCAGCAATTTCGCGCTGACATTTTTCACCCATGAAAAGACCAAATTCTCGGATCACTTTTACTTCGGCTCACCGCGTCTGGGAATTCTTCTGCCGGACATCGAGAGCGAGGCAGCCGAAACGATGATTGCCAATGAGTGCGCCACCGGGGGAATTTTCAACAACTCCCAGGCCTGGTTGATGCTGGGCTTTCAGCCCTCAAACTCTGGCCAAAACGAAAAATTCATTAAAGGGAAATTCGGCCACTGCAACATTAACATCGACGCGGATATTACGGTGGCTCTGCGGCCCCAAAACGGCAGGTGAGTGTTGGCCACTCAAATGGGATTTCTAACATTTCGCTTTCAGTTTCCCTTGGATCCTGTACGATGTATATAAAGTGAGCCATGGGCTCAAAACACCGCTGCAGGTGCAGCCAAAAGGATTTTGGTCGGCCGGGCTCCACTTGCAATTGCTGCCGCAATTTCAGACCTCTTGGGTTCTCCGGCGTCGAAATTTTGGTGGCGTTCCACTCAAAGGAAGCACTGCGGTTGGTATCACCAGGAAATCTTTATACGCACTTTCAATTTGAATTTGTTTAGCTCTTAGAGAAGCCGCAGGGGTTCGACAGCCTGGATTTTCTGGCCAATGAGGACATGAAGCAGCTTGATCCGATGCAGCGGAAGACTTACCAGCTCTTCAAGTACATGGAGATCTTCAACAACATGAGGTTCCATTGGTTCTTCACAGCCTACCGATTCTGAATCGTCTCTCTCTCTCTCTCTTCAGGATTGAGCCTCTGTTTACCACCACCTGGGGCTTGGTGCTACCCAATGGCAGTTGGAACGGTGTTGTTGGCCAGGTGAAGTCCGGTCAGGCGGACTTTGCCTTGTGCCCGCTGCGCCTGCAGCCGGATCGGTCAGAGGTCTTACAATTCCTCTCCTGCATTCACAATCAGCCGTAAGTGAATCTGTTGTTCTCTCGGAAGTCTCCAGCAATTCTTTCTTGCAACTCAGCATTCACTTTCTGCTTCGGCATCCGCGGCGTAACAGCATTCGGAACATATTCTTTGAGCCACTTGGCGAGCAGGTGTGGTGGTGTGTGCTCGGCCTCGTGGCGGTCAGTTCTGCGCTACTCATGGTCCAGATGAGGCAGGAGAGCCGTTTGCATTCGACGGACAATCGGTTGAACTTCATTTGGTTCACCATTTTGGAGACCTTTCTGCAGCAGGGCCCATCGACAGACGTTTTCCGCTTGATTTCCACGAGACTTTTGGTCTTTTCCTGCTGCCTGTTCAGCTTCATTTTGATGCAGTTTTATGGGGCCTTCATCGTGGGATCTCTGCTGTCGGAGAGTCCACGGACCATCACCAACCTGAGGGCCTTGTACGAGAGCAGCCTGGAGATCGGCATGGAGAACGTGACCTACAATTATCAGATCTTTCGCAGTGATCCACGCGAGCTGGTCCGCAATATCTACACCAAAAGGATTTGTGCAAGTTTGCCGAACAACATTCTAACCATCGAGCGCGGAGTGGAAAGGATCAAAAGCGGCGGCTTTGCCTTTCACTCCGCCATCGATCGTCTCTATCGCCTGCTGCTCGACGTGATGAACGAGAACGAGTTCTGCGAACTCCAGGAAATTAGCTTCAATCCTGTTTACGAGGGCTCATCAGCTGTGGCCAAGGGTTCTCCTTGGCGGCAACACTTCAGCCTCGCCATGCTCCATTTCCAGGCCACGGGGCTGGTGCGCCACCTCAACAGGCGGTGGTCGGTGGCCAAGCCCGACTGCTCGCTGGTGCAGAAGACCGAGGTCGAGGTGGACCTTGAGCATTTTGCCCCGGCGCTGTTTTTGCTCACCTTCGCTATGTTCTGCAGCGTGGCGGCCTTTCTTGTGGAGCTGGTGGTGGTTTGGAAATTTCGACTCCGGCCTGTCCGCCGGCGATGAAATGATTTAATAATCAGTTCTGCCTGGCAGGCGTGCAGCCGGAAATTTGTCGCTTGTAATGTTTTCTGCATTTTTAATCCAAATAAATCATTTTTAATAAAGCTAAGTCGCCGGCGTTGTGTCGCCAGCCCAAGGCTCTACGCCAGAGAGAAATTAAAAATTCCATTAAACTGCAAAGACTTTGTCGTCCAGTTTTCGCTCGAGTTGCTGTCCAAAATTTCCAGCTTGAGAAAAATTCCCCTTTTTTTATGAAAATTTGGATTGTTTGGTGCTTGGAGCGCTCTTAATATTCCACAGAGCAGGAAGAGCTGAAAAATTGTTGTTAAGGCCATCAAATTAATTGGAAAATAATCTCATTTGATTGCACTCGAGAGAGTCCATTAAACCGGATGATTATGGCCCCCTCAATGCAGTGCGAACCATTACCACTGCACTTAAACGTCGCCGGCCTGGCCTGCCTCGCTCTCGACTGCTTCATTGAGGCAGTGGCATGGGGCGGGCTCTACACAGTCTTCAATTAAGTTGTCATAATATGTGGAGACATTTTGACAGATAAAACGACTGCGGCGGGGGCGGGGACGGTAACTCTAATTGGGTCGGCGTCGCACGTTGGAGGCACTCGAGTCCCTGGGGTGTCTATAAAGTTCTTTGAAGCCGACGAGTTTAATTTTTATACCCCTAGTAGCGCTAGGAAGGGTATTTCGGCTTACCCTCATAAGTTGTGTTCAATTACCCCTTCATTGTTTCGGCATTGGCCGGCTTACGGCTCTATAATTGCTCCATAAAGCCAATGGGATTGTGTGTGGAGCGGAAATTCCTTATAGAGAAGAAGGAGGCAGGTCGGCCTGGCGGGCCGACCATTGGCCCTTCGTACATGTCAAATTATGTAAATTTACAACATGATTAAGCTCGTTTAGAGGGACAACGCGTTTGGATTGTGTTTGTTTTGCAATTCAAATGAATTTACATCCGCTCCTGGGCCGGCCGAGTTACGCCCCCTTCCCCCATCGCAATTCGGTCAACGGGTATTGACATATTTGCTACCCCACAAATACCCCTACGAGGTGGCACAGTAGACCCATTTGTTTGTTGTATTTGCATTTATCTGTGTGACTGTCATGACCAACGATTGTTGGATAAATTCGTATAATTTGTACAATAGTATCCCTTTGAAACCAGAGACACACAGCAGCCAAAGTATCAATTTTATGTCCTTCACTCGATATGAAATGGGTTTAAAGTGCAGATATATGTCGTTTATAGGCCATCCGATATGGAACGCACTTTTGTGCTGCTGTTTCCTTTAACAAGCCCGATGAGCAAAGTTATTAAAAGCTTTAAATATTTTCACTAAGAAGCTGGGAGGCTTTTCTGAAACAAAATCATTTTAAATCGATTTTAAGACTTGTATCGATTGTTTCTGATATTGCGCATTACTTTCTCTCGTTCCTTGCGTTGGACTTTGTAAATGAAAGTGAAAAGAAAATCCCAGTGAAACATTCGATTGCTGAATGCATTCAATCGATAACACCTCTTCGCAACCTGCGTTAACCCTGATGCGGCTGCTGGTGGAAGGACCAGAAGTCGGCGCCACAACAACAAAAACTCCGCTAAATATTTTTCGCAATTTATGTTGGCTGCCTTTGCTGGAAACTTTTGCAACTTCTGTGCTGCATTTACACGGTTTCCTGGGCCGGCGCCGCCGCCGCAGGATCCCCACTCGCATCCACCGCTGGTGGAAACGGCAACGACAGCGGAGAACGGGGTCTGTGGGTGTTTAGCCCGGGGCTCGTCTGTGTTATGTACTTATTATAAAATAATTAAGTCCTTTAGGAAATTATAGTTTTTTTTATTGCTTTTCCTCTGTGAGAGTTTTTCCTCTCGCCTTTTGCGCTGGGTCCTTCGCCTTTTGCTTTTTTATTTCTCACACACAATCTGTGCGCGATTTTGTTTCATGACTGCTGCTTTTTTTGCCGGAGACCAATTCGCGTCATGTTTCGTTTTCCACTGAGATTTCTATGCTTTGCTCGAGTTCCCTTTTTTGCAGTTCCTGCAGCCCCTCGAGCAGGGCGGAGCTGGGCGGAGTTCGGCTCAAAGGGAATTTAATTGCTTGTGTTTTAATTCGGGCTTCCAATTGCCTGTGGCGGCGGCCAACGTTTTTTCAGATTACGGAATACATCGACGGGAAATTAGTTTAATTATGACAGATCTGCTCTCGCCCCCGACCCCCCATTCAAAAATTGATGTATTCTGGCAGCTGTTGGCCAGCTCCAGACGAGCCGGCTGTGGTTCTTGGCATGCGAGTAATAAGCTGTCTATTTAATTAATTATTTTTGTCTGCAGAAATTTGGCTCTGTCTGCTCTCAATTACCACAGCCCACAAAGTCGCAGCCGGAGCCTCGGCCATAATGAATACTTAATATTAAAGGGATTTATCCGCACTTTAGAAATGGAATTGACACCAGCCGCCACCAGAGTGGAGTCCACTTGATAAATCCTGCACAGATGGGACAGTCTGGACGGATTTCCGTGTGAACATTCAACATGCCCAGGTGCACACAATCGATGCAGATATTTCTCGGCCGAGTGTCGCTCTTTCTCGGGCACTTTATAAGCTTAATCGCGAGAGCCTGCAATGTCCAATTACCCAAGAGCCATTTGAGCTAACTAAGCAAACAGCCACCGCCGCTGCCAGTCCGCTGTTATAATGATAAACAAGCATGGCCGGATTGGTCCGGTGAACGTGACAAGGATAATAAGCGCTAACAAGGCGTGAGAGGCAAGCAGGTAGCGCCTTGCTCCTTTAGCTTGAATAGAAAATAAACAGAAGCCGAGGCCGCATTCAATGAGGCAAAATGTGGTGACCACCCGCAGCAGTTAATGAAACGTAACGAAGTTGCAGTGCCAGGCAATTCATGGAATGGAAATTAATTACAAAAAGTTTCCATCGACCTCGGCTTTCTTGTTTTGGGGCGGGGGAAAAAAACCAACCCAATCAATTTTGGTCGGCGACAAATGGACGCCCCAAATGGTTGGGGAATCGTTAATCAAATTTAAATTTATTTGGCTTTGGCCAAGTGCATGGCAGCCACCAAATTTATCATGGACTAGGGCCTGTCCATTCCCAACCAACGTCCACCGTCGCCATCTGTCTGGCTGTCCAACTGTCTGTCTGTGCATAATTTTGACGCTTAGTTTCGGCCAGGATATGTCGAGAGAGGTCGGCCGGTCTTTGGACATATTTCGTTTGTTTTTGCCAGGCGGTGCATAAATTTGCATTTCAATTGCCTGCCATTGCCAAATGCGCTCTGCCCGGTTTTTGTTGTTGTTGCCGCTGTTGCAGGCGTTGTTGTTGCTCTTCTCGATTTGCCATTTTAATTAGGCATTGCCATCGGTCGGGCAGCCGTCAGCCGGCAGTATGGCATTTGGTTCTGATTATGAGTGCGGTTCCTGATTTGGCGTCACCGCCCAACTAGCCGCAATCCCGGCCAGGCCAAGTGCAGCCTCAAACGCGGCCAAAGGGATGACCACGCAAAGTTGTGGATTGTCGGCTTCAATTTGGGGAAACCTCAGACAACCGGCCCTAAAAAGGCAGCTCTTTCCGATCGATCAACCGACCAATTGTCTTGCAGTTCTGCTGTTTTCATGGCTGGCAATAAAACTGCATAAATTAAATATTACTCCCCGCCAGACTTCGTTTCCGTTAATGTTGGACACACGTGTATCCTCTGCCACACCCACACACACACACAGCATCTGCTTTGCATGTGTTTTTTTTCCTGTTGTGGGCAACAAACTTTCACATTTCCGTTTGTTTACAGGGCAAATTTCGGCAACTAAAACCCAGAGAAATTTTCGAAACATTCCAACCGGCCGCTGTAAAATCTCTCTTGGCATTTTTCGTTTAAGTTTGGTGAATGCGAAAATCGACGTTTCAGCGGTTCGGCCCCGCCCACGTGTCCCCGTGGGGAGACGGGCGGCCAGTTGGCCGCCGCTGCCGTTTCCGCCTTTTACAGTTCACGTGCGTGTCTGCGGCTGCGGGTGCATTTTCGCCCATTTGCATATGTGTGTGGGTGTGTATATGGCACGCTTGTTGACAATTCTGTGGTTAAGCGCTGTCCCGACAAGTTCACTAAATTACCGAAAAAAACTGCGTTAAAATAAAATTCAACCAAAAAGCAGAGATCAACAGACATTCGATAGAGAATGAAATCTGATCCCAGTAGCAAATCTTTGAAATGTTCACGGTTAAATAAGTCGAAAACTCTTAAGCAACATTTTGTGAGCACAATTTACAAACATTTTATTCCTGCGTTCAAAATTTGCATATATTCTTACTGATCTGAAATGGGATAAAAAAAAAAAACACCGCACACTCAGCAGACCAGCGCCAGTTGCCGAGTAAAAACCGGAAAGTAAAAAGAATGAAAACAAAAGCAAAGCAATGTAAAGCGGGCTGATAAGCTAGGGTATGGGGAACTATAAGCTGTGTATCAAAATCATACGCCACCTAAAAATGTGTTTTTGAGTTGGTGACTATTTTTGAAAACTATTAATAAGACCTTCAATTTAGTTACCGGATAGCTAGAAAACCAGATTCAATCCGAGCTGCAAGTATTATAGGAATTTCCTGTTAATAGAAGGTTTATTGATCTCGATAATCCCTTTCAATAATTTTTGTTTTTATAATTTTATTTCTATTCCTGCTTGGCAACAAAAACAGATGCATTGTATCCTTGAGGAAATTCCAGCTTTGTCAGTTCGCCTCGAGAACTACCTAATTAGAATTGCGGTAATGTTAAGCCAAAAGCGATGAAATTGGAGTCAAACGTTTGGGTAAAAAGTTGAACCAGCCACTTGCACAAAACATTGTCGAGTTTTCCTGGCCCTCAAATACGTGAGAGGACCCCAAAAAACAAGTCACTTGCTCACATCTCCCAAAACTGCAGCGGTGTATTTTTTTCCCTCTAAACTTCCAAATGCAAATCCCACTCAACATTAGGTAATTTAGTTAATTGCCAAGGTAAAACTTTGTCGGGTAAATTAAATAAAGTCTAATTAAATTTGGGGAAATTCCGCAAAAACTTTCATACACCAGAGTTGAGCACTTGAATTCCTTTAAAGTACCCGTGATGGAGGTTCCCGTAATTAAGAAAATACTCGGTATAATGCAGGGTGACACAGTAACAGAGGATTTCTGGTCTCGTACATGCCAAAGTTCCCTTACGACGGCCAGCCAAGCACACTGGCAACAGGAATCCCCTTCAAAGAACCCAAAACAAAGTCAACAACTTTCCATTCTGTCAATGGAACAGCAGCCACAGCAGTTGCCGCTTTGCATATGCGACTAGGAATAATTTTTCAATCCCAAAAGCGAGACCAGCGCGGAGTGCGAATGGGGCAGTCGGCTCCTGACACATTGACAAAAGCTGCAAAGAGCCTCAGAAACTTCAAACTTCACCACAGCCGAGAACGACTCCCAAATGTGAAGTGGTAGACCGAAGCGATGGCAAGGGTGGGGCAGGGGCCTGCGTATCCTGGCGTTCCTTGCCGTCGCAATTTGCTGGAGCTGGCTGTGTATTTCTTTCGGGTTTTTCTTCGCCATCTTGCAGTTGCTGAAGGAAATTACAAACCAAAGTAAACGCCGGCAGCCACTGCCGCCAAGGAAGTTGTTGACGCTTGCCCCTCCGAATGGTCGACTGGTTGGTCGCCACTAGCGGCCCAGTCCATCCAGAGTCCTGCCCGAGTGCTGAGTGTCAGTGTCATATCCTGTGCCAAAACTCTGCACACAGCGGGCAGGAGGGCCGCCAGCCTGGACCCAAAACACGCTGGGGTGACTGCTCCTCACATTACAAATGAATAATTTATGCACTGCTGGTGGGCTGAAGGGCCATTCCGGCCCCTTCTGTTGGCTCCCTCTCGGCCCAGTCAAAGGGCAATGAGTTGTGGCTGCGCCCGTCCACCCCCTAGTGGCTAAAATTTCTAGTCAATGCTGCCCCTGTCCGTCTTCAAATTACAAGACTTGGTGTGAGAATTATCTACTTAGCGGCAGTCAAGTGCCAACAACGTGAAAAGAATGCGGCCAAAGTGGAGCGAATCCTGCCACAGCCCCACTGACGGTCGACGGTCGAGTACTCCACTCTTCCTGCGCCTTGCACATATTGAGCTATGACTTAATTGGATAAGAGCCAGGATTTGCTTTTGGCTGCACTGCTTTTTCAAAAGCAGCCTTTCGGCTTGTGGTTAAATATATAAAAAAAAAACAGAAAATATTTTTTTGAGCTTTGTGTGGAAAAGAGAAAATTAAAATTAAACGCCTCTTGCTATGCCCAATTTTGTTTTTATTTTTCGTAATCTCTTAAATGGGTCAGTAAACTCAGAACTGAGTCGCAATTCAAATTCATTTCTAGTAAATATTAAAATTAATCAAAATTGTAAAGCAAAGTGGATGTAATCTTTCTTTGTCATCTACAAAAATTACAGGGAAATAAAATCACTCAATCTAAGACTCTTCTTATATTGTAACTGATTTTTGGGAATATCGGGGAATTATACTGAAAGTTTATTTGATTCCAAATTTTATTCAGCGCAATTGTTCAAAGAAACGTAGGCAAGGATTTATCAAAGATCAACTGTAAATGCATTCGTGACTTCTGCTTTTTTATCCACCATTACAATGTCGATCCCCAGATCAAATTTATGGTTCCTGTTCATTCTCTTTTCAAATTTCTGCTCTTAAATTCTTAGAAGAAAGAGATTGATCATTATCAACAGATTTAAAGAGTATTAATTTTTACTCATTTTTAATAGCCGCATTATTCTCGAATTAAGTAATTTTGCCTTTTCAATCCGAATTCAATACTCTGCCATCGCTTATTATAATCTCTCTGTCCCTATATTTGTCGTTCTGTCTGGGGATGAACAATAATTGACACACAATTGACATTTGAAGAAAGGAAGCCACCAAATACTTAAATATACCGCGAAAAAGAACTTAATTTCAATGTTCGAAAGTATAGGGAGTATTTCAGTCGGTCAAGCTTTTTACTTGTTTGCATGAGAAATTTTATTGGGGTTCTTTAAAGCGATAAGGTCTCTGCTGCCGACAGTTCAAGTTGGGCATTCGTAGAATTTGGATTGTTTTTTTAATATATTTAGAATTTTTTTGGTATTAAATAAAATGAAAAGAATTTTTTATTTCATCGCTCTAATTTGTGGACTTTTAATTTTTCCGTCGGGTAAGTCACTCGAAAATTGTATGTTCTTTTCATACGAATTTGTATAAACTTAGATGTTTACATCACATAAGATTACTTTTGGGAAACGAATTTGAAAGATTCCAAGCCCGACAAATATACCTCAAATGAGCCGCGAAATGAGCTCATCGTTTCTAGAAATTTTATAGCTTTTCTTTTGAAAACATTTGGTTTTTAAGATGATTAATATTAATCTTCCGATTACCGGTATACATTTTTTTTGCATAGCAAGCCAACTATTTATTTAAAACTGTCGTTAATGGACAACGATTAAATTCATTGGTTTAGACTTGGCTTATGGATTATGAGAGTTATAAGAGGAAATGGGGACATGTAGCTGTTTTACAGCTTACGATGTGTTAGGAAGGTCCAGTGGGCGGGTCCTAGGCAGCCTCCTCGTCTGCTCGCTGTTATCCAGAAGGGAGATGGCCAGAACGTTTGGGTGATCGTGTAACTTTTGTATATATCTCTTGCAATTTTTTACAACTGATGATGTATGTATATAATAACAAGAAAAGAATCGATCTAGCACCATCCGGCGGTCAATCTGTCTGTGCAAACCAAAGCTTCTTAGATAGATTTAGATGGTGAGGACCAATAAAAGAAATGATCGCAATATTTGATAAATATCAATAGTTTAAAAGATGTCAAATATTACTGGAGAAAATCAAACTCAACTTTCTGGGCAAGAAAAATAAGCGTGGCCCGCATATAAAAGTGGAAGGAGAAATCAAAAAAACCACGAGCTTGGTTTGTGGAATTGCGGGCAAATTTTCAGTTACTCAGAAATCCAAATCTGTGGTTTGCGGTTTTGAGATTGATTATTATTTTAATTAATTTTCACTTTCAATTTCGTTTGCAGCTCAAACTGAGTCCCCATGTGGCTCCAAGCAATTCCATTGCGGCAATGGGACCTGCATTGGTGAAGAAAAGCTCTGCAATCTGGCTAAGGATTGTCCCGATAACAGCGATGAGAGCTTTTTGGAGTGCCACGATCGTGAATGTAATTTCGAAAAATGCTCGTACGGGGCTTGTTACGAAGAAAGCCACAAGTGCAATGGCCATAGAGACTGCTGGGATGGCACAGATGAAAGTAAATTGATGTGCTTGTCAGAGCTGGACAAAGACAAGTACTTTTATGAGCTGCAAGGATCCTGTTCAAGTAAACATGTCCTTCAATGCAAGAACACAACAAAGTGTATTGACCTGGACGGCATTTGCGATGGTACCACCGATTGTCCCGATGGCAGCGACGAAGCGGCCGACCTTTGCCTTGGGGCCCAATGTGATTTGGACACTTTCCGCTGCGGCTGCGGCAGTTGCATACCGCAAATTCAGCAGTGCAATCATGTTATTGACTGTCCTGACGGTACCGATGAATTGCCACCACTGTGCAAGAAAATTGTCGATTATTGGCCAGAGCATGAAGCGTGGATAGCCGTGCCAAAGAGTGCACACAATCAGCAGCTCAAAGGCCAGCTAGATGCCAGTCCTCCATCAGAGACTTACAGTGATGATCGTGGAAGCTGTTATCTTCAAGCCCGCATTAATGACTTAAAATTTGATTACCACATCGAGAACTATACCAAAGTGCCCAATGGAACTGACTTTAAATTCCGTTGTCGTACCGGTTTCATAATCCAGGGTTCCTCCATAAGCACCTGCCTAAATGGGTTTTGGACCAGGACGTGGCCGACTTGCGTGCGTTATTGCAACAAATACGAGGCCGTATATGCAGATACATATACAGCCACCTGCAGTTACTTGGGAATGGATCGAACTTGCCAGGCAAATGAGTGGATGGTCGCATCACAAATCGATTTAAAATGCCTCCCCGGTTACAAAAAGTCAACTCAGAGGCTTCACTGCGACAACTCCGGGGTATGGACGACTGGTTCCCACGATCCACCATTCAAATGCTTCCCTGGTATGTGGAAGAGAGTTAAGAATTGGGTGGGATCAGTTTTTAAAAAAATATTTAATTAAATTGATCTTTGGCTTTAATCCATTCGAAAGCGGGCGAGGCTTGGGACTTCCGTCGACCCAAAAGTCGGCAAAGCAGCCATAAAATTTATGCTCATTTGCCAGGACGAGGCAGGTGGCGCACATAACGAATACATCAGGTACGCCATGGCCCCTGTGGCCATGCCGGAGAGCGTCGGCTGTCAGATGCCTGCCATTTGCCATTTGGCGCACACAAAGCGGCATTTGTTTGTCGATTTATAAACAATTCCATTGTCACTTGTTAGTGTTTCCATTTGCCAGTTATTTCCTTTTTTCTCTGTCAGTGTTCCCATTCGTAAATCAACATCATCGATATGCAGTCCGATTTGCCAACGACTGCGACGATTGAACTTCCACTCAGTCCATTTTCACAATTCAACGCGGGCGCAGGGATCGATCGATGGTCGACTTTCAAATTCATTCAAACACCAAAGAATTCAAAACGAAATGCACACAAGAATTTGCCCGCTGGCCTGTAAATTGTTCAAAGCGATTTCGGCTTACGATTTTACCGCTTTTTTTCACGGCTCGTCAACGATCCGCTCAACTGGCTTTTAATTACAGACAGGCCCCGCAAACCAAATCAACCTGATATAACCAGCAGATTTTTAAGGTTTCGCAATTTTTAGATCGAAAAGCAAAACCGGCTTAATGCTCTGGTCCACCGCAATTGCATCAACAACCAAGCAGGGCTAAATACAAAGGCGCTGAGGAAGTCAAAACTTCAGACGACCGGAGAGTGTTGGAAAAAGTTAGGAAAAACCAACCAGCCCCTCACCACTGCCTTGGACTTTCCTCGGAAGGAGCCCGAACTTAAAGTGAGGGTTTCCTTTTATATTTCCGGTGAGATGAAAGTTTTGCCAAGCAGACTTGGGCTGGGCATTCAATCACTGCAAGTGCTGCAAACTGGGGCAGGGCGCCCGGCCGCGCGGGGGTGCGCCGCGCTGCCAACTTGTTTTTATTTATAAATATCGCATGCCTTCTGCTGTCGGAAGGCTGCCGGGCAGTCAGGCAGCATTTCAGCATTTTTAACGCAAACTTTTAACACTTCACCCCAGCAACGCAACCGAGGCTGCCGGGCTGCCAGGCTGCTGTGTAAATCAAGTTGCATGCCCTGCGCTGCCACCTGCGGACGCGGCTGGTCGGCAAGGAAGTCAGGGCAGGGCCTGTGGTAAGGGCCGTGCGCCGCACAAAGGACGCAAATAAATGAAGCCATTTGTTGTGTTGTTAGCTGATTTTTGGATGGAGCTTCTTGAATCCCTGAGTCGGACACAGACAGCCACGAAACGTACTTTTCGGATAAACTTTTCGCACCTGTTCGGTTTCCCGGAGGCCGCCCCGAAGTTGCCATTGAAAATTGCCAGCAATTTCCATTAGTTGCTTGTCATTTAAATTTTTTCACCCACACCCACACTCACAAAAGGTCGACTGGTTCGGGGCGCCTCAGCTATTTTGACGGGAACTTTGGGTGCGCCAGTGGCGGTGGGTGGCGGCCTGTCGGCCGGGGGCACTGGTAGTTCTGTAGTGGCACACAAAATACAAATGATGTACATGCAACGGAAGTGGATAATTTAGCAGCGGAACTCATTTGTCCTTCTTTTTTTTTTCGGTGGCAAAGTTCGCGATAATTTTTTTTTGCCTCCTTGCCATTCTGCGATTTCGGCTGTGATTAATTATGCCAAGTTTCGTGGTTGCCATAAGAATCCGCAGAGTTTTTCTAGGCCATTTTAAGGTACAACCTATTGAATTTCTAGCCCTGCTTATTATCACTGGAAGGTCCTGCAATGTCGCCGCTTAGCGGCAGGCACGTAAAAGAGCGTCAAACGTCTGTCAGGCAGTTTGCGCCACCATCAGACTTCCGACGCTCCTCTATATGTGTGTGTGAGTGGGCCGGGCATCCATAAATCTTGCCAACCTGCATTGTCCTTTTGCTCCCTGCAGCTCGCCGTCACCGTCACCGGCTCCTGCAGCCTTTGAATTGCCAACTTCCAACTTGCCCATAAGTGGCTTAAATGTTGAATTTCAAATACAAAGGCGAGCCGAGCCGGCTGACGGCGCGGGGGCCGGCTGATGGCGGTCTAAATGGCTAGCATAGCCAAGTGCCAACTATGTGCCTGGAATTACATGGCAGCCCCGGGCCATGTGGTGCGTGTGTGTGAGTGCCCTGAATGTCCTTATAAATTGTCTGCAATGTTAAATGTTGCATGTGCCTCGGCAGCTCGACGGTGGCTCTTTTGACTCCGTTGGCCGCCGGCAACTGGCAGCCGGCTGGTCGGCGGACCAGCGTTTTGCCTGCCAGCGCCGCAGGAATTTATGGTTTTTACGTAAGAGTCGGCGGGTCTCCTAATCAGGCCACGGTTTACGCCATTTGCCCGCCCCAGCTCCCCTCGCTGCGGCGGAAGTTCAAATTGTTAAAAGCAATAAAGCTAATAAGTGATGTGGCAAATGGCCGTCCAGGCCTCCTGCTCGCTGGCCGCAGTCACGGGAAATCAGCAATTAGTGGCAAAGGCGGCGCCCTCGCCCACAATGAAGCGGCCACAAACTCACACGCACTTCCGTCAGAGCCGGCGGCTTCCGGCGGGTTGCACTTTCTCGCCCTGCCTCCGGCCCCGGTGGCCCGACCAGCCTCTGGCGTTGTCGTGTCTGCAATTTTATGACTAATTAGTCAGCCAGTACGTCAAGTTGGCAGCTCGCATAGACGAAGTGAAGGGCTCTGCTGCGAGGAGGTGTAAATTGTGGGAGGGCCTGTTTAGTTGTTTGTCTTTCCGGCGGCACCGACTTCGCCGGCCTGTCTATAAAGTTGCGCTGCACAGGACTCAACTGGGAGCTAGCGCATGTTTGGGATTTTTGTAGCAAATTTCTGTGGCTTTCGGTTGATTTGGAAATGCATTTCATTTACTTTGATAAAGCAGAGTTCCTGAACAAAAATGTCTCTCAGCAAAAAAGAAGACCAGTTGTGCTTTATCTTCCAATTTTGTTTTGAGGCATATTAACCGGTTGATTCATTAACTCATCTAGTGGGAGGGCAGGTTCAGCCGCCGATGGCATTAGTTGGAATCCAGTATGACTTTCACATAGCCAATTGGGCTTCTGCCACGTTTGTAGGTCAATTCAAGGGACAAACTGAGGGTGGCAGTCCATGCAAATTACATTCAGACGACGTAGCATCGGGGGCCCAGTTGGCCAGCCAGGCGACAAGGCCATACCAAAAGCTGGGCTGAAAGCCATCCCGAAAAAGGGCTCCATCGGATCGCCAGCCAGCCATTGGCTGGAAAATTGCAAAGGGTGGAAAAATGCTTGGCAAAATCTGCGGAAAATTAGATTCAGAGCCGAGCCGGGAGTCCTTGGCTTCTATTTATGACACATGAGAAACTCAAAATTATTTCTCTGCGGTTATTTATATTGTAATTGTTGCATATCTTGAATGCCATAAATTTTTTTATTCCACGCCACACCCTGTCCAATTCGCATGCGAACACGAAAAAGGCGGCACACGCAGCGCCCGGCCCGAGAACAAGGCCGGCCTGGCCAATCATTTAAATGAACATTGAGGGGGGGACACAGCCGTATACCCGGCTGCTTTGGCGTATAGAAAAATATTTTTGCATTTGTTCGGGGATTGTTTTCTTCTCCTGAAAGTGACAGCCTGCAGCGGGAGCTCTCTGGTTCTTCCCAGGCACTTGCAAAAGACCGGAACTCTGGCCGACAACTTGTCAGAACGGAAGACACAACTCAAAGGCGCTTTGATTACTCGACACAGACAAAGGATCACAACGAATGAGAGCAGCTGTGGGGCAGGACCGAGAAATCCGAATTAAAGTCGAATGGAATCCAACACAAGTCAGAAAGATAGCATCATCAACTTTATAAAGACGGCAAATAAAAGTCTTCCTTGAGGTATCCGAAAGCTAACTAAGCGCTTTAGTTTCCTTTTGAGTTTCCTCAAAGTTCTTTGGAGTCGTTTTTAGGAGAAACGGAATACAGAAAGCGTGTCGTCAAATTATAAGACGAACTTTAAGGGGGAAGGAACTTATGGGTAAAGTTGGATGATTCGATCCAAAGTTAAAGGATCTCATCATTAACTTTTATAAGGACAAATTTCTCTTCAAGGCAAAAACAATATGAAATCTTGTATGGCTCCATCAGTTTCTTTGATACCTAAGCCTTTGTTTTCCGATTTATCTTATCGGTCCCATGGTGTTTGTTGGCTTATCAAGGACCTGCTTGTAATAAGAGAACTCCTGCGGCGCCGGCTTTGTTCGCCTGAGACAATAGACTCACAGTCCTATCCAATAAGACGAAATATCTCAAGTTAACTGCGCTTCTGTTGACAAAAAAAAGTAAATCAAATCGGCGGGAGTGCCGCTAAAATGCAACGATTCAAAGGACATTCGCCTGACGCGTCCCTCGCGTAAGAGGCGGCCTGGCAATTCAATTCGTGACCTGACTGGAAATCAACATCTTTTTAATCAGCATGGATCGACTGACTGACTCGGCTCACTTCAAACTATAATGAAAAAAAAAGAAACAACGACTACGAAATGTAAATTTGAAGGTGAAGCCCATAAAATCGTCGGCGCACCAGCCAGGAATAAAAGGATGCTGCCAAATGCGATGAATTTGATAAGCGATAAGCAGCCGGCAGACATGACACCCTCCCCTCCCACCCTCCTTCCCATTGTCCTGGCGTGGCCGTTTAGTTTCCAGTTCAAAATGGCGTCACAAAATACACACTCTCAAACGAGCAGAGAAGACGTGAGTTGATTAGCAATGCTCATCCCCTCCACCACCCCGCGCCAATCGTTCGGGAACCTGGTTATAGGGCCGGGCAGACCTGCAGCCGCATTAGCGGGCCACCAGCCCGAAACGCACATCAAGATTAACTGTCTTCACGTCCCCGCCGTATGTCAGGCCATCAAAGTTTCATTTCGACAAATTTCCTCGTTTTCTCTTTTTGAAATTTCTCTATCGCATGTCAAATATAAAAATAAAATAAGAGTAAATCTCTATAAATTGCAATTTTGCAATGTTGGGGATTTTTTTTATAGTTTTCGGTTTATCAATTTACGAAATTTAACTACGCGGCTTACTTTAGAGATCCGAAGAGGAAATTCTTTTTACGAAGCCGAGAAATCCACTAAAATCCTGCAACTATCTAAAGCCGTCTCCCAGTGGATTTGAAAACGAAAGGAAAATTGTGTTAAAGATTTCAGGATAAACAACTTCAACAATTTCAATTAAGAATCGACATTTGAAGGCTCAACGTTTCTAAAAAACTTCCTTTTTATTAAAACTTTAATAAAAGTCTAACTGCGTCGGTTTTTTAATCGGCATAAAATTAGATTCCCGTAGCTTTTAAAAATCGAATTATATTTAAAAAATGGTAAGGAACCTTTGTAGCTCTCTTGGATTTCCGAGCTAACTGAAACCTGGCGATCTAAGAACACTAATTTATCGAGGATTCTGAAGAGTATAAATTTATCGGTATAAAAAAAATTTTATGCTGACTGGTTCGGTTTTGGAGAGGTTGTCATTGGAGAGCTCTCATTGAGATTTCGTTTATTATTTTTAACGTTTATTCCGTATGCAGTTTGTTGGGCATTTATGAAATTTGTTTTTTCATATTTTTGGAGGAGAAATATATTTTTTGAGTACTATTTTTTTGATGGCTAGTATTCTTTGAACTCATTTATGATTCAGCATTAAACTCGTTTTAAATATTCCATTTTAATTTTCATTTACCAGCAATTCTAGCAGCGTCGGGACATTGATATATTTTTCAATTATGAAGCGTGTCAAAGTTTCAAAGCCCAGAACACAGAGAAAAGCCAGAAATCGGTGACAATCAAAACAAAGGAAATTAAAGACATAAATAAGAAAAGGAAAATGCGAGAGACCCAAACACATGCACTCACACGCAGAGACACAAGTAATTCAAAAGAAGTGGCAATTCTTCTCAAAAAATGGGAATTCCTACAACAAAAAATAATGCGAGACAACAACAACAACGGCCACAATCAAAATTATGAACCAACCAACGATGCCGGGGGCTGGGCAATTCATCTGGCGGGACCGCAGGGAACCGGAGGGCCCAGGACGTTAGTGTGTTGAGGAAAAGTAGCGTAAAGTAAACTGGAGCATTCTCAGCGTGCTCCTTAACAAGCGGCAACAGCAACAATGGACGGGCGAGGCTCTAAACAAAAAATAAAAAAGTCTTAAATGGAAGCAGGCAGCAAAACCCGAACAACAAATGGCGGCAAAGTGCAGCAAAAATTCACCACTTTTCCGTTTGTCCCTTGTCCACACAACAAGGAATAGTCACCTCCTGCTGGTTTTTTTGTCGAACGCTGCTCTGTTCGGTGGGCGGACTGCCCAACGGTGGCCTCTTGTCGCTTAACATAGATAAATTGCGTTAGAAACAAAAAAAGGGGGCGATGGCGACGGCGGCGGTCCTGGCCCCGCCAACCAAGCGACCGACCATTCGTATAATTCACTTTTGTCAGACTCATAAAAATTGTTGAGTGACATTTGTTTGTGTTTCCCGTTTGCTGACGCTGACGCCGCGCCATTTGCTGTAGTTTCGCTGCCCACTGATTTTTGTGTGACTGCAACGTGGGTCAAAAAAAAGGTTGGATATTTCATATCCAATCCGAGATACCCGACTGGCCTGACTTGGGTCTGGGCGAAATTAGTGAGCTTTTTCCTTTGTCCGCTTGGAAAGACAAAACTTGTGCCTTTCCGCTTTCAGTTTTAAATAAAATGCATAATTTGTCACTCACATATTTGTCCCAAAACGAAATATGCAATTTACAACAATTTCACAGATTATGAGAGGCCATTTCTCTTCCCCAAGCTGGCCCGAATTCGCAAAAATAGAGAAATTGTTTTCTAGTTGCTGGCCCGTCTGGGCCCACAAACAAAAGCCAAACACTTGTATCTCTGTTGTTGGCTCAATCCTTTGTTTTCCGTATAATTTGCGGCACAGTTTTGAGCGAACGGCTGCCAACAAAGGCGACCAGCGGGCGGCGAGTGTGAAAGTAAGTGGAAGAACCTCAAAAGATTTTCACTCCCAGGACCACTAAACAAAGAAAGGTAAAGAAAAAGTATTTCATATTCGTAGTCCATTGAAAAGTCGTCGGGTTCGCGCTTATCGGTTAGTCAGCGGGAATTTTTTATTGACCTTTTGCAATTTGCCTGCGCGGGCGGCCACCGTTGCAATCTTCAACTAACGAACCCAAACGTGGCAAAATCAGAGACGATGTCCTTTCCAATGACAAACAAGCCGCACGTGCGGCTGCCTGGCCCCCGCCCGAGCGCGCTTATTAACAAACCTTCGAGGTCCTGGCGCTTTGCCCTCTCGCCAAACACATTCACATTAATGAAGTGTCCTGGTCTCCTGGGGTGTGGTGGGCAGTGTGGATGTGTGGACTTTTACAGGTGGTCAGTGCAGACGATTCGCCGTTGATTACATGAGAAATTCATGTTCAAATTCAAATTTAAAAGTTCCCCAGTCGCAACAGCAAAAGGTGCAAAACTTTCCCAGCTTTACTTTGTGTGTGTCTCCTTTTCCACTTGCTCTGTTTTACAGTATCGATTTTTTTTTTGCCGCTTTGGTGGAAGTTGCATCCTTTGCAGTCACTTTATTTTTAGTGGGTCCAGCCGCTGACCACAGGAGGGTACCGCCGTGCCGGTCCCCAGTCCCCAGCGTCACTGCAGTGGAAATATTTCCAATGTGCTGCATTCAAATATTATCAATTCTGCAGCTAACGATTTTTCTTTTCATCTCGAGTTACGTTCAGTTGTTGTTCTTTTTTTATTTGTTGTTGTTGGCACCGCTAACTGATTGAATTGTTACAACGGTTTACATGTGCGGCATGGGAAATGCGCATTTCTCGCCGCTCAATTCGTCTGACTGAATCGCAGTTGGCCATCGCTGGCCGCCAACTGCCGGCGCCCTCTCGGTCGAACTTTAGGCGGGGGCGGACACCCGACATGTGAAAGAGGTGGAAAATCAATTTTGTTGAAATAAATTGTCGAATTTCTGGTATAAATTGCAAACGGTTTGGCCAACACTTTGAGCACGCATTCACGCCAGTCAGAAGTTCAAATTTCCCCGCACATGGTGGCAATTGTGGGCAAAGTTTTCCCGTCAAGGACATTCTGCCTAAAACTTTCAGTCTCTCCATCAATATAAAGAGAAATCCAAGCCTATCCCACAGCAGCCTCGGCTGAGAGCCGACTCGAAATCCGCCTCGATGTCATTAATTTTGTATTAATCTCTGTAGTCAGCGATTTAGTCCGGCGAGTATGAGTAGGCGATATCGATTACAGGAAGCCCCAAATGCGTCTCAAAGCATCGGCTTTGATTAATTAATTTCGGACCACCGTTAAATGTAGGCAATCACAAAAGAAAGGCAAGAAAATGCCCGCCTGTTTTCCTGTATTTAATTTGTTATTAGTTGTAATTTCCCCCACCATCGCCAAATCAGTTAAAAGAGCATTGGACCGTTTCGCTCATTAAAGCCAAACAAAGAGAACAAAATTGTTTATTTTACTAATGAATGTGAAAGCTGCGAGCAGAGTCCCAAAAATGTTTGCGACCCCCGGGTCAGTGAATATGAAGAAAAACCAAAATCAACAAGCGGCCAAAGTGTCATCGCTCATACGCCACACACACGCTCTGGAAGAACGATTGAGTGTAGGTTTGGTCGCTAATTGTTCGAAAATGACAACGCAAATTTGTACAAATTTCTATGGCCAGGCGTGAGAGGGAGACTCATCGCCGTTAGTCTTTCGCATGGCCGACAAAATAAGCGGACGATTTGTGTTTAAATAAGCGCATAAAACTTTAGCCACTCGCCAACTATCCGCCGGCAGTGGCGGCAACTCATCGCCAGTCCATTTCCGCTGGCGAAGCCTCAAAAATTGAAGCCTGCTTTTGAGAGCTCGCAAAATTATCAGCTGCCCGAAGTGAGCACGTGCGCGGGTTTTGTTTCAATTTCGCTCGTCCTTCCAGCAAATTGAAAGTATGCCAACCTCTTCAACTCTCTCTCTCGCGCTTTTTCGCTCTCGCCCTGTCTCTTGATCGAATAATTCGCGTGGGCTTTCGAGTTGTGACAGCTTCGGCTGAGGGTCTTCGCTTTGAGCCCTTTGCTTCCATTAAGCTCTTGGCTGAGGATAAACAATGCCGGGGCAGGCTTCAGGGCTCTTTCATTCATCACCAGTACCAAAGCCAGATGGAAATTTGTTTAACAACCACTTATTTAGATTATATTTGTTGATTTCCACTTATGGCGCACTTAATGTGAACATGACAGTTTTTTCCACCCCGCACCACTTTCCCGGGCCCCATCGGTCCAAGTGTCGGCTTGCTTGTTTGTGCGATATTTTGGCTGTGTATCTTCCTTTCAACGATGACAGTTTTCGTGCAGTTCAATTTTGTGTAGATGTGTTTTCCTTGTTGTTGTTTTTCTTTGGCAACTTTTTTTGCTTGCCGCTCTCAGATGATTGATAATTCTGATGATTCATGCGTGTCACTCGGCTTGGGGGTGACCACAGGTTGACATATGACCCCTCCAACCAAGGCGGCGACTGGCATAGTTATAAAAAATTCATGTTCTAAATTGTTTGCGGTGAGATTTTCAAGTTCCCTTCACCTACACTGCAAGCATTCGGCGGCTTTAAGTGTTGGCTGGAAATGAAATTAAAGTGCTTATTGGTTTCTCTTTGTTCGGCCAGTCCCAGTCCCAGGCCCCGGCCGCAATCCATTAAAACGAAGCTAATTAAAATTCAGCACGTTCTTGCAGTTACAACTGAGCCGAGTCATAAGCCTGGCCATAAAGTAAACCCTCTCCAACCATCAGCCCCGTTGCAGCCATCAAAAAATATTGTAACACATTTTGCCTATTAATTGTGAGAGGGTCCCGGTCCCGGTCCCAGTAGCCCCGGCCAACTACCCAGGAATTCACAATTTGCTACCTCCGAGCGGTAGCACTTGAAAGTTGCCAACAACCGACCGGCCAACCTTTCCACACCATCGTAATCCCAAATGAAACTTTGCAACATTGAAGTTAAATGAGTTATCACATCGCCCCCGTTTCGTGCTGGAGATTGAGGCGTTCGTCGGGCTGCTGTCACTCGGTTGGCTCGGTTTTTATAATGAAAATGAAAACTATAAACTCATTTGAGTATTGGGAATCGAAGTGGAACGTGATAATCCCGGACTGGGTGTTGGTCGCTGCCCGACTTAAACGTGTTGTGCAGTCAAGGGCCGTGCGGTGCAATTTCACACATGTCGGCTGAGCAGTGAAAATAAATTGCCAGGATTTGGCCGGACCCCAACCAAAAATTCTACGCAAAATCAACACAAATACAAAATTCATTCAGGTTGAGTTTGTCAACTGTGCTCCCTCCCCCAGGCACCGAAGTGCACGAGATACATTTTCTCTGCTCTTCTGTCGAGGAGAAAAGCGATGACGAGAGTTTTCGGGGAGCACCACAAAGTGATTGACTGGCTGACGAGCTGTGAGGCTTGAAATGTTTGCTGAGGCCGCGCCGTCGTCATCGTCGTCGCTCAAAAGTTCAAAAATATTTATGGTAATTAAAATTGATTCGAAAAGTTTGAATTGTCCTTGTGGCTGGGAGTTCGGGCTGCACACGTCGACTGCGAGGTATATGAATTTGTTTGCGGAATTTACAGGAGTCGAGGAGACTCTCCTCCCCCCACCCCTTGTGATTTCCATAGTTCTCCATTGGTGTCTCTTCTCTCTCGCTCTTCCTCTCTCCGCATGCGACAAAACTTTCTAATTAAAGTTTTTGTGTGTTCATACACATAAAGGTTGTGGAGTGGGGGGGAGGTTGGTCGCAGGGTTGTCAACTTTCCACGTGCGCGAATGAGTGAAAAGTTTTTGCGGCCGTGCGTCAGTGCATTAGCCGTAGCCGCCTTTTGGGCGCATCGTTCCCTGTTTGGTTGCGTATGTAAAATTTTTATTTATTTATTTTCGGGGGAAGCGTCGCGTTTGGAGTCCCGTTACCCAGGCAATGCCAGTTGAATTTTAATTAGCTGACCAACAAGTGAGGCTAAATTAAAAGCGGTCACCATTCAATTTGTTACGTTTTTTATGGATTTTGGCAAACACGTAATTTCATGGTTACAAGTTAATTTAATCTTTGTTCACGGCACCAATTTTATAATCTCTCACAAGGTGAAAATCGAAGGCAATTGCAGGCACTAATGAAGCCTGGGGGCGGGCTAGAGGATTGAATATAAATTGCCAGATTTTAGCTCCACTTTCGCTATCCACAAAATATAAGAGCCGAGAGAACCGAAAGCGAAGCGGAAAAGATGCCGGGTGAATCCTCCTCCAAGTTGAAGCACAAAAACTGCGAAAACAACTTTCATAATTCATTTCTGCTTGAGTGTAACAATTTCTGAACTTTATGACTTGTCGAGTGCAGCCCGAAAGAGCCAGCAAATCATGAAGCATTTTCACAGCAGGTTGCCGGTTTCTTGTTTCTTGTTTCTTGTCCCTTGGCTCCAAGGAAGTCCGGTGGCGGTGCCCCAGCAGCAGAATGCGGCAATCTCGAATCCACCAGGCAAGGCAACGACGACGACTACAAAGCGCAGGGCACGCTGTGCATTTTTTGTGCTAATTACAAGGAAGCCCCGCCGGGTTAGCGGGCGGTTGGAGGTCAGGCCAACGCTTCGGTTCGGTTCGCTGGCTTGATGGACGGCAACACAAAACAAACTTGCGGCGAACACAACAACAGCCACGCAGACGGCCGACGGCCAGCACACAGCAAGGCCAAAGGATGTGGAGCCGGCTAAGGCGATCGGCGAAGCCAAAACAGCCAGGAAGTTGTAAACTAAAAAGGGAACGCCAAAAACAACAAAACACCGACAAGTTTGTGAGTAAACAGATTGGCACTCGGATAGCGCCAAGTCTTGGCCAGGAGCCTCACCTGGAAACTCAAACAAACCGGGGTGCAAATATCCACAGACCTTTAGCCGCCCGGCAAGCGACCTTGAAGCCGCCGTCCGAGAATCTGCCGTGGATATTTACTTCCGCATGATCCGCCTGAGACCCCAGCAAAGAAAACGATTCCCGAATTGCATAAATGGGCAAAAAAAAAAATTTGTGCCTGAAGTTCTGGCGCGAAGAATAAGAACGGCAAATTGATGGCCGCCCTTTCGGAACCGACTTGGCTGGAAGTTGGTATAATGAATGTAGCCCCGACTGTATAATTTGTGCGAGACAAGTCGCAAAGTCGTCGCGACGGCGCTAAAAATTAACGCCAACTAATTTGCATAAACCGCAAATCTATCAAAATCAGGCGCACAATCGCCTTATAATTTCTCGGTTATATAATCCAAATTGAATGGACGAGATTCGTTCTATTTTCTTTCAGCGATTCAAGTGGCATTCACATGGTAATCAGGGCATTCACTTTAGAGTGTAAATTTTGTTGTTTTTATTTTTGGGTGGGTTAGGAATGCGCGAGGGCGAACCTGTTTGGCCAAATTAAATAAATAATTTCAGCCGAATGGATTCCACCTTAGATAAATCTCGGACATCAACATGAGCATGCAGGAAGTTAGCTGGATTGAGCATTAACCCGTTTGACAAATGAACCAACGGATTACAACCAAAACATAAAAATCTCAACAACACCATCTTATCAAAATCGACTACAAGACCGGCAACATGCCACCGGTTGTACCGCCTTGAACTCTCCAAAAGCTGAGGTCAGGCCGTCTTATCGGTGAACTGCATTCGCTTCCAGACGAACACCCGAATGTGGTTTTTATTTTATTTTATCCGACGGCCCGACCTTTTTTGTTGCCACGTTCGTTCGACCGACTTAAGCCGGTTATAAAACTTTACACCTTATTTTTTTTAGTCGGTCTGTGTAAGTTCTGCTCTCAGACTTGGTTGGTTTTTTTGCTCTCCCCCTCTCTTTTTTGGTGTTTTGTTTTGTTTTAGTTTCTGGTTTTGCTGGCAGTATAAAAACGAAGCGCATGCGCAGCGCCGCTTTCAGTTGATTTGAATTTTCGTTGAACAAGCAGCGTTCGTCGCTGGACACAGCCAAGAGAAAATGTCGTCCAGAATTGTAAGTTGGCAGGGTGACCTTCGATCAGGAATTCTAATCGGGAATGTGAATGTGACAGTCGCGACAGCTCGATTTTATGGATTCTTATAGTACAAATTATAATGGTCGTGTCTGTCGAAAGACAAAATATTAAGTTGCTTGACATTTGGGAATATACGAAACTCCAAGTTTGCGGCCGGTTTATTATAATTTTTCGCAAATTGGACCATCGCCAACTAATTAGAACGAAAATAAAATCAACCAAATCTAACCATAAAACCCGATTGGCCGATATGCAAATGGGTTTTAGTATTTGTTTCAATCCAAATTGAAACCCAACTGCCCCATTAATGACGTAAGAATTGTGCCATAATTTTTGTTTCAATATCACAGCCCACAACCAACTCAATATGCACATAATCAGAAGACCATAAACATAAAAAGAAGAACCATTGAACAGACAAGTTCAGTTAATCAGTCCCCAGTCCCTCCATAAAGATCTCGGCTACTTATAAATTTCCAGTATGTGATTTATTTTTCAAGAATCTGGAATATTAATTTAGCCCATGAATCAGTCTAGTGAGTGATTTAGATACTGCCAAACGAATTTAATGGAGTCGATAACCCAAAGATTCCATTCTCCAGAAATATGTTAGTTTGGATAATTATTTCAAGGGTTAATTTTTCGAAGCATCTATTCAGCCCAGAAATAAAGACAAGAACCTTCGAGCAGACAGATTCATTCAATTAGTCTCTTTTGTTTTCAATATTTAAAGTGTGATTTATTTTTGACAAGCCAAATGCAGATTTAGCTCATGAATCAGTCAAGTGAGTGATAAAGAGTCACTATTCTATTCAAATGGTTGAGAGACGGTAACCCATTTTGACTGCGACCGGAGACCTCTGGGAACTTTTTCTATATCTAGGGGCGGCCTTAGCCTTTCACAAATGACAGAAAATACAATTTTCGAGGTCGGCCAAAGCACCCACACTGCCCCGAAATGAAGCCAATAAAACTAAAATTAAAACGCGACATCTTGACTTTTGGCTAGACGGCTTTTTGCTCACAAATTTTTGGCCAGACTACAAAACCAATTTTACTATCATTTTTACAGTTATTAATCGCACTCGCCTTGCTGTTTTGCCACGGTCTGTGCCTCTCCACTGCCGATGTGGCCGATGCCCAGGTCCCGCCCCTGGACCTTTTCGTGCCGTTCAATGATTTATTGCCGCCGCTGTTTAGCGAGCCAACGACAGCAGCCCCATCAACCACCACAACCACCACCACCACCACCACCACAACCACCGCTAAGCCCACAACTAAAACGACCACACGAGCCCCCAGCAAGCCCACAAAAAAATCGTATTACCAACAGCAAATGCAGCACATCAAGGAGCTGCATTTAATCGACGAGGACGACCACACAGCCCAGGCCCAGTCTGTTCAGCAATCACTCAGCATACCCTCATTGGCCTTAGATCTCCTGCCGCCCCTCGAAGAGGCCCCCAGCAATACTGTTGAGGTGCCAGAACAGCCAGCATTGGCCAAGTCAGCCGCGGCCCCGACGTTCTCCGCCAAATCGACCTTACCACCAGTAGTGGCGGTCAAATCAGCTGCCGTCTTGACAGTGCCCACGAAATCACCTGTCACCCAGCCGCCGGTCACTTCAGCTCCACGCACGACACCAGCCCCTGTGGCTGTGCGACGGGTTAGCGCCACCAGAGCGCCGCATCGTTTCTCTAGTGAGGCGGTGGGTTCGTCGGTGGCGGCTCCGCTGTCGCCGGATCTCATTCAGAAATACGCGACATATTTCCAGCACACGACGGTGCGGCCGCCGCGAGGCCCTCTGCCAACACTGACCCCGTTCCCGCGGCACATCAAGTAACCAAATTAATTAAGTTAGTTTAGAGACAAGAACCGCAACGGACAATGCATAATTAAAATAAATTAAAAATGCCAAAAAAATGAGAAAACAATTTTTGCGCGCACTTTGCTGACGGAAAAAAATTAAATCGGAAGAGTCGTGCTAATTCTCGGAGGTGCTCCCTGTTGAGAACCAGAAAAAGCGGAACTTCAAGTTAATTGAAGGCCAGCGGCCCCCGGGCCGTTTTCGGGCCCGCCCCCTTGGCCCAAGCGTGGCGCTAATTATGCCCACAGTTGGCTAAGGCGACGATGATGACGATGTTGCTGACATTAGCCAGAGAGGAAGGGAAATGCCAGGCATATAATCAAATCACGACCCCACAGAGATTAGCCAAATTTATAGGGGCAGGGGAGGCGGCTTCGGCAATGCCGTTTGTCACTTTGGAATCTCCAGCGCTGCTGTCACCGAGTGCACTGCGTTTTCGCCCATGGGCGGCTGTGTCTATTTAACCGCGTTAATTACACAGCTGATTGACATTAATGCGTTGCCGGCGGAGCTCCCCGTCGACGGTGGCCATGGTCACGGCCAACTGCAACTGCAGCCGGGGGACGCCGTGAAGGAGCCGACCGAACGAACGGCTTGGGGTTGGATAATCCGTTTTAATGTGGCAGGCGGGCGGGCTGGAGGGGATAATTCTTTCGTTTCATTGATTAATGACATTAACATGGAATTAATAAAACTATAAAATGCATTTAATTAATGCCTTTTATCGGGCCTTGCATACGATTTATATTGAGGGGGGGCTCGGCCTGCGGGCCGATTTCCCCATTCCGTTGGGGACAGAATGATTTGGCTTCGATGGTCGTAGATTGACAAAAATGCTGACAAATCAACTGCAATATGAAATTGGCCAAAAAATTGAAATATTCAAAAGACAATTTCATTTATTTATGCGTAGAGTTTGACAGCCAAAAAACTCAACAAATTGCCTGATTTCATTTTAGATTCGTTTCTACTTTCCCACTGACGCTGATTGGCTTTATCGTTTTAGGGTTTTTGCAACTTTTCAATTAGAAGCGACCGGCAAACAGCAACAAATCAAACTAACAGAACATTTTATGCTTAATTTGCCTAAACGGATTTGAAGCCCATTCGGCAGTCGGCGAAGGAGGCTAATCCAATTTGTTTTTAATACCGCCACTAATACGACGATGCTTCATCTAATTATAATGCGCTGCCAAAAGCTGCAAAACAATTTGAATGCAGCCGCAGCACCAACAACAACGCCGCCAAATTAAAAGGGCTAACAAAAATGACAGCCGCTCATTAAAAACTTTGTCGTCTGACGCATGGCGAGCGGGGCGTTGGCAGGCCATTAGGAGGACTGACTTGTCGTCGCTCCCGATGGCTGTGCCGCGGCAGTTCGGGGGCGGCTGCATTAAAATCGCTTTTAACAAATGGTGCCATAAGCTCTTAGGCAAACTTTTAATGCCACACACACAAACCCACCCAGCCACACACATCGCCGTCTTGCCAGCTACGCCGCGGGAAGCAGTGAGATTTATTCAGTTTAGAGATGTTTGGCGGCTTTAAATGCTCGCACACACACCCACACGGGGCCACGACGGGCCAGTTATCAAATCCGTCTAGACTTCACCACATTATAGACGAAAAAATTTATAATCATTAAGGGCAACTTGGAGTGGTTATGGGGCGATTTTTTATATCTGACCGACCGGGAAAACACATTTGACGGTCAGTGACAGCAGACGAGAATATCTTTCTTTTGTGTGTGGCCAGTTTACTGTCCACAAATGAGCTTTTCATGCCGCAGACGAAATCCAGTGAAATTAGAAAATTTTAAGCCCAACGAAAAAACTGCGCATACACTGCGCATTTAAAGCGGCCGCCGAAAAGTAGGCAATTTTTTTCATTCTACCCAAATAAGCGTTGCCGTTGCGTTGGCAGAATTTGAGTTGCTGCCGTTGTTGAAATTTCCGCCAAACTTTTCTCATTGCAGGCTCACGCACACATGGGCCCCACATTATTCCCCCCTCTCATTTCGTCTACTGCACATAGCGATTTGTTTCATATGCTTCTCTAGCGTCTAAAGGCTAAACGACAGAGGCTCGTCTTCAAAATTAAAGTTTCCTGGACAGAGATTGTTAGCGTCACATATTCGTAGAATAGTAGATGAGATAATTATGAGGTTAAAAAGCTTCAAATTAAGAGGTTTTGCAGTTGTCCTTTGTTATTTTAAGAACCTCTTTCCCTACGCTGCTTCTCCACTGACACCTTTTCGATTAAACGGGATTTATTTTCCATTTTTAAATCGACCCACCTTTCATTTTAATTACAACAAAGCATAGCAGGAAATGCTCCTCACGGAGGAGGGCAGAGTCATTTGCATAAAAGACTCGGGAACGATGGCAAGAGAGGAAGAGTAAAAAATGTAGGGTAAAAATGGCTGATCGTTCGATTGAGGGATTGATTGTTTAATCAACGTACGTCAGCATTGTTTGCTAGCCATTAACTGACAGGGCCATAGATATCGCAGCTGTCCCTAGACGTCCTTAATGTCCTCGCGCTGTCACTGCCGTACAGCAGGTTGCCGGCCAAGTTTCAGTTACGGCGAGACGGAAATGAGTTTTAATATGAAAATAATTGCATGTCATTATTGCCACTGTTTTTGTTCTTGTTGTTGCTGGTGTGATGTGGCTGTTGTTGCCACGCCTCTCATTATGAAAAAACAATGTGCAAATATTGATATATTGTCATTAAATTTCATTTCACATTTGCATTTTGCGGGCTGATGGATGACAGACAGTTGCCTTTTAATTTATCGCCCCTCCCGAGACGCGTTGGCAGCGGCCAAACGCATGCAATTCAATTGCAAAAAGGCGGCCAATATAAAAGGAACCTTGACTGGGGTGCCCTCGCCATCCACACAAACTATTAATCGCCATAATTGGCCAGTCGGTTGGTTTAATTGAAAAGCGAAGGCCACCGCTGCCGTCGACGCTGCGTTCGTCGGCTTTATTGAAACGACTTTTTATTCATAATTCTTTGGCCTGGATAAATGACAGCGGCAGATGGGATGTGGAGGGATATGATGGTTCTGGGTATCACCTTCAATTAACCTTCAGCAATCGCCACGCGGCCGGTAATGAAATTTTCAACTTTCAATCACGAATTAGCCACGTTCAATCAGCCAGCTCCTTTCCTTAATTGAAAACGAAAGTGGCGCCCACCCACAGCCGGTGGAAATTTGTTTGTCAATCATAAACTTTGATTACAAATTGTCGTCCGACCTTTCAACCCGAAAAAAGGGAAACCACGTACCCGAGAAACGCGACAGCCGCAAGGACAACAACGGCCGGGCCAGGAGGCCGGCAAATGTTTGGCATTAAAATAAATAATTTATTACACCGCCATCCCTGAGGGGATGAATGGGCGGGCTTGGCTTTGGTTTCCATTCCCGAAAATTATTAATAATGCAGTTTAGCAGTTTTGAAGGATTTGGCAGGCGGATGAGGGACGACGGACGATGGGCCGGCCACACGTTTCGGCAATTTCCGGGCAACAAAACCGGAAAAATACTTGAAAATGTAATAAAATTTTGCCAAGGCAAAGATGCCAAGCCGACAAAGTCGAGAGAGATCCCTTCAAGGTGCCAATGATGGTGACCCCGACGAAGGACGATGGGTCAATTTCGGGTCGGTGTGGCTTTCCCGGCCCGCAACTTTTGCTCGAGAATTAATTTCTGTGTTATAATTTCCTCGAAAACATTTGCCCGGGCAAACTTTTCCGCCCCAAAAACCAATTTATTCTTGAGTTTTGTGACCTTAACTTGCAATTCCCACTCAGATTTCCAAGGCTAGCAGTGCAATAGAAACGCCGTCGGGCAGGTGACTCGTCGCTGTTTCTGGGTCATCATTATTTAAAAAATAAGATTTGCGCTTTCCATCGAACGTTTTGTCGCTCCAAAGAATAACAAAAAGTATTTAACAGAGTCAACAAAGGCCGCCGAAGGACGACCAGTGCCCTGTCCCCTCATTGAATTGTGCTGGCAAATGAAATCAACAGACTTTGTATAAATTATTTTCCACATCGCAGCCATCGCGAAAAGCTCGCCCAAGAAAAGAAAACTCAGCCCCTCCCCACATTTTGGTGGAGGTCAAAACACCACCAAAGTGAGTCAGCGGGCGGAGTCGCGGGTTCGGCGGGCGCAGTTCCGACCATTAACAAAGTAAACAGCTGTGAGAGTGTTTTGGGTTCTGGGAAATTGGAACGAAAGTCAGCAAGGAGAACCGATTTTTCTTTGTTTTGACACCTCATTGTTAACGGTTTCTTTGTTGGCCATTTTGCGGGTCCGGCTGCTCTTTAAAGCGCCCACTTAAATTCCCCACTTTTATTTACTTGCCAGCCTCACATCGGTTATTGAAATTGTCTCGCAGGTGTCATTAACGTCAGCGGACAGCGACGGGCCCCAGTCAGTGGAGCAGGTGCCGCTTGGCCGCAAATGAGTCGGTGGGGGCGGCAAGAGGCCTCGTCATTAATTTCGATTTATGGTCATTAAGCTGTGGACGATGGTCGATTCATTTTTTTCGCATCGGCATCGAAATTTTAATGAGTTGGGCGTTGGCCACGTCCCTTCGAATTCTGAAGTTTTTAATTGATGCCTGTCACTCGCAGGATTTTGAATTTTCAAATTTAAACGTTTGCCTCTTATTTCCCCCAAAAGCAACTTTTGTTTTTCCTCTCGCAGATTCAAGCAAGTCGCTCAGCATATTTTCTGCTCGGCCATTTTTTTCCTCTCTTCTTTTGGGTTCTTTTGTGCGCGAGGGGGGCAAATAACAAACCATAAATAATGTCAAATTCGGGCGCTCCACTGCCGGCAGCGGGGGTCTCACAAATGGCAGCCAATGCCGGCCAGCCCGCCGGGGGACTTGCCGTCCTCCCCTTGCTCGTGTTTGGCGTTGCTTTTAGGCCAAAGTTTTTGAACTACTTGCACGTCTCGATGGCTCTTTTTTTTTTGGCAACCCCTGCTGTTTTGTGTCTTTGGGCCGAACTTCTTTTGGCTGGGTGGCGGGGCTCGAAGACTCTTCAATGGCACGAAAATGATAAATTGCCAAGCTGCGTTTTCTTTTACATACTCGTTATGCGTGTGTGTGTGTGAGGGGCGAATAATGTGTGAAAATGGAGCACACACAGTCGCCGGGGCGCATTAGAAATGAAAGTTTTTTGGCGCAGCAAATTTAAGAATTCTGCGAAATTCGATGGCTGAATTTCAACCAATCCACAATTAACTGTTGTAAGTGGCGCTATTCGATTGTTTAGACAGTTGGCTGCGCATTTGCAATTTCTCGCTAACCGCGACAGCCTTTGTTTGCCAGATATCCTTGCTGCCTTGTCAGTGTCAATGCGGTTTGGCTGGTTAAATGCCAAGTGGGTGGATGCGTGTGTGTGTGGGCGTGGCAATGTGCCTTTCTTAGCGATAATGATGTTTATTTAATGCATTTCAGGTGCAAGGAGCTGTTATTCGCCGTTTGATGTTTGTACGTTCACCCGGGTCGCGCCATTGTGCTTTCCCATTCACTGGCAATCCCCCCGTCACCCTTGGATGGGGGCTGTGGGTTGGATCGTGTGGTATGCGGTGGCTGGTGCTCATTATGCCAAACATCGCACGCTATTCTATGGAAGCGGTCGCTCGAACAGCTGCGACGTGCCGGCGATAAGCTCACTCGCTCAATGTCATACGTTGCGTATACGTAATGCCCCTTAAAATGCAGCGAGCGCGCGCGCGTCTGGTCGCTATCGCTGGTGTTCGCCCTTCTCGTAAATAATGCACATAATCACAATTTAAATAAGTAATTTAATTTGAGATTTTCACATATCGTTAAGTTCTTAAGCTGCAGTCACAGCCGCTCCTCCTGCTCCCCTCACCAATCCCTTCTCAATGCGATCTGCTGCATCGCTTTGATTATTTTAACTCGCAATTAATTACGGCTTTATGCTCTGCATATGACACTTCGCATTACGCGCTAACTTCCGCTTTTAGCTGCCATATTCTCTGCTTCATGGCCGGCTGGCTATAAGCGGCGCCAACTGCCAACCGTAGACGGGCAATTTGGGTTTCAATAGACCAACTGCAGTGGAAGTGGTCAAATTCAAATTATTGAAAGCTTAAAAAATTGTTTTTAAAATAAATAAAAGGCTGCCCTTTGAGATTGAAATCTTCTCAGTGGTTCAAAGTTATCGAGGGAACTGAATTCTATTAATTCTCAGAAAGTCTGTACTCTCTCGAAAATGGAAACCAAATTTTGTTTGTCTAACATTTTTAAGTTCTGATAGCACTAATTGAGTAGAGATATCCCTAGAAATTGCCATAGGTAAAAAAAACACAGTAAGTGTTTTGAAGAGTTCCTATGAATTTGTATAAAGAAAGAGTTATGATATTGGATGTTTTCCCTCTTTTTCTAGACTGATCTGAAAAGATGACTGAGTATTTCCATATTGAAAGTCTTCTGGAGCGGCTTTTTTTTCGTTCTTTTTATGTTTTAAATTTAGAGAGTTTTGTCGAATTTATTTAGTGCTAGAGAATTTGGTAACAATGTGGAGCTCTCACTGACTGTATCCGTGGTCAGTTTTAAAGGAAGCAGCAGACGAACGGGCGTTAGGAACCTCCAGACTGATAATCGTAGATCGTTTTTTGAAGCGCGACATATGTGACGCTTCGCTGTGATGCTTTTGGAAATTTCGTTCGCAAAGCCTTTGAGGAGATGCCAGTTTTTGGATAAACAGAATGAAGATCGCATAGCCATCCTTTTTTTGGCCGACTTGGTTATGTTTTTTTTGGGCTTTGGGCCTGCTGATCGCTGCATTCTTTTTTCAGGACACATCCAATCAGCGGAATCAAACCAATCAAAGGGAGTCAGTCGAGTAATGTGGTAAATAAGGAACAGTTAGTTGCTTTATAATTATGTCGAGAGAGTCGTCAAGGAGTTCTGAATTAGATTTGATTTTATTTAGAAAAAGAGACTGTTGCATTGCTTAGATACAATGTTGCTAATGTTAAGTGCAACATTGTTGTATACATGCACCGGCAAAAGCAACTTTGGAGAGAGCGATCATTTTGAGTTGACCGCCTATTATACTTTGCATGCTTGTTTTGATTGCTCACTCCATTCCATACAGTGAAAAAAGCAAGAGGTGGTTATTTGATCTAAAATAGAAGTGATTTGATTGCAGTTAAAAGTGTAGAAGTGTTTCATTTATTGGCCTAGAAAGGTGTTTGGTAAATATGTTGTCAAAATGTCCAATAATAATTGGGAGGTCCGTCGAACTTTGTAGCAAATCGATTAATAACACTTAGCCGACTTGCTTGAAAAAGGCCTACTTTTTAATTAGGTGTGGTAAATTTTAAGAACAGATTAGTCTTCTTTCCCCGAGATCGCTTGCTTACGCCTCAATATCGATGTTTGTATAGTTTATTTCTGTCATTAAAATTCTCTCTGTTGACTTTTGAGAGCTTTCAATGGTTTATAAATACATCCTACCATTTCGATTACACGCGTCTTTTATCTAGGGCCACAAAAGAAATCGGATTCCCTGCGGTGAAATCAGTAGAAAGTTCATATTTTCATTGCTGGCGTTTGGAACTCTTCTCGGCCATTCCGTTGGTATAATTTCACTTTTCCCGGCCCTAGCCTGCCTGGTCCCCGCCGCTCCATTCTGCTGCCGTATCGGAGTCCTGCCGAAAGCCGTCTTTTGTTTACCCTATCAGCATTCCAGGGAGAACAACTTTTGTGCGTACTTTGCATTTTTATTGCACAACATCCGGTAACAAGCACTTGGCCGGCAACATCACCACAGCCGTCCTCGACCAACCTCCCCCCAGCCCGACCGACCCGCCAACCGAAAAAAAGGAAGAAGCTTTCGTTTTTTACCATTTCGTTGGAGGGGAATGTGAATGTTGCCAGGGAATGGACCTGCAATTACAAACAGTTAAGCTGCTTGACTTGAAATGCAGCCGAGTGGGCCAATCCACTGACCACCAACCAAAAAGGACGATGTCTGTCGTTTGCGGTTTACAGATTAAAGCCCCCGTACATCCGTGGTGACAACCCGGATGAAGTTGCGCATGCGCCGCGGCAGCGGCAGCGGTGGGTCAATGGCGTCCGGTGTCATTGCGTTTCCGTTTGAGTTGGCAATTTATACAATTTTTACTCCCGCTACCGCTACCGCTGCCCCTTCCACTGCCCAATTGTAAATGAAAACTTGGCCGCACATTTACTTTTATGCGCCGCCACCCACCAGTCGCTTTTGTATGGCTGACGGTGGCATTGGCGTTGGCGTTGGCGGTTGCGGTGCATGCAACGTTAAATTGATTTATAATTTTCAAGCGCTGCATTTTAACTTTTCCTGTTGCCGCCTGTGCGGTTGTTTCCTGTTTATTTTCGTCCACCCGCACATTTTGCCGAATCCGCCTTTTCATCACGGCGGCGGCCCCTTGCCCAACCGACCCCCACGAAAACGAATTCGGTTGCGATATAATTTCGCTGGCTTTCCAATTAAAAGTCAAAGATGCTGTTGGCGATATCCCCAGGTTTATTTTTTGTGGCCAAACAAATTCATCGCTCGCCTGTTTGAGGCTTTCATGTTCGAGGCCATTAAGGCAAATGAGACTGACAGCTTCGTAAAAACCTAAAAGCTAAACATTATCCAACGGTCACAAATAATCAAAATAATGCACACAAAACAAAATGAGCGATCAAAAGCATTTGGCGTGCACTCGCCCGCCCAGTAGCGCTGGCAGCTTCTCCTTCTCGATGGCCTGGAATGTGTTCCCCCCAAGTAAATGACAATAATGACATAATAAAGAGCGCGCTGTTCAGTTCAACTACTCGGGGACGTTACACAGACAGGACTGAACAGGATAGGACTGAACAGGACAGGACAGTGGCTTGGTTAACGACGGGCAGCAGGGGGCAGTTGGAATGGTAAGTAACCCAGAGAGCGTGGAGATGGAGCGTTCGCGATGCTAAGCTCAAAACAGCACGACAATAAAATGAACGTTAATAATGATAAGATAAAGGGCAGGACAACTGCTCCCGACAGTTCTCGCTGGTCCTACGGGGGGCGGGGGGCAAATGTTAAAACAATAACCAGCTAAACGAGCTGACAGCCCAGCAGGGGGTGGAGCATCTAACGAGATGAGCTGGAAGTTTGAATTTGTCGCTGCTAAGCTGTGGCAAAATCTTCAGGACTTTGAGTCCCGCTTTTCCTACCAGTTGGCAACGCGTGCGCCAAATGACATTAAAATCAGTAAATGGCCAACGAAGGTGGCTGGTGGTGGGGGTTGGCTTTGTATGATGTTGAATTGTAGCGATGATGGCCATGCAATCCGACCAGCGTTCATAAATTAATGATAATAATTGCAGTATTACAACTCCCGATAATGAAGATGATTGGGTTTTATGGCCTCACAAACCAGCGGCCCAGACACAGTTAACTTTAAGGCCACTTAGCGGGCTTTAATTAGAATCCTCTAGAAGGCTCGTAATGGATAAAAAGAGAATTATCTTCAGTTCCCTTAACTTTTCCACAGATCTTTCAGGTGAAAGTTAAGAAAGAAACAGAAATACACTTAGAAAATTATGCAATAATTCAGAGTTTGGGAAAAGTTCATCCTTAAGCTATAGATAGATTGCTTTCTTAAGACTTCTTTAATATATTTGAACGGGAGAAGACTAAGAAAAGCACAAATATTTTTTTTAATTAAATCAATTTTGATTCATTGATTTAAGACTTAAATTTTGCCCTTGTCTTATAGACATTTGCCATCCATCCATAAATTTCGGGCCCTGAACACGCCGAAAAAGCTGCAAACTTCATGCGGCCTGCTGACCTTCTAACTAAAGAACATCAAAAAACGGGCAGCATGGATATGTTTATGGCCCAGACACACGGAATTAAGCCCGAGCTGCGAATCCTCCAGGCAATTTTTAGAACGTTTATATGCCTAGAAAGAACATCTAGAAACTCGCCTTCAAGATGTGATTGAGGGATTTAAAAAAAATTCTTGACTGCCGTCGTAAGCTCTTGCGCTTTAGTATTCTGCATTCCTCTGAAAGGCTTCTCCGGGGCATATCTGAAAATTGTACAACCTTACAAAAATCTAAGTAATCTCTCCTCATTTGAGCTGAATGCTCCAGCAAGTAGAACTCTTATCATCCTACTATTTAATGAGATCTAAAGTAATGGGAAAAAATGAACAAATTCTTTAGGTCCTGGACTTAATATTTCGAAGCATAAATACTTCGTCTTTTTTAGGTTTTCTGTAACCAATTTCCCTTGATTTTTCGTTTGAGTACTCTTGAATTTTATTCTTGCTTAAAACTTAAAGACACTCAAACAGTTTACAGTCTTTCCTTGCCCCGGCCCCTGCAGTCTTTCTTAAGTTGAGTTTAGGACGAGGACTTTCGGTACCTTTTGCCAAATGACCCCTGCCCACTGACGGTGGCCTCACCTGAGTTGCTCCGCCCGCCAATCTTACTCACTTTGACAAATCGAAAGCTCCTTTATGTAGCGCCAGAAATAAATCCCCTGTCCTGGCCCTTAACTGTTGGCCGAGTCTTACACTCCAATGATTTTATTTCGTTGCGAAAAGTTTCTCTGTCGAGCGGATGCTTCGTTTCGGGCGGATTTAAAGTTTATGGCACAGGTGTTTGTTTCGGATTAGAGCCCCTAACCCCACCAGAACCGAAGGAGGTTAAGGGTTTTTTTGTGGCCTTCCATAAACCAATATTGGTTGGCGGGCGAAATTTCCATTTCCGGCTGCCGAGAGCCCCACAACCGCAGGCCGGCCGCACCAGTACACGCGCCCCCAAAGCCTGTCATAATGACATCCCAAATATTTAAATCGCATTTCAATTGACGCCGCCACATAAGCCGCGTGTCAAGTCATCACTTCAGACGGCTCCACCAGCCGACCACCTACCCGTAATGGCAGCAAGGACCTCTGACTATTTGCTTTTTGTAATTTTGAATGAACAAACAAATCAACGGATTTACGTACCAAACATCGACGAGTGCAAATGAATTCATAGTTTGATTTTATTTTATTGCTTGGGCTCGCCATACTGAGAGATCTTTGATTATGGGTCCTGGTGGGCCATTAAGTATTATTTATATGCAATTATTTTTATGTTTATGGGGATTATTTATGTGCAGCGAGCACTTGAGCCGGAAGACTCTCTGGATTTACGAGCAAGAAGAGTCAGCGAAAAAATATTTTTATAGGTAAAGTTTGGTAATCGAATCACTTGAATGGAATTTAATTTGCCGGAATCACCCTGCTGGTGCTGCTGCTGGCGCTGACCGCAAGTTAATCTGCTTTATTAATAACAGTTTATGTAAATTTAAATTTATGATGAAGCCGAAATCAATAACCGCGTCGGCGTTAAATGCCCAGCGACATCCACGCACGCACAATTCGCTTAATTAACAAATGAAATGCAACTGCAGGGGCCGTCCACCCACGCCATTCGTAATGAATTAAAAATGGCGGATTAACTGCAAAACCCGCGGCATAATTAAGGGGACTTCCCCCATCGAATGATTGGGAGATTGGAAATCATTTGCAGCGGCATCTTGGCTTCAATTCGGCTAATTACCTCAAGCTGTGGCCCGGGCCGACCCACTTAATGAAATTCCACGCTCACAAACAAAAAGGATTCGGTCAGCAGTGACAGCGACGAAGAAAAATGCAAATATAAAAGGAGAAAAAAAATTAATGCATAAAATGCTTCTTTCCATTGACAGTTTTTCTTTGTCTGGCATTCTCGTCTTGCCGAACTAAATCGGATTTTGGGTGGGCACTGGAGTTCGTTATTCAAAGGATGCATTTGACATACGAACCGACAGCCTGTCCTGGCCGTTACACAAAAACAATGGGCGAAGGACACTTGAACCAAAGAACAAAATGAAATTTGCTTTCATTTAATTCCATTGAGTGGGCCGGAGGAGTTGCCAGTTCCTCTTCCCTTTCTCGCTCTTCATAATCGATTTCATTATGGGCAAACTTTTTAATTACACTTTGTTTTCGCCCCAGCCAGCAGACTGCGTGTGTGTTATCATCCCCGAAAAATCTCCAAAGGCAAATGCAATTTATGCATACATCGTCTATTCAACTGTCCGGCTGTCCAGCTGTCCCGCTGTCCGACTGGCTATCTGTTTTGCCGGGAGAGTCCACATGGCCCAAGTTTGCGCAACACTTAAACTTTAATTGTGTAAAGTTCTCCGTCTCCTGTCGCAGTTCCGGCCATCCCAGCTGGGTATGTGTGTGTGTCGACTGGCATTTTTGCGAATGGAGTTAGTTTTCCGGAGAGCTGCACGGAAAATGAATAAAGGATTACCAACTGTCCTCACATCGCCCCCGCCTGCGTGTGTCGGAAGCCTTCGGGCGTCCTTGCTTGTGTTTGGCAAATGGCTTAGCACACTGACCGCAAATGCAATTTGACTGATAAGACGAAAAGAGTTCGCTGTCAGTCTAAATGGATAAGGAAACTGGTCGTGTTATCGAACTTTAAAAGCGGTCACCTTGGCCGGAATTTAAATATTAATTTACAAGTTTCCGTTGACTCGTCTGCGTTTTTCGTCCCCGAGGCGCATGCATAGAAGTTCAACCAACAAAATCTCCTAAAGTGAATAATGAGAGGCAAATATTTTAATGGCCCCCAACGCACACACACTGGCATACGTGCTGGCCACAGCGTAACTTTATTTATTGTGAGCAGCTTTTGGCTGACCGTCGACAGGCGTCGCGCGGCTTCGGCCTCGGCCGTCCAGGGGGTCGCTCAAGGGAAAAATATTGTTTTAGTTTATCATGACAGCACACTTACAACTTTAAACTGCTCGTACATTAATTAAAAACTTAATAAAACACCGCCACTACACCAGCACCATGACGGAAAAAATAGGGAAAATGAACGAGTTTAGCGTGCGGATGAAGTTTGTTTGTAGCGACACCGGAAAGCCACCCAATGGGACCCGTGGGGGTGGCGATAAGGTGATCCCGACCCACGTTTTCTAGTTTAACTAGGTCGTCATTGAATCCCCAATAAAACAAAGCTTCCAGGACCAATTTTCGTCACCAAATTCAATAATTTTTTTTATTCTCCCAGATTGAAGCTGGGAAATCGCCGTTGGAAATTTATAATTTCTGTCCCGACCAACACTTAGGCAGCTTTTAAAGCTGCAACTGATCATGGTATGTACCACTCGTCATCTTCAAACCCAACGAGAGAAAATGCATAAGATTCATAGTGGGGGAAAATCACATGAAACCGGCCCAACATTTCAAGAACTAAAACTCCCATGAAGACGTGGACTAAGAACACCAAATGTCTTATGAAAGTGGAAGCAAACTGCATTGTCAGGATTTTATTTTCGTACAAATTTAACTCGAGACAGATGTTCAAATAATCTTCAACGTTCTGAGATTTTTTCGTGTGGGCAGACAGAGAAGAAAACAACAGAAAGACAGACAATACTTGAGGTTAATTTAGGGGCTCTTTAACGGTGTCATTGCAGGTTAATATACAGAAAAGGCAGCCCATCAGGAATTCATCAATCTCTTTAATGCGAAAAACACAGGTGAATATTTGGGGTACCCTCAAAACTAAATTTCATGTTCGTAAAATTCCGAAAGTTTTCCATAAATATTAAAAGCTATTTCTGAGTTACCAACAAATTCGTGCAGCCTTCATAGCGACAGTTTTCCGTAGCCAATAGAGAAATTTGCTATTTCTTACATTCACTTGAATTGCAGTCCCAGAAACTTTAAATGGAATCTCAGGACTGCTGATGGCCCGACTCCACCGACTGTCTGGTTGTACAAATTGGTAGCCGAGGCGGCGGAGGGGAACGAGATTCAAGGCACCAAACAACTTCTCATTATTGCCAGCAGCCTTTCCATTTACTTTGCACCAAACGAAGGCGTCCCAGGACCGCCACCGACTCCCTTCCTTGCGATGATTTTGATGAATTACTGGCGACCATTTTTATGCTGCATGGCAGCTTACAAGCGGAGTCGTTTTGTTATTTCTCAAATAAGAGTATGTGTGTAGGGAATCTTGAAAAGGGTTGAAAGGAATATGCGAGAATCCTGGCAGTTTACGTATTCTTATATATTTTTCTTGATTTATTGAGAAATTATGTGTGCTGGCCGGGGCAGAAAATATTCGCATTTTCCAGCCGCTTATTGTTTTCAAAATGCCCGCGAGGAGTTGGCATGTTTGAGTTATGAGTCCTGCCCCGTGTGTGTTAGGTAAATGGATGTTTTCTCGCAAAACAAAAGCGGAAAGAAACCTTCAAATCGCCTGAGGACAGCCGCTGTCTAGGGAGTATTCTGAACGTCCTCAGGCTTCTGCCTCCGCTTCAATTACCGAAAAACTTCCGGCTCCGCTGCCTTCCGCAAACGTATGTAAGCGATAATAAAGTGAGAGTGTGCGCGACTATTTGGTTAATAAAATCGATGCCGATTTGAGACGGAGCCGCCGCTCGACTGCTGCTGCATCTTTGGCAACCCATAAAAAGGCGCAGAATCTTTTACTTTAAAAACGCCCGGCTTAAGGGGAATTGAAAGTGAGACTGTCGTCCTGTCGGCGTGTCTGCCTGCCGTCCTGTCGCCCGTCTGCTTATGCGTTGACATTTTTATGTGCATTTCATGGAGGAAATGCGGATGTGCCCGGGCTTTGCTGAGCTGTTCTGTGAGACTCCCGGAATCGATAAAAATGCAAATGAAACGGCGCGCAAATGGGCTGTGGGGAGGCTGGAGGGGCGGCCAGGCGGGTGGCTCGTTAAAACCGAAAGCCAAGCAAGAAATTCAAATGCCGGAAAATGTCTTTTATTCTTAATGCCAAAACAATGCCAAGCAACAACGATAACAAGAAACCAAGCCCGCCAGAAGCAGCCAACGGGGCGGATTCCAGAAAAATATGAAGAATTTTTGAAAAAATGTCAAAAGGAAACAACTTTCCAAGTCAAGTGCATGATGGAGCACATGTCCAACTGTGCAGTGTCCGGCTGCCCAACTGTCCGCCTCTGACAAACACTCATTGGGGTCGTCCGGGCGATTCAGCCGTTGGTTAGACGCAGTCGAGCGACAAATGAAAATTGCAAAAATGATCGGAAATGACCAATTTGAAATAAAAATTGTAGCCAGCACGACCGTGTCGTGTGTGTGTGTGTTGGAATCTAACGAACCCGAATGCCCTGTCTCCTCCTGTCTGGTTGCCGGCAAGCACGGAAGTGAGCGCTTGACACACCCACCCACGTCCTTGTTCATTGCCTGGTCGGTGACTGTTGCGGCCCAGGAAGCATACAAAATTTCACTCGGCAGCAGGCGGCTACATTTTTCCGAGTTATGTGCAACATGCAAAAGTCAAGTGCAGGAATCGAGCAATCATCGGGCCAGCAGACCGACATTCAGATCGTATCAGTGGCCCACATAAGTCTGGCCAGCTAAATTATGGCCAACCCACATACACCGACCGACAGAGAGCCTTAAAGATTTGGTAAATTGAAATTGTGGAATCGATCAACAGGAAAGAATCAGGATTCTGCCTGCCGAAATCACAAGAAGTGGCATTCCTCGTTGAGCCTACGGCGTGTGGGCCAAGGCAAACAAATGGCTGGAATGAATTCCACAAAATTCTAGATTATCCTTCGGCGGCTTATGTAAAGTGGCTTCCGGCTGAAATGCATTTAAAGCAATTAGCAATTGGCTGCCAACGAGCCGCCTTTGGGGGCGGAACGGCATGGGTAAATATTTTTGAATGCCGTTTGACTGGAAGAGGACAACTACCAATGTTTGACTAGCCTGGCAATCCGTTCGGGAATTGAGCAACATCGACAGCCAACTGCCTTGCCGGGCAACGTTCGGAAATCTAACCAACTGTGGCAAAGGCAACAAGGACAATGGCCCGGCGACTAGCTTGAATACAGCAAAGGCAATTTAGGACCCCCGGCCAGATCGGCATGCGTGTGTATTGCGTGCACCAGGCCGGCCAGGGACAAGGACTTTGGGACGGCCGCCCACAGACACACACACACACACCCACACACACACACACACACACACAGGAAAAAATAAGAGAAACAAAAGAGCCACTGACTTTCGGGCCAACAGCCAGCAGTCGGGCCAAAACGCAGGCAATTATAATAACCAAGAGCAGGCAATGCCAATGGCAGCAGGCGCAACGACAAACCAACAAACAGACAGTCGGATGGACGGACGGACAAACAGTCAGACACAAAGGACTTGCTGTGCGGCACTTCGGAATTAGGGCCGGCAGGGCAGGCCTTGTTTCGTGTTTGTCTCGGCCAAGTTGGCAACACTTTTGTTTACTTTTGGCCAACAACACGAACAGCGATTTTGTGTACCCGTGCGATTGTCTCCCCGGCCAAAGGAAGGCAGGCAGTTAAGTTTCTCCTCTGAACCACTTTTTTTTGGCATGCGGTAGCCTGCGAAGGCATTCAACAGAGCGTAGACAAACATGCAGCCGGAGCAGCAGCAAAGGCGCACAATTATGTAGAAAAGTGCAATACGACAAGCAGCCAACAACGGCAGCCGGACAGCCAACGGACAGCCATTGTAATAACAATTACAAGGATAAGCAGCACCAATGCAGCAACAATAGGACGCTGCCACCGCCACCGCCAGCGTCAGACAGGCAACGGCAACTGCAACATTGCCGCTTTGGGGCCACTTGCAATGTCGACCAGACCAGTCGCCCAAAATTCGGCCCGCCCGCCCCGACCAGACTCGCCGACATTGGTAATCCTTTCATTGTGTCGGGCTGGTGGCGGTGGAGTCTTCTCGGGCTGGCAGTTTGTTGCTATTCAAGTTTAATTAACCTAAAAGTGCTTGCATTATTTAATTTTATATTTTCGAGGAGCCACTGTTGCCGTCGGCTTGGTCGTCACCGTTGCCGTTGTAGTTGGCTGGGCGCTAATTTAGTTGAAAGCCAAATTCCATTAGCAGCGAAAATGTCGCGTGAGAAAATATTTATCTTAATTTCTTGACTGGGTGCTGGGGCTCGAAACTTGCTTAGAGTTTTCCAAAATCAGGAACTCGAAATTTACTTAAAACTTTCAACAACGGGAAGCACAAAATTAGCCTGGATTTTGCAAAAACTAAAAGCTCAAAATTTGCTTGAATTTTAAGTCAACACTATGCTCAAAATTTTATCCGATTTTAACGCTTCAGAGATCGAAAAATGCTGTCAAATTTAGGTTCAAGGATTGCGTAGGATTTTATAATAAAGAGTTCGAAATTTGCTTGCCGCTGAAGAGATCGAAAAATGCTAAAGTTATTTTGTAAATTGGAATTGAAGTATTACGTAGAATTTTCGAAAGAATTTCTTCCCACTTTACGACCACAAAGGAAACAAAATTCGCTTCGATTTATGAGCAACCAAATGCTTGAAATTTAATTCATTTTTCCCACAATCGAGAGTTCATAAATCTCTTCGATTTTAGGCCAACCTTAAAGTTAGGTAAATTTTACTGGAATCAAAAACTCTAAACGGAAAAAATATGTGCTGTTAATTCGGTAATAAAGGGCTTAAGTTTGCTGAAATATTTCGACAACGGAAAGTTTAAAATAGCCTTCTCTTACTGACTGCCGAGCGGATTAAATTAATTCAGAATTCCCAACAATCGAGACCTTAAAATGGAATGGATCAAAATGTTATTCGATTTTTGGATAATCGGAAGCTGCTTCCTTCCACATTTAAAAAACTGAATGTCCGAAAATATTTTTAATTCGCGACATTCTTTAAATTTAAAATATTCGAGTGGGGCTGACAATATCGGGCGCCGGTCGGAACTGTCAATCATTATTATGGTGGGCAAATGGCTGTCCGATAATTTATGCAAAATGCTGAAAACCCAAATGAAATATGCAGGTTTATCAGTGCGCCGAGCTAAACAAACATTGGCTCCGCCGGGCCGGTCGGTGGGCCACGTAATAAATCAGCCTCGGATGCAAGGGGATTTGGGGGGCTAGTGGCGCTGATTAGAGCCGGACAAGTGCTCGGATGTATTGATGGCTGCATTTGAATGCACAATTTCTTCATTAGAACGACAAATCTGATATTGAAAGCTCAACGAAATGCACTTAGCATCAGTTGAATAGCTCGCCCGACAGCAGCCGTAGGAAACTAGGCCATCGCAGAGGAGGAATAAAAATTGAAACGATCTCTGGGAAACTCGACGATGTTGTTTGCCCCGAACTCGCATTGCTGTTGTTGTTGTTGTTGGAGGAAGGGACGGCCTAGTCGGGCTTATTAATAAGCTTGAAGCGGCAGGCGGGCAAACACACTCCAACTAAGCCACTCGGCTCATTTAGGCCTCCTCGGTGGGGCGGCTGCTTGGTTGCGGGGCTCGACGTTTTTAATTTTCCACAACGCTGCGCAAAGAAATAGTTTCATTTTGGCTAGATGTGTGTGGGTGTGGATGTGGGTGAAAGCGGGTATAGATTGACTTGCCGGTTTAGACGTGAATGCGGCCGTCTGTCTGGGATTTTCCCGAGTGTCTCCCCGGGGAGTCGTCGGCTCCTTGGGCCGCGCGTTTATGAAGCGTTTGATGTTTGCGCATCGGCATGAAAAACACAAAAAAGGAGAAGAAAAATTTCAACCACAACAAAATCCCAGCATAGTTTTCCCCCACCACACACACTCAACCATATTTCTATCTGCAAAATGTATCTATTTTACTCGATTTATCTTCGGAGCCAGTGAAGCGGCAATTTAATATTAACTGGTTCGGCGTTGCATTGCGGGTAGAGAATGGGGTAGTGGTGGATGGGGCAGGGGACCATTAATAAATATTAAATGGCCGGGCAAATATGACAGGTCGACGCATCGGTGACTGAGGCTGAGCATCGCTTTCATGTCGGCCGGGAAATTTGAATGCTCTCGGCTCGCTCGTCTCGAGCGGAAAGTGCATTGGGTAGGAATTTTCATTTTTCTCTGTGGCCTTCGCCCAATGCTCACAACCTTGTGGTTCGGCTCGTGTGGTTTTCATAATATTTAAACGGCCTAATTAAACCGCAACTTATCGCCCCAAAATATGCGAGCGATAAACGGTGGTAAATCATTGGAAACCGAGTCCACGAATTCAGTTCAAAGTTGGTCTCTGCAAGATGGATAATTTTATCCCGAGGGATTTTACCCCTACTAAAAGGGCAAAGAAAGAACCTAACAAATATTTTATATCACCAGATTCCCTGAAGAGTTGAATTCGTTTCCATTTGTTCCCTTGGGAAGGGAAGGAAACACATTTTGAAGTCTTATTTGAAAATTCATTACTAATTAGAAAATAGATTATTTTCTCTTCGACGTTTTGCAACACTGGCACGCCCTCGGGGGATTGTAGTCATAACCAAGGTAATTCTGCTCAAGTGTAGTTGGAATTGCCCTAGAAAAAAGTATAAATGAGGAGAGAGAGAAATCTGCGGACCGGCGAGAATGTCATTTATAAAAATTGCAAACTAACGGCAGCCGACAGCCTTGCCAACTCGTTGGAATCCAACGGTAAAAGGCAGCCATCGCCCTGCCCTGTCTGGCGCAAAACTCGGCCCTCAACCCCAAAAACGCATTCAGCCAAACAATTGCAATTGTAATTGAGCCGAGTCGCGACGCAGTGAAAAGTTTTTCCAGCCAACGGAAGGACGCCTCGCCTCCTCCTCGTCCTGACGGTGGAGAGCTTAGCCGCTCGCTGTCGGTTGTGTGGGTGTGTTTGCATTGTTATTTCACCGTTGGTCGCTTAGTGGCAATAAAAAGAAAATGCATTCCATAGGGAAATTATGGAAGCGGGGATTCCTTTGTTTAGAATCGTTTCTAGATTGCAAGCGAATTGTGCGCGGCCCCAGCGTGTCCTCCCCATGAGTGTGTGCGTCTGTGTGCGTGTGTGGATGTGTGAGTGTTCGCAACTTTATAGCCATTTATGATTATTGCTAATGCGCCGAGTGTGCCCATTGGCGGCGGGACGCGCCGATTCGCTTGCTCTTTGTGGAGATTCCGCGCGTCGGCTATTCGAATGGAAGGTTTTACGGCCGGAATGTCTGATTGCGGGCCGCATCAAAAATTGATTAATTTTTTTTAACAGCCGGCAGACGCAACTTTAAATTAGATTTCCAGGCTCAAAATGTGTTAGAAAGGAAAATTATATATACAGCCATTTTGTTCCGCACTTTTAATTAAATCGAAGATGCTTGCCGTCCCACTGACAATAAGGGTCCAAGTGGTAGATATGAATGACTTCCTTCATCAGAATGCACATCATCACATCGTAGTCGTCGTCACGAGCAGCTCGGGGAAATTGCAACAGCAGCTGCGGCAACGGCGGCAGCAACAATGCAAGTGCCTTCAATTTGCTGGCACTTTGACTTTATGCCAATTTCTGTTAAGCTTTTTTTCATTTCCTCTTAAAAATTTAGTGCGGGTGGGGAAAATTATGGCACTCGCCAACAAGTTCTCAAGTCCGCGACCGAAATGCATGCACGACGCTGAAAAGTAGGCAAGCATTCCTGTAACGGTGACGGCTGCTGGCAGTCAATCGGAAAAATTTGCTGCTCAGTGTGGCCTGACGGAGATGCTGCCTCGCAGGGAAATCAAAGTTTTATCAAGGGAATCAATTTAAATAGCATCAAGTGTGACCAGGCAATTGAAGGGATACAGAAGTCGATACTCAATTACAATTGAACATAAGCTGGAAGTTTTTTGATTGAATATAAGCCGATTAACTTAAGGAATTTCAAAGCAACTACCCAATCAATTGAGGTCGCAGGACAAAGCTTGTCATATCTGCAAATAGCAAAATTTAGAGAAAAATTCCATGCCATGCATTCCTGGTGGCCATTGACCATCTTAATTGTGGCCCATTTGACATTCAATTCGTGGCTGCCATGCGGCTGTGCATGTGTGTGTGTGTCGGGGAGGCAAACACAGCATCCACATTGACGTTTGAATGGATTATGCAAAACGGCGGCTGCCGCGGAATTCCCGCTATTTGTGATTGTGGTAGCCGGGCGCCGTCAGTGCGCCTGATTTGCCTGCAAATCGAGCAAGACGCATAATTTAATAGCCGATATACCGTCGGCACGGCAGTTGGTGCGGAGAGGGAAGAATTCAATCCAACTTCGGCCGGCAAACAAAACCGAAAGAGACGACTCGTTGACTCGCCAGACAGTTGGCAACATGGCAGACGTTCTGCTGACGGCCCCCATCGGCTATGTACACAGGTCCTTATAGTTACCTCCCCCACCCCCGCGCCTACAGCATGTCAACAGTGCGGTGTTTTTCTTTGGCTAGACGCGTCTTGACTTTGTTGACATGTTTTGTCTGACTGTCCTTTTTTCCAGCACACCGGACCGTCGGCCGTCCGGCCAGCCGGGCAGTCAGACAGTCGGCAAGGCTTCCGAATCATTTGCTGAGTGCGGCAGTTACTTGTCGTGATTAAAGGAACGAACAAACGCCCGAGAATGTGACGGCTGACAGAGTCCCTCAGGTGACTGGCGGCGGGTAATTGAGTTCGGCCTGTTTGCATAGTTGGGCGGCAGGCGGGCGAAATGTGAAAATTGTTTGCCGACAAACACAATGAAAAATGAAAATCAGCCGTGACCCTGACGGCCTTCTTTTCCGCCAGCTGCCGACAAACAATTAAAGTACTTAAGCGTGTTTCGGGGCTGCCTCGTGATCTGCCCACCCATCATTTTTGTTTTGCCCCGAGAAGCTTTCCGGTTGCGCTGCGAATCCTGTTTGCGGCAGGACACATGTGTTTTTGTGTGCGTCTGCTGTCGGCTTGTCACTTACTCTTGATTTCTTTTTGCCGGCAAGTCCCCTGCCGGAATTGTCTAGCTTTGATTTATGCCACACGCACGCACACATGCAGCGCACACGTCGCTGCTCGCTATTCATTTCGGGATGTTTCTTGCCTTGGCGGCGTAATCTTTTTTCGTTATGTAAAATTAGATTTGCGGATGGGCGCTTTGATGCTGTGCAGAAAAACAGAATTAAACTCGTGTTTTCTTTGCCGCTCGGGAATTAAAACTTTCTGCGTGTGTGGCAGAGGGAAGTTGGGTTTTCTCTGGGTAAGCCTGCGAGGGCGGAATGTTTACGGATTCCGTTTATGCAAATTGTTATTTTATGAGACATTCGATAGGCAAGAACCCCACACGCACTCAATCGTCGGGTAAGCCGATTTGCCAGCGTCCTGAATTCGCACGTCGGCAATGGAAAAATTCAAATCCCTGCGATTGCCTGCCAGGCTCTGAAAGAGATTCCAATTACTTTCGTCTTGTAATGAATTTAAATCGTTTGTGTGAAACGAAACTAAACAGAGACTCTCATTTCCCCTCAATGGCCAAAATTACACTCATTTATTGCGTATACGCAATGTGTTGCCCAAATGACTTTAAATAATTACGAAAAATTATAATGCCTCGACATTAAGCCGAGTCATAAAACGCATTTACCCACGGCCAACACTGTCCCGAAGGATATTAGCGTACGCCAGGGATGCCGCGGGGGGCAACAAATCACAACAACGGCAGCGAAACAAACAACAATTTAAAGTTCGCCTCAAACAATTTGCACCGCTATCAAGTTTATGATCAGGCAAAATGCCTCACCAAATGAGAAACAAAAAGGCAGCTGGATGAACACAAAGCCAGCCGACTGACAAGCGGACCCAAGGACCCACCGACAGCACGACTTGAACAACAATTAAATCGCAACAACAGCAACGCCAGCAACAAGGACCCGCAGGAGCACAACATGTGTTAACTGCAGCAAATGTGCAATAACTTTGAAAATAACCAGGCAATGTGCATTGTCCTAGCCAGAGCCCTCCGAAAAAAGGCTGCCTCTCAATGGGGCACGACTTCATTAGTGGGAGGTTGCGAGGTTGAGCAAGGCCCTGGCAGTTCCACAAGCAGCACCAGGCAACCCATTTATTATGCTATCGCTATCAGCCCCACCGCCCGACTGTTGAAAAACGATGAAACCGAAGCTGGCGCAAGGACAGCGGCGCCGGCAGCGGGGCAAGCGTTTCGTGCAATTAGCGTGTGCCACAATCTCGGCAGAGGGCACAAAAACCGGCGGGCCAGGCGGCAGGGAACAGAAGAGGCAGGGACACAGGAACTGGCAGCAGCAGGAGCAACAGCCACAGGACCAGAAATAGAAGCACAAACAGGAGCAGCTGCGGTGAGGACTCGTTCGCAATTTAGAATCACGTATTGCTCACTGTAAAAGGCCAGGGATAATCAGGAATTAAGAAAAGGGAAATCTAAAATCTGAAATTTAAAAAACTTAAACAAAATTTGAATTAGTTTAAAAGATCAATAAAATGATCAATTGATTATAGAATTCGAAATAATTTGATTAATTTCTGTGTGGCGACCACCCTAGCGATTTGGGGCAGCCACAGTTGGTTGAGGGCGTTGAGTCCTTAAGCGTATTAACTTTTCGGTTTTTATTAATTGCGAGCATTTGAACTTTTATTCAATTTACGAGTTGCCAGCCGGCAGACTCAATTGCAACCGGCCGGCATGCCAAGCCCCTCGAGTGCGTCGGCTGAGGAGCTGCGGGTATCTTGAGAATTCTCAAGGATGCATCTGCGGCCTGCTTGGCCTTTTGTCTCTCGACCAACGCTTCAAGTCAAATACGCCCACATACACACCCACACTCATACAGACATCCGTTCATACAGACACATTAAACAAAAAGGCAGCGCGCCAACGAGGCGTATTAGCAACGCGGCAGGCATTGGGCAGGGTCGGTGGGGCGCTATAAATAAGCATCCTGGCAGCAAGGCTGTGTCGTAGATTTATGAGGCGTCCTGTGCGCGGGTTATTTTAATTTTCCAACACCTAGGTTAATTGCCGGGATACTTGAAAATACTTTACAGCCGAAATTGCGGCTGATACACGAGTCCTTCAGGAGTAGCTGGAAATTTTTATATGTCCCTGGAGTGCCTTAAACTACAGCGGAAATTTGAAGCCACATTAAAGTTTCAGCCACGCGGACAACAAGTTTCCTTTAAAGTTCCCCTAATGAAATTAAACGAATTGTGGGCAACGAAAAGCGGCACGGGAAGCAGCAATCCGCCTTCCATTGTCCTGGCAAACCCCCCAGGAATTGCAAGGGGAAGCATAACTGAATGCGTAATTAAAAATACTGCAAAAGCGGACCGGGCAAATATATAATAAAAGCCAAGAAACACACACGAATCTGGGGGAAATTTGAGGGCAAGGGCATTGCCGATTTAAGGAAACTATGAAAAGTAGGCTTCTGGGGCGGCTGGCGAGTCGAGAAAACCAGGCCGAGGACAAGCATCCCACAGACCAAGGAGGTTTTTGATATTCTTTGAATCCAATTTTATTAAAATATCAAATAAAAGTCGAAATTCGAGTACCCAAAGGACTATAGATAGTAATTCTGTTTTAATTCCTCAAAAATTTGCGATTTAGAATTCGTGGGGATCTAAACCAGACGACCAAAGAAATATGGAAAACTTCCTACTTCAGATGGATAAAAATTATTTCTAATTCTTTAAAAGGTAGTTTAATTTCAAATTTTTAAAAAGTTAATTTAAAGATCCCTAAAGAAGTTTGTTTTCCTCTAATCATTTAGTTACTCTTATAAAACAAAAGGCAGATTACATTACATTACATTTCTGATTTAGTTGATTCTTCTACAGATTACAAATATTTTAACCAAGTCCACAAAAAAACACTTCGCGGTGAGAGAACGGAAACTTATGCCTGAATATTGAGATTCTAAGGATACTATGGGAACCAAAGTATTAAATTTTGGATTATGAGAATCCCTCAAATAGCTTTAAACTTTCTTTCCTAAGTTTTAAAAATTTTACCTTTTTCTCCCAGTTCTAAATTTTAAATCCAGGAATTTAACAAGAATTTTTAAAGCAAGCGATTTAAATATTTCAAGTGCCCACTGTGGAATACACGAAATAGCCTAATGGCAACTAAGCGAAAAGAAAACGATTAGCAAGGCAAAAGCCGTCAACAGGTCGTGTGGAGGGGAAGGAGCAACACGCCGCCCGTAGGATCAGGCCGACAAAAAACACAAACAAGAAAAATTGCTGAGTTCGCGCTTATCAGAGACTGCGATCTTTCGATCTTCGTCGGCAGAAGCCAACTGCATTTAACCCTAAATAGCCCGTAAAAGCAGAAAGTGACTTTTAATTGTTAAAAACATTTAATAAATTTGAATGCGAAGTAATCAAGAATTAATTGATTAAAATTGAAACAACCAACATAATTTTATAAGAGAGGCCAATGAGCCGAACTGCCCGGAAAGGTAAGGTTAAGCTTAAATAACGATAAGGGAGAAAATTTGCTGGTATGAAAGAAAATTGCGGCGAAGGGGACGATATTGATTAGAAGTTGTTGTTTGCTTCTTTCTTGTGTATTTAAACTAAAAAAATAGACGATGGGAAATCGATGGAAAGCTTACATTCCTTCGCAATTTGGCTTTGTTTCGTGTTCTTCTCTCCTTCTCTTCTCCGGCGACAGCGTCGCTGGCGCAATTAAGGCGGATACAAAAATCGCATGCGATATATTTATAGTTGCAAAGAAATGGAACAAAAATCCAAAATTATTGAAACCGTAATAAAGGAATTTTAAGCACGGCTAATATTTTTCTCCCCCCCTCCCCCAACCAATCCTGATTTTCATACGTGTAGACAGTGAAGGCCGGAAGGACATCTATCCTTGGATTGGGGCGCATTTGCAAATAAAAATTCAGGGCAACAAACTAAATTGCATTTAATGGCGATATCAATAGTAACTTTTTGTTTATGTTTATATTCCATTTCAATGCAATAATTCTTTTTTTCGGTTTAATTTTTTGCCATTGTCAACATTTTCGCACATTTGCGGTTGCGCCAAAAAACAATTGAAACCGCAGCCACATGCTGAGCTGGCAGTGGAACAAAGTAACCAGTGAGCCGGTCACTCGGACAGTTGAACACCCGGACAACGGGACTGCACAGGTTTCCACTAAACTGCCCGCGGGGCAGAAAAAACGGTGGCGGGACAATAAATTTGCAATTAATTTGCAACTAATTTAATTTCAGAATGCGGCCAAATTAACTGACCAACCGCCAGCAGGTGCGGCAGCAAAACTAATCAACGGTCGACGCTCAATGCACACAATTTCCCACCGAACTAAAATTCTATTGAATTTGTCACCGATTCTTTTGAATGGCCGTCCACTCAAATTGACATTTCCATTTTCTTTTTATTGCGTGAGCTTTCCAGTTGACTTCCATTCGAATCACTCGGCTTTTGGCGATTTATCAAATCGCATTCAACCCGAATTAAATCAACGATATTGAAACTATTAAGCAAAACAAAAATGAACTTATGCTTTGATTTAGCCGCTTAAGCTCCGCAGCAATTTGCATGGCACCCCCAACAGGATTCCATTAGCTGCCAGAACATTAACCAGACAAAGCTGCCTGCATTACGCCGTCATTATCCAAGGGAAAGAAGAGGGAAGGGAAATGTTTACCGCCCTCGAAATTATTCCCGCACTGCTCTTGCTTTCTACCTGTGATTTTCGAAGTAACACGAACCGCGCTAAGATTTCCGCTGTTCCAGGAAAATCTCAACCTTTGACTCCGTTGCATGCGCGCATCGATGGCAACATTGCATGTCATTTGGCCAACTAAAACTTAAACAGGTCCCTCTGATGGTGAACTCCAGGAAAGTCAACGCTTCCAAAGTTAACAGGGCTTAGGTCATTAAGCCGCGATTGCAACGAGAGGAATGTTGTTAAGCTAAATACGTTTTAGGTCAGGGAAATAACCTTTTTAAAGTAAGAGAATTTGATCGCCTCCGGACTGGAAAGAGAGCTCCCGAAGAAATCGCTAGAGGAGCAAAATTTATTTTCTAGTTTAAAGCCGTTGAAGGTTTCTTTACACTGTAACGCGCCAAAAGAAAGCCGGAATAAATCTGAATCTGAGAAGTCTGTGGAACCGTCGGATCAAATTCACCGAATTGAATGCATTAAAAGACAGACTGACTATAAAAGTAAAGGAGCAACAGAACCAAGACAGACCGATTCTATTTCCATTCCAGTCAGCCAGAAACTTCCTCTGAAGGTAAAAGCTATTATTCGGAGCCAAATACGATTAAAATATTCCCAGTAAATTGATTAAGCCAATTCGCCCTTTCGAATGTTTAATCAGACTGAAAAAAAGCTCCTCATTTTAATTCTTTTTAAAGTTCTGGATTTAATTCTGAATCGAATATGAGTAAAATCCTTATTAATATTTCGTTTGACTCGAAGACTCCAAATAACCGTTGGAAAAAATGTATTAAAAAACCTGTAAAAACCTAAAGGCAAAAAACTTCCTATAATAATAATAATAACAAGATAACAAGCTTAATAATTATTTCCCGTGAGCTTCTAGTGTGGAAAAAATTTTAATTCTGTTTAATCTTCGACAGGATGAACTTCTCGACTTTCCATTGAGGTTGTAGAAAATTAAAAATGATAAAATGAACGTCATAAAGACTTTTAGAATCCACTTATTACGAGTATGAAATGAGCTATTAGGTATTAAGGAATCCGCCCCACGCAACCACCCAAGAGAAACAATTTAAACAGTTTGTCGCTGGGAAAAGTTGGTGCCGAGATGACGGAATTACCGAGGCAGCAGGCAAACTACCGCCAACAGCCACTTCATGGTGGCGCTCTAAGCGCATTCTAAACAAATTAAAATTCAATTAAAAAGATGAAATGGCATTTGCCAACTTAAATCGCAGACATGAAGCCACCGGGAAGCCGGCGGATGGTGTGGCCAACGGCCAACAGTCGGGACCGTCGATTTCAGTGCACTGACAATGCAAACTTGCTGCTCCGGCAGCTTAATCTCGGCTAAAAGGCATCGCATTCAATTCGTTTAACGGGCGGGCGGCGGGCAGCCAATGCGGCGGCATTGGCCCCGGGCGAAGGGCCGAGGGCGGAGGGCGGACCTCATTAGGGTACACGCAACTTGAGACTTGGGCATCATTTTCAATTACGCGAACCGAGCGACACCGCCAGCCACCGCATCCACACACACCCACGCACACACTCAGAACAGATCCGCCCAGGGGCTGAGCTTGGTTTGCTGTTCCCGACACTTTTCGTTTATGATTTTTGGTCAGCTAACTGGGGCTGTCGGCTTGGCGGGTCCTGCCAGTGTCACTTTGCGGTGGTTGCCATTGATATTGCTGGCCTCATTATGCTGGCCAGACATTTCGAGGACTTTGGCCAAGAGTCATTTTCGTGGCTGTCGCTTCGGGTCGTCTGCCATTAACCAGGATACACACGCCCATGTCACCCCCGTTGCAGCTCCGGCGGCAACTATCCGCCCTGGATTGTAGGCAATGGAAATTTAAATCCGGCCTCTTGGGCCGGCGATCGACCGCCGATAAACCCATAAATATTCAAACGGAGACCACATAAAAAATATACCCGTAATCATTTAAAATCAACCATTGCAACTTTTTCTGGTGTGGGAATGGCAGCCATCAATTATGCGGCCCAGGACATACACGGTGTACATGGACATGGCTGAGGGTGGGCGCGGTGGGTTGGTCATCAGTTTTTCCAATAAACCGACTGCAAGCCTCCAACTAACTAAACTATGCAAATTGGTTATTTTATGGCCGAACCGAACCGGGAACGGGGCACCCTTTTGTTGTTCCCACCGACAGGAGCCGGCGGACAATAGAAAAAAAAGGGATAGCGCCAACTAATGGCACAATTTAACAGACTGGCCGGCCGAGGAAGCCGGATATACACAAAAAGGATATGTGAGAATTCAATGAAATGGAAACTAACAAATAAAATTGATAGAAAAGCTCAATACACCCACGAAAAGAAAACTGGAGACTGAAAACCGTCCGAGCAGCGCCACAAACGGAAGACACGCAACAAAAGATGTCGAAATTGTCGGCCCAAAAGTAGCCCACGGCATGGAACAATGCCCAGCGCCTGCAGGATGCGATGGAGGGGGTGCGGCCATAACTCCTTCCAAGTTTCCGTTTAATTTGAAGTCTGCCAAGGCTGCAGAAGAAATGTTGGTTTAGTCGGCTGCATGAACTGCACTAAAAAAATTAAACAAACTCGCCAGCGGATGCGGTGGGGGGGCGTTGGATTCGCCGCTGCCATTGTTTGAAGTTATTATTGGGACTGAGCGGGTCCAGGCGTGCCGGTCAGTCGCACAATCATTGACTCGGCTCAGTTATTGGCTTTCCTCCTAGGATATTGTTTGATTTTTCTCTTCTCCCTCGCTCGTCCTTCCGGCCGCCCCACATAATTGTGCGAGCAGGGCAGCCTTTTTGTTTGTCTTTGCATCGACACGCAACCATCCCAGCCGCCCAAGCAGCTTCCATGCGAGTGTGTAATTTGTGAAAAGAATTTGCCTTGGTTGCCGGAAAGAAAACTGCTTTCTTTTTGTACGGTTTTTTTCCTGCTTGCATAAAATCAGGACTCATTTGGCCGGTCTGGGGATCCCCAATGCTCCGGTTGCGGTGGCTGCCTCGGGGCGCCAAGGGTTAAATTTTAAACAGTATCAGAGAGAAAAGAACGAAATGCCACCACAGCTGGCGGTCCTGTCACGAGAAATTCCCCTTTAATAAAATTAAATTCAGAATTCATTCGAAGTCAAAATATTGACCTCTCGGCCACACGAATAATTGATTGATTATTCCGCTCCGCAAAAACGGAATACTGCGCACTTTAAAATTTCTGCTTTTTTCAATTTCCCGTTTGGCTGGCCTTCGCAGTTATGGGAGTATTACGGTATATTAAAGATCTTTCAACATATAACAGTATGATAAGACTGAGAGTACTCCACGTCAGCCGGTGTTTTCCACTCGGTTTGCCCATCTCCCCAACTCCCTACTGTCTAAGTCAGTTCGCATTGAGACCTCAATCGTAAAGGTCTCGGTGTCGCCGCCTCCCAGTGGACAATGGACTTTGAATAAACTCGCTTTACTTTCAAGGCTGCGTAATCGTACTCCTCGCATGGCAAAATTGCCAATTCTTTTGTTCCTGTCACCCTTGTCTTCTCTGATTGTCAGTTAGCCGGGAAAGCGTTACCTGCAACTGGGATTCTTTCGGTTGCCCGAGGAATCCTGGAATTCTTAAGGAATTAACTGCCGACTTTAGTTTGCTCATTACTTTACCTATTGCCTACACTCCATCATTCCATATTCCGATTATCTTTATTCCATTTTTTGATACGCAGACCTGGGAACCGGTAACCCAATTTTCCACCTTCGATTGGGGTGCCTCCTTATTAATCCTTTGATAAGCACGGTGTGGTCGGGGTTCATGACTTTGATTGACTTGCATGATTTCATCCTCAAGCATTGAAAACAGCGCTCAGATCATACTCCCAATCGAGATTTAAGAGAAGCTAAACTTCATGTGGAGGATTTTTGGTTTGATGTGAGTTCAGCTAATGAAATTGTCTGACAGAATAACAACACCGTCTACGGGTGAATGCAGGGATCTAAAAGATTGGCAAGGTCGGGAATGAGCAGGTCTTCCATTAAATCATCTAAAAATCCTAACCCACGGCTCTCGAATTTGAAGAGACTTTAAAATAAATATTATTGAAAGCCTTAATTATATTCTGATATTGCAAATTCCGCACTACAGAAAAATTATCAGCTTCACAGGAAGTCCAATCGGCAAATTGGCGGGACCTTCCCATATAAACTTCCGCGAAAGGTAAAAGAAAAATTTGCTTCGAGTGTCGGGCATTTTAAAAATTTCATAATCATTTAGCGGCTTCGGAAGCCGCACTGTCCGCCCTGTCTGCTCTGTCTCCCAGGCCGTGCCCACTCAATAGCCATTAAGCTCATCGAAAAGCGTTGAGGGGCGCGGTGAAGGGTGTGCGCGGCGGGAACTTTGGCCTTTTGGACGCCCACAGACCGCACACTTGGCTCAACGAGCCGGGCCTCGCCCTCGAGGTGGCGGCCCAGCACTTGAAATAACTTCCACCTGCTCTAATGGGGGCGGCCGACTGGCCAGGCCCCACCCATCAGGATAATGGCGGTGTTGGCTGGTGGCTGGCGGCTGGCGGTCGGCAGCCAGCGGCTTGGCCACTTGAGATTCAACCGAGCAGGAAATGCGGAAATGGCGCCCAGCGACCACAGACGAACCGGCGGAAGGCGCTGTTGCTCCCAGCGTGGCGCACTTCAACTTCAGCCTCGTCAGCAACTTTTCGAGAAGTTTAAGGCACTCGAGACACTTTTCCAACTTTCTTGGGAAGCCAGTCAGTCGCTGGTTGCGTGGCCTCCTCTACAATTTGCCTGGCTGTTTATTGATTTTTCCAATGACAGATTGGCATAATTGCCAGGAAGCAGCCGCCTTTCACTACGAATCCTTGCAAAATCAATAGAATTCCCCCCGCCACGCAACCAGCGCCGACCCCGGCATGTGGGAGTCCCCGTCGGATGTTTCCTTTAAGCCGAACCGGAGAGGCTTTCACGGTAACTGGCGAGATAACCAACGCAGTTTGCCAGGATAACGCGAACACGGCAAATCGATGAAACGAAATTGCTGCCATGATGCGCTGCACTTAACGACAGGCCAGTCAGCCCGCCCGGCCGCCCCGCCCAACGCCACTCCATTTGACGCTGTCGAGCTCTGCTAAGAGCCTTGTTATCCTGATGCTGCTGCTGGCATCACCGTCACTGGCTGGTCCCAGGAACAAAAAACAACGAAAAAATACTGTTTAAAAGTATTAAAGCCGCGTCACACGTAAACTTTTAATACCCTGCGCTCGAGCAACTGGCTGGCTATATTGGCTTCCATTGCTGGTAAAAACCTGACTGGTGTCCAAAAGCATAAAAATGCTTTCCTTTCTTCCATAACTTTGATAGCGGACAGGTTGCATTCCGGAAAGGCCGAATAAACTACTTAATGATATCCGATTAAATTAGTGCACAAATTTTAAAGATCAAATACATAAATCTGGTAAAAGGTAAGTCAAGTCTGGTCTGGTCGCACTTCAAATTTAAATATGCCCGAAATTACAGTGAGAAGTGAGAGGAAGAAAGAGGAGAGAACGATCAATGGGCGCGCCGTACTGCTCTCGGCCTTCTCGAAGCTCCACAAAATTTCTATCAGAAACAAACGAGAGTGCGTGAGAGAAAAAAAGAGGGAAAGAGGAGAGAATGTGCTGGGCGCGCTGTCCTGCTCGGCAGCTGCTGCCGGCGCATAAAACAAAGATAAGAAAGCAATCGGAACTCTCAGGTTCCTGAACGGTTAATGAAAATTAAAATTTCAGCAATGAATGTAGAAGAATTTAAAAAAAATCTGAAAATGTCAGTGCTTTTGAGGAGAAATTAATTTTTAAACAAAAGTGGCCTTAAGTTACAAATTTGTAGGGTATTTAAAAATCGGGTTTGTTTTTAATTCTGCAGTTTTATATTTGCCATTCTCATGAGAAAAAATAAATGTGACCAGGCGTCGATTTTGTGTTACAACAAATTGGATTTCCGAGCATCAAAATAAAAAAAACCAGAAACGCTCACCTTTCATTTCACGCGGATTAATGTGGCCAAAAGGACGAACAATTGAGTGACTCCCGCTCTTCCTCGCTGATTTAGATGCCGGGAAGGCTGTTGCGGGAGGTGGGGGATTTCCAAAAGATGCCCAAAGTCCCAGCAGCCCACAACCATTTGGGAGCCTTGTAATGCAATGAATAAATTAAGCGATTACGTAATTGAAAAGCGATTAAGTGTTGCCAAGTTTGTTTGCTTTTAGCGGGCGGTTAAAAATGTGCAAGTAATCAGTGCCCGGGGATTTGCTAATGTGGCTCAACTCAAAACGAAGCCGAAAATAAAACACGAAAGAAAACTTTGATGGAACCTCCCAAATCTCAGGTAATGGACGGTCCTGTTATTTTGGGCCGGCAAGCTCGTCCAAATCCTTAAATTTGAAGCACCAAAACTGCGTACAAAAGCCGCGCGCGGGTCTCCATTTCTCCCCATAATTGTGGCCAATTTGCGGCCCACCCTGCATATCTGATTTAGCGGCATTATGCGAATATAGACGGACCAAAATGGGCCATATTTGGGCAACGTTTTCCGCCTTTGAAGTTGCTGCAATCCTCGCCCCACCCACGGATAATAGGCAGGCGGCTCCGAGTCATTGTTGTCAGCATTATTTGCATTTTCTGTGTAAAATTTACTCTCCTTTATTCACTACAAGGACCCCTACACCACCCGCACACAATCGAAATGTAAGAAACGCTAAAATGGCAGCTATGACGAAATTCTGAATCGCGCATATTCACTTACAAGGCGAATTCGTTTCGGTTTTATTGTATTTATGAGTGGGCGTAGCAAGCCACCCATTTTCCTCGAATTTTCCTCGAATTTTCTCAGGGGTTGGTCGGTTGGCCGGAGGCTGATGGAGCCGTCCAGATGGGGACGTTTGTGTGTGCATTTCCCGGCCTGCAATTTTCGACCGCCCACCCGGGAGACGGCGTAATAAACTTTCGGGTTTCCTTTTGGCCTGAAAATTTTCTTTTAAAGTTTAGTGGAATAGAAAAATGGCACAAACAGCCAGCCAATGTGCATAAATAAAACACAACAAACCAAAAAGAATAAAAGCAAACGAAGACGCACTGAGGAGTGAATAAAAATTGCAAAACGGGAAGCCGAAATTTGTTTATTTTTTGTGCGTTCGGTGGGAAAATGATCGGCCTGCTTGTTGCATAATCAGGCCACTTTTTCATTTACCCGGCCCCGCTGTATATCCTTATTGGCAACATCAAAGTATGTCCTAACTCCTTCACAACTCCGCCCCCTTTTTTGTTGTTACAGGTGATTGCATTTTGTATGAGTGGCTGTGGCTGTGGTTCTGTTGTTTGTTTAGGGCCAAAGAATTTCTGGTTTGCCGCAAAGGCCCAAGGGTGAAACTCCAATCCACCGCAGACCGATGAAACTTGGTTAGCGGAAATGCTTTTCGGATTTGTTGTCGACGATTTTATGCAAATATTTATGCGCAATATGAAATATTAATGGCCAAAAAAACCCAACAAAAAGGAAGGTTGGTCTAATCGGTCTGCAATTCCCGTCGACACTTGTGGCCGGGCAAGAGGCCAAATGAGAAGTGCACTTGATTGATGAAAAACCTTTTGCAGAAATGTCAATCCAACATAATTGAGTCATGCACCGCACAAACAGCCACCAGCAGCGGCGGCAGCAGCTCGGGAGCGAGGCATGCAGCCAAAAAGAGGAATGAAACAAATAAACGAAAAGGTGGAAGAATAAAAAAAATCACCAGCAAGCACCTACAAATAAATACAAAGTGCAGTCAAGTATACAGGGAATGAAGTCCTGCCATGCATATGTATGCGTCAGTCTGGCTGTGTGTGTGAGTGGGAAAGTAAATAAGCTAAAGTCAACGTCATTGAAACTGGGGTAAATCGCCATTCCCGATGCCATACGTCGCGTCTGTCGAAGCTTAAAGTCACTCAGGTGTAGATCATTCGATGGCGAAGGTGGGCGCGCCGAAAGGACTCGCCAGTGCATGGTGCATTGGCGTTAACTTTGGCGCTGCCGCCGCAGCTCTGCTCCACCAGTCAGCAAAATTCACTGAAAAGCACGTTATAATGGCTACAACAAACACATCAATAAGAGCAACAGCAGCAGCAGCAGCAACGGCACCAGCAGAAGGACGGTAATGGCAACAAAATTAATGCCAGCAAGTAAATGCTCTCGACCGTGCCCAGCAGCGCCCATTGGCAAGGACGACGTTTGATGGCGGCGATGCGGTGCGGTGCGAAATCAGGCTGCGGCGGCGACCGACCAGCCGCATGGCAACGCAAAGCTGCCTCAAGTAAGTGTGACAAAATATAAATCTGCCTCAATGTGTCCATGTCTCCGCGTGTGTGTGTGTGGGCGAACAGGTGCAATAAAGTAACCCAAGCACACACATAGTCGGTCGAGCTGCAGTTCGAGTTTGGTCAGGTGCATTGGGCTCGTTAAAATGGTGAGCCCAGGTAAAGGACCCAGCTGCCCAGCTGGCCAAGGGGCTGTTGCTTCCGGTCGACCAATGGTCTGCGTGAAAGCCCGACCCGAACAACATGGATCACCGTGAGACGACGGCATCAGCTGCCGCTGTTTATGACCTACGCCAAGTGAGTTCAACGCTCAGCCAACGTTGCCTGGCCAAGTAGGCCGACGACGGGACATTTTTCGATTGAGTGAGAGAGGAAATCCCATTGTTTTAACAAAGGGGAAAAACGGAATTCGGAATGGAGTCCAAGAAGGTCGCGAAATGCCTTAAATATTCCGTTCGAGTAACTGGAAAAAATCCTTTTTCCCCTTGAACGTTCCCCTAAAGTAATCACAAGAATATTCCAAATATTCTAATCATTTAATAAATTCCCTTCTCTCTCTCACTCTCTACTCTCGTTCGTTAGATTCTTTCTGCGCAGGCCCGTCGAGAGTCGCCCCGAAAACGAACCACTCTATGAGCGGTGGAACTTTTGGCGCCCGAGTGCCAATGAATAAAAGTTCCTAGGAAATGAGAAAGTCCATCCAACGAGTATAGCTTATGGAGACCTCCATTCACGAAAGTAAAACCAAAACGCCCAACGAACCGCACGACCAGCCGAGTGCCTTAGATTTTTCAATGATACATGGCGGGGCACAAGTGTGTGTGCGGTGTATGTGTTTGTGTGTGTGCTAGAGGAGTTGAAAGACGTAAGAAATTGGAAGATATAAGCCCGGCAACAAAAACAAAAGGCCTGCTGACTTGGCACCCACACAGACTCGCAGTCTCACTTAGACGACGATGCAGGGCTCGCCGAAAAGTATGCTACGCAATCTTTGCCTTTTAGTATTTTTCATCTCGAGGCAAACACTTTAACCACCTGTCCTTTGTTTGCATTCACTGCCCGACCACCACCCGCAGACAGAGCTGATGCCACCCCCTTATCCTGTGGAGTTGGAAGTGAATTTGGTTGCTGCCGATGCTGCGTTTCTATGCCGCAGACTGAACACTGAGCTCCTCGAACTTTGACAATCTAAGCAGTTTACTGTGTCAATATGTTGGTGGCTTCGCTTGGCCCCTACGCCCGTCTCTGGCATAAGTTATTCATGCAAATTTCACCTGTTTACTGTTGCCATTGTTGGCTGTTGACTTCAAAAAAACGAGGAGACAGGGTGCAAAATACGCAGTGGAGAATTTGCACCAAAATGCGGTTATTGCTGCGATTATTTTAATGGCTCTTCTTGTTGGCACGTTAAGCTTAACGGAGAGCCGCCTGCGCCACTCGTTGTCTTGCTCTTTCAACATCAATAGCAGTTCCCGGTATCGACGCCAAGTCGCCGCTGCTGGACTGCATAATTTATGAGAATTATTCAGCGGCAGGTATGTCGGGTAACTGAAACCAACCTGGCGGCTCTGCCGCACTACAAAGTTAATTGTGTGCTCTGTTTCCTTTCATTTTGTGTAAAATTCCGCGCAATTCTTTAATTGATTAAGCTGCAAAACAAAGCGACTGTAGACTTCATAATTCACAAAAGTTCAGTTGGAATTTCTTTCCATTTTCTCGATTTTCTCATTTACGCTAAATGTTTCAAGGACTGTGACGACTCCAAGGAAAAGAACGATGGTGGGGGAGGCAGGGCAACTGCAACCACACCCAGTTGACGAATGTCGGCCGCCCAGCATCTTTCGGGTGGCTGGCTGCTTGTGTTTTATTTGTGGGCAAAATTGCATTCATGAATAATTCAGTGAAGTGGAAAATTTGCGTTTGTGTTTCTTTTTTTTCGGCGAAATAAAAATAACTAAAAATGGAATATTCTGTCATCCCCTCTACCCACGGGTCCTGTCTGTTGTGTGTGTCGGTTATCAGCATTTTTGGGTTAATATTTAATGTAAATGACTGGGCGGCAGGTAATTCACCACGAGGGCTTGGCCGCCCCAAGTTAAAGTTTCAAGTATTTTGCATAAATGACAAAACTCGCGGCGAGTCCTGTCCCTATGGGTCGGCTGGCGACCCTTGCATTTCGGGGGTGACCGCGGAATGTTTAAATGTCGGTATGTAAATGACTTTCTTGTGGTCGGTCCGTCCTGTTTGGGGCGCTCCTTGTCCTTTGGCCTGCTCCCAACAGGAAATGGAAACTGTGATATTTATGCAGATCGAATATGCAGTGGACAGTCTCAATGGCTGCCTCGTTTCTCTGTTGCTGTTTTGTTTTCTTCGTTTTCTGATTCTTAAGCATTTTAAGCACTCAAATTCACAATGCACAAGGGTCTTCCCGAAGAAGAGAGCCCTCGCCTACCTCCCTGAGAACTATGAAATATATTTTTCTGTTGATTGGAAAGGGTCATCTGAAAAGTTCTTTCTATTTTGATTCCTGCTTATTTGCCCCTTATATTCTTATCTCCCTTATAAAGGTACGGAATTCTTGAAAGGATCCCATGGAGCAGGATAGTCGGGAAAACGGTTGGACGAAAATATGAAGAGTGGAAAAAAAAGTGGGGGACGTGCCTTTCCCTTCCTTAAAATAAATTTAATCTTGATCTGCCTTCACTTATAAAGAGTCTAAGCACCATAACTGTTTTGTCTTATCTTTTTATGTTTTGGCTTATGAATGTTGGTTCTTTATTTTTCATTTATCTTACCGATTCTGTTTTATCGACAAGTCTCAGTTGGTTTTGAAACTTATTAATGCTTTATAAACTGTCTAACAATTTATTAGAAAGACTTTGTATCCTTGAGAGTATCAAACGGTAAATAAGCAAAGATAAACAATTTTCATTTAGTTTCGGTTTAATTTTTTTAATGGAAAACAAAGAATTCGATTTAGATAAGCTTTGTTTTGTAACTTGTCATTTCATCAGAGATTTTGTGGAATTTTTGACCCTTTATATTATAACATTATCCATTAAATACCTGAGCCGGAAGTTCTCCTCTTTGGTCAGCTCGAAGAACTTGTCGGTGTTGGCGATCTCCTTCTTGTTGTGGTACGGAGGCCAGAGCGAAGTGTAGGCCATGGTCCTGAAAGAAAATACTATAACTCGAGGGAGGCAAGTGATATAAGATCCCCCTACCTGATCATATAGCAGGCCTCGGAAGCGCTGGCCTGATGGTCGAGCAGCTTCTGAATTTCCCTCTTAAACTGGCTGTTGTACTTCTTCAGGGCCCTCTTATTGTTCATTTGGCAGATGATGTTGCTAAAAGACAGATTCAGACTTAAAGATACAGATTTGTGGGCAGCTTTTGAAGGACTTACAAGGGAATCTTGAACCTCGTATAGCTGGGCTGTCGGTCGCTCTCATCGGCATCATCGTATTTGACTTCGTAGCGCAGGAACAGTTCCCCAGCCTGTTTCGGGTCGAAATCATAGAAGCTGCTCTTTTTGTATACGCGGTCCTTGGGATCTCGACCCGTGAAGTTGGCGAGCTGATTTTCTTGGTCCACCGTGGGCACTGGGGCGGTGTCAGTTTTCCTGGCCAAAGATGAGCTGCGGGCGCCAAAACTCCGTAATGCCGGCGGAGGACTCGTCCTGTTGGCCATCTTTTTTTTTTGTTAATTTATTTTACTTGATATTGCTTTTTTTGTAGTTTCGTTTTTTGTGTCTACTTTAAATCATTATATTTTTCTGTGAGTGAAACTCCATTGATAAGATGATGAAGTCCCGCCCACGTCTGTCGGGCTATTTATAAAATTTAATGGATATGCGTCCTGCCAAGAGTCGAGGGTATAAATATTTCATGAGCAGACGCTGGCAGCCGCCTCTGGCGAATCGAATCCGGCAGCTGCTGCGGCTATCAATAAACTAAAGCAGCGCATAATAAAATTATCAAATTTTACCTCTTGAACGCCATTAGTCAGAAATATGCAAAACATTTTAACCGAAAACCTTTCAAAAGATTGCCACACACACACACACCCGCGGGAATGCGGGGCGTATGAGTAATGCCATTAAACAGCAAGGATTTGTAAGGTAGCTGCGGTTGCCTTGCCATGTCGTCAATGTAATAAGTCTAATGAAGTTGAGCACTGCCGTTGCGGCCCTAAGAAGCCACCCGACCCTGGTTGCCAATTATATTTTGAGGGCATGACCAGGAGCCCGAAAATTCTGAGAATTTAAAGTTCAACGGAAACTAACTTGAGGAACAAAATAATTAAATTGTCTGTCCACCCGTCCGCTGAGTCCGCTTAATTAATTTAATCCTGCGGTGAGAATCGAATTGCTCATATGCCTGGATTTTCAATTGTTAACTTGGCCCCGCTTTGGAGGATCTGGCAGGACTCAATGTTCTCTGTGCGAGAATTTATGGTTTTAATCCTTCGGCTTCAAAGTTTTACGCTGCCAACAAAATGCCTACACCACTGGCTACAATGCAGGCCAAAATAACCTAACCGGGCCAGCAGCCAGCAAGCAGCACAGCGATGCGGAGAATTTTACGGCTCAAGGACGTGGCGCACACTTCAAGGCTGCGTAAGGGCCCGGGCCTTTCCGATTTGGATATGCGATTCATTATGGCAGCGCTGGACGGGCCGGGGCGGCCAAAATCCAAAACACAAGACGCGCTCGATAAATCAAATTAAACGAAATGAAATAGTTGCGGATTTTTGCGCTGACAATGGAATGCGACCGGCATATTTAAGCTGGCAGAAGTCGCTGCTTATATTTTCCTTTTTCAGCGGCCGTCGCTGACAGCTGAAAGTGAAGGCAATGCGGACAGAGAACGCCCCCCTTGAATTGTCCTTGTTTCGTGCGCTGTCGTTGGAGGCAAGAATTCTGCTAGATAAAACGGAACCCGGAAACGCCCGCTTCGGATTAATGGAGCCTCATTAATTTCGCTACCTGCAATTGGCTGCTGCACAGTCGGGCCACCTGTCGAGCGATATCCTTAAGGATCCACTCAGGTATTCTGCCTTCTTAGCCACAATTACCAGGCCGCCTCATCCCATTAGCACTTTATTAACTGCCTAATTTCAGGGCCATAGAAGCCCACTCAAATTAAGAGAATCCCTGGCCAGCGGCAATTTGATTAAGACAAACCTTTCCCTTCCAAAAGTTGCCTGCAGTTTGTTTAGGACCAACTTCGAATCCAAAATACCCACGGCCAGTGCAGCGTTTTGTTTTGTAAGAGAACTTAAAGCCCATTTCCACCCCCCTCAATATTTGGTGGTGTCCTTGGTCAGAGTAAGTCCTTGACCCTGCCTTAATGTAGTCATTGAACTGGACCGATTCCAGACAAATTGTCGTAAAAAACAATAAGCAGCAAGGCACAACAACAAAGGGCAAATTTCTGGAATCGCCGGCAAGGCAGTTAGGCAGTTGGTGAGTTGCCCAAGAATTCGGGGCATGTTTAATAGAGAAATTGTCGTAAATTTAGTCGGCCGCCCAGCACGTCCTAGCCGGCGGGGACACATTCCTAACTATTAATAGAAAACTGGGCGAAAAACTATCTTTTTATTTCTTTACGCTTCTGCGTTCGAAGAAGGCGCTTAATTAGAGTTTTTCATAGAATACCTTGAGCTCTATTCTAGAGGAAACGAAATGCCAAACAATTACCAATTTGGCTCGAAGGATATCTATTATCCTGGAGCAGGCACGTCCACAGTTTCGTGTATTTACGGCGTGTTTCAAATAATCGAAAAGTGCGCCGAGGCCGTGCACCAAATCCAATTGAAACGGTAAACAAATCAGCCAAACTCGAACCCAAAGTGCCGTCTCCCGCAGGCCAAGTCCCGAGTTCAATTCCCAGCCCGGAAAATCCCCCAGCGCTCTGGCGGGCCGGCTGATTGCGGTGACATGCCTACGCGTGTTTTCGTCGACGAGAAAAACGCGTTGCTGGTGTCTTGACATTCCTGTGTTGGCTTGTTTCGGCCTTGGTCCGGCCTGTCGGCAGCAATTACCAATGATCTCAAGTGCCTTTTAAACATCCATCGATTCCCATTCGGCCGATGGCGCGGCTTGGCCGGCCTCCTCACGTATTCCCATTTCCACGTCGGGCTCGTCGCATTCAATTTAGTTGATTTGATTTCCCTTTTTTCGTTGGCATTCGACGGGCGTGTTACCTGTGAGTTTCTTCTTCTTCATTTCCTTTTTTGTTGGACATGAATTTGATTTTTGTCTTATCGAGGACAATTCCGGTTGCAGTTGGCAGCCTCGGCCAGCGCAACTGGCAAGCCTGCAACTTAAGTGTGCAATTTGATTTGATTTTGCACTGTCACTCAGCCAAACGGTTTTGGCAAACTCCTCCAGGCATACAATTTGATAGGCAGTTGCAGCTCGAAGGACTCATTGATAGAGTTTCGAATTGTTTTCGCTGTGCGCAGGGCCACAATCCCCGGACAACGGGTTTGCATTGGAATCGGGAAATGAGGCGCCGGTTGCACAGGCCGACTGTCAAATAATACGAAATTTCGTTTCCGTCAGACTTCTCAAGGCCTGGAAATGGCCTCCTGACCTAGTAAAGGCAACGAATCCGCTGCCCAACGTTTCCTTCAAAACGAAATCAAAACTTAAGGTGCTGTAAGCCTCAATTCCTTAATAGATCGGCACAGTTTTGCTGTATTTAATTAGCGCCATTTAATGCCCCTCGAGAATTATAACCGATGATCCTTTGTCGCATTTCCCATGCAAATCATAAGTATGCCATAAGCGCGGTCCAACCAAATGAAGAGGGGCTAGCTTCAAACATCCTGCATCCTGCCGTATGTGCGAGGACCACACATTGCCCGAGGAGGATGAGGTGGGTTGGGAGGCGTAACCCGGTTGGGTGGTATTGACCTAAAATGAGGCTTATTTGAGTTGAACAAGGCCGCAAACTGATTTCAAGCGCATCCGTTGCTGCAGAGCCTCAGTGAATAAGCAGAGGGCCACTTCACATTATGCGTGGCTGTGTGTGTGTGTGTGTGTGAGTGTGTATGCGGTTTTAAATAAACATCCGCCGAATGACGGCCGCGACTGGGGTAGGGAAATGCAAAAAGTGTTGCCTACTCGGCGGCGCGGCCAGTGCGGCAAACTGAACAAAAAACCAGAAAATCAGGTGAATGAGCACTTTAAGTCTTTGTTTCGGCGAATTGAAATGAAACAACAAACAAAGGCGGCACCGTGCCCAACACAACAACAACAACAATGGCAGAGCCAGCAACAAAGGTGGCCGGGCCGGCGATTTAATGGAATTGCGACAGCGCCAACAGCAGTTGTAAATGCCGGCCGATCTAAAGGAACAACAGCAGCAATACCAGCAAGAACAACAACAACAACAACGCAGACAACTACAACAGCAATAGAAATCGCAATGCGAAAAGTTAGTGAAGCGGAAGCGAACCGCCAGTTTTATTGTTGCTGCTGCCTGGTCCTGGGCCTCTGCCTGTGCCTGTGCTTGTACCCAAGCCTAGGCGATTGTTCCTTTAGTTGGCCCCATCGGCTGTGCCGGTCCTCTTTGCATGGCGCTTTGGGTTTTTGGCTTTGTCAATTTCAAACTTTGTTGTCGCCGGCGCCACCCGAGGATGAAGCTACCAGGCAGTTGGAAAGGGACAGCGCATTTAGTTGATAGATGTGCTCATCTGTCGAGGGTTGGCCAATGAGTTTAACTGCACAGAACGCTGGGGATGAGGCTACAATTATTCGATGCAACCTCGCTGACAAAATTTTCATTTAAGTGCATCAATTGGCCAACGCCATGTGGGTGCTCTTTTGTGGGCCAGAAGCTGCGGAAACGGATGTGTTGATTGCTGTCATTGCTAGTGTGTGTATGTGTGTGTGTGTGACTTCAATTGCCAGCAACAACAGAACAAAGCGGAACAAAAATAATGCAGCCAGCCACATGATGAGGACTGATCCTGGTTAACGGACGCGAAATGTCAGCTAAACTTTCAACACTTGACAGCCGTCAGAGCTGCGAATTTGCAAATCCCAGCCCTGCCCGCGTGTCCTTGGCGGCGGGCCGTGGATCATTGGTCAATGACTCGAGCCATCAACTGTAAATGCGTGACTTTTGACCATTTAATGATGTTTCGACGTCATTGTGCCCAAATAAACAATCATCCTCGTGGCTATCGCCGTCGTCCTTTCCCGCTTTATTTGATGACACGGCCTTTCAATGGGCGCTGGTTATTAATGCCTCTGTTTGTCGGCAACAATAACGCATTTAAAACAACAACAGCAGGCCCAGCAAAGTGGTAACTGAATCACTAGGCAAGCAGAATGGACCCACCCACCGACGCCCCCACCCAGCCGTCGTCAGGCAAACACTTCTCGGCCTAAGCCGCCGCTCGCCCTGGCAGGACCAACAACGGGCAACGGCCACTTGCCGGGCCGGACCGGGGCCGAGGCACTCGCTTGGCCTCATTTTGGGCGGGCTGATAAGTTGTTGACGTTGACAATGTCACCGGGCTAGTTGGGCTGTTGGGCTGGTTTATTGTTTTCGTTTCATTGTTGGCAACTTGATTTTGCCTAATTTAGTCGAAAGTTTCAGATTCGAGGCGCCCTCGTTGGGTTAATTGAGCAGAAAGCGTAAGTGATGATAAATCGATGGCGATATCAGCGCCGAAATTCTGACAGTCCCCTGAGCAAAACTTGGCCTGGTAATTCGCGATTCCCTCTGAAGGTTGAATGTGGCCTCTCCACCTGACAAATCGAGCTTGGTAAAACATTTGCCTATTTGTATTTATCGGCTAGCCGCTTTATAAACAGCTCCATTTTAATTAATTAACCAGAGTTCATATGCCACATTAACCGAATAACATTTATTAAAAATAATTCGAAATCCAGCATTAAAAATATTTTCCATTTATGAAATCTAAAGCGGAAGTCGACCAGCCCTGTCAAGCCAGGACAACTCTGGCGGATATGACTATAAATTTATCAAAGAATTAATACTCTTTACAGGACGCAAAAAATTTCAAGGAACGGAGGGTGTAAATAATTCGCGAGCCCCTAAAAAAGAGAGTGAAAATAGTATGCCAAAAATAGTGGGGCTCTTTTTTTGTAGGCTCCATCTGCTTATGACTTTAGGGCCTTAGAAAGGCAAGCTTATTTCATAATGGCAGATCCCAAAAGTTTCCTTTGAGGGCCATTGAAATGCTGGGTTCCCTTAGTTGAATAGACGGAGCTAAATTTCGTTTACTGAGTCCTCAATTCCTTAATTTTTTAATCTTTTCATAAGCTTCACTCGGCAAACCAGAAAGAATCGAATAGCTATATTTCTGCTCAGAGCACTTTGAAGGCCCGCAATACTCGCCCAACGCCAAGTTGTTTTCTGGTTTCCACGTCCTTTGATTTATGGCACTTAATTTCGTGTGGCTATGTTGAAATTAATAAAATAATAAACATATAAAAAAAGAGAAATTAAAAGCCCAGCGGGGTGAAAATATATGGCTTTCGGTTCCTGGACAATGCGATTTGCATAAAATTAAATGAACGGACATATCGGCGAACTGCTTAACAACTTTATGATCGCTTCCGTTGAGTCGGACAACGGCCAACCGGGAGGACAAAGAGTTCCCGGCTGGCTGTCTTCTCCTTGACCGCCCGCCAAATGAAGCGGCCAAAGTGCGCACGGCTATAAAATCCAATCGTCGCACTTAACCAAATACAACTACCAGCCAGCCTTAAACTGAAGCCCGGTTGGCTCGTTACGCTTGACTAGGCGCGCTCAAAAATAGACCCGTGGTCCCCCCGCCACACTTTTTTACGGGGTGCATGAAAAAGTTGAACAAGAAGCTGGCCGAGTCCTCAGCCACTCGGTCGGTCGGGTTGGGCACTCATTTAGCCCGAGTCGGACGCTGGGCAGTCATGTGTATGAAAGCGTATTGCTGAAGTCTGGGTGCCTTGGCTGGACCGAAAGTTGAGGGCGGTCAGTAACAGAGGGAATTGCGGTGGGTCGTGGCGGGGGGCTGGTGTCAGGGCCAAGCATGAAAATTTTATTTCTTAATTTTGTTTTCGTCTAACACTAATTTGATTTCGCTGTAAGCAGGATGTGAACTGGCCCGTGTCCTAGAAAGCGGAATGTGTATAAAACTTTCGCTAGAATTTGCATCAGTCGATAAGTTTCTGCCCCTTCCCTCTGCCCATCCCCGCCAGCTTCTGACATCGTTGGCCTGGATGTCGGGGCTGTTATTAGCTGCCCTTGTCAGCCAGTTTGTCGTACATAATGAAAGACATGGCTTACATGTTGCAATGAGAGTGAAGCCCCAGTCCCAGTCCGAGTCCGAGTTGGGTTGGGTTGTCGGCAGTCGCCCCAAACGGAATGTTGCATAAAATGGCATTTGAATTTGCCCCTGTGTTTCATTGCAGTTGCAGCTTTCACATCCACATTGCTGGCCATGCGTTTTGTAATTGAAAATTGTGCATATCAATGTTGCCTATTGACTTGTATTGGGCAGCATTGCGATAAGTTTTTATATTTAAGTCGGCGGCGAAAGTTGTTCCATTCGTCTTTGGTCCCTGTCTCTAAATAGATAAATTTTGCAATTTCAAAATAATAAAACTACAATGTTTTCGGCTGCAGTTTAAGTGTTAAGCCAACTGTTGATTTACGGCCAGCGGCAGGCAGCAAAAGCCTACGAAAATATTCATTTCGTAGGAGCAGAAATATGAGTGCCTGCGGTTGGGCCAGAACGGCCGGAACAGACTGAAACTGGAAATACGTAAACCAAAGAACAGGAAAAAACACTGAACGTAAAAACCGCAACGAGTCGGAAACACAGCAGAAAAGGTTAAACCATCTCCGTGCCATTTGACCGGGCCGAATGAATGCGAACAAGAAAAATACCCGTTGCAAATACTTTGATTGTGAGTTATTGGAATTTTGAATAAGCCGAGAAGAAAATGGAGGAAAAAGAGCAATGAAGGAAATGTTTAAATTGAATTTTCTCCGTACTGCCCACACTCACACACATTCGTATGATACGGAGGGCAATATGGGAATTATTATTGCCATTGCGTAAATAACAATCATTCCGGGTAGAGTTGGCAACGGCCTGCCGGCCAAGCGACCAGGCATTTTTGTTATTTAATAAAACAATGGTCGTAGGTCTTCTGAGGCCTTCCGATTCCGAGACTGCGCTCAGCTTTTGGCTTTTGCTGGCGGAGACACGAGTGCTGAAAAACTTTTGGCCCCCAACTTTTAATTATAAATAATTTCCAGCATTTTAAATATGTCGTTGGCACTCAAATCTGTGTCTGACTATGGAAATGTTAAGCTCAAAAAAGCAGCGAATAGCAAGACAGCGAAAGGGCGATGGTTTAGGCAAACAAAAACTAGAGGAGCGACCTTTGGCTGAGGCTGCCAATGCCCTACAGCACTACGAAAAATTTTGCCTACATTTCAGGGCACTACTGAGCACTGGCATACAAAAATCCAAATGAGCTAAATTGAAAACAAAATGAAGAAACAAATCTATCGTTTTACTAAGAGTTTTTTTCTTTTTTTACGTTGAACAATTATTAATTTTAAAAAAAAAAATTATTTCTCGGATTTTTTTACGCTACAAATTTGTTATTTCCTTTTTGACCAAATATAAATTTATCTTGTCTTTAAAAACACAAAACCTTCTTCAAAATGAATACGCCCTTTATTTCCGACTTCTCCCCATTTGGCTGGCCGAAAATAAAAAAATGTGCAGTTGTGTAGTTCGAATTTCACTGCGGCTGCCAAATGCAGTTTTTTATGACAACGAATCTGGCCGGGAATTCATATAAATATACATACATACATATATGCATATATAGTTTAACACATGCACACACACATGCATGTGTGACTGCGGTTAAAAGTGCGGAAATACATTGAAATGACAATAAAACCAAAAGTTTGCACGCTGCTTCTGCGTCCCGACGGCTTGAAATTTTGAAGTTTATATGCGGGCCGTAGAGCCCATCGGGCAGCAAAGCAAAGGATTCAAAATTATCCCCATACGCTTAAAGCTGCCTTGTAGTTTAATGAACATTAGAAAATCATGATTCTCTGGTTTCGATTTGCTGAGTTTGCAATACCAATTAAATTTATATATTTGAATTCGTTGCGAGATCCCTAAACAATCTCATTGTTTGTGCAATTTAAATATTAAAATTTAATTGCCAAGGAAAATTGCTTAAGTTTCCAACCTCCCCACACAAAGTTTGTAACTAATCACAAAGAACAAAGACCATCGACATCCCGAAACGGCAGCGTGCAAATTTACATAGAAAATCAATTTGTTGCTCAATATTGACAGAGCCACTGGAAGACAGAGAACAGAGACCGGAGCACCCACAGAGACTTGAAATTTGCATTTAGCTCAGGTGTCAGACGACCGCCCAGACCGCATTGGGTGGATGCAGAAATCCTGCAAATACCAACAATCCGCACTCAACGCAGCAAAGTCAAAAGGCCAAGAAAAATCGAAAGTTGGAATAACCAAACCGATGAGTGTGTGCTCAAATATATTTTCCACACTTTTAATTAAAGAAAATAGCCGCTTATAATTGCCAGAGTTGGTGCAAAATCGAGGCAAGGTTATCTTGTTTTCCGGCCGGTCAATAATACGATTCTTTATCTTTGTTTTGTCAAGTGCTTAGGAAATGCGGGCGCTGTTTAGGTTTGCACCGAAAACAAACATGGGACGGGAAATGGCCTTTGTTTTGCCTATAGAATTAATTCCGGAAAATTTCAATTTGAATTCGAAATGAAGATTTTGAGGTGGGAAGTTTTTCCCATCATTGAAATCAATTGCACTCACATTCTGCAATCAACACCTGCTCTCAAATTGACCCACTCATCGCTCGGCCCAGTAACACAGTTCCCTGCCGCTCCCTCACCCTATCCCTCAAACCGCATCGTCAGCCAGCCAGCCCACTGCATTTGTAAGATACATAAATCTGCCCGGCCGAAACACACGATGTACTTAATGCCCAGCGTCCGGATTCGGCTACGGTTTCGGCTCCGGCAACTTTGCGGTCTTTCCTGGCTTGTACAGCTGCCGCTGACACGGGGTATGTGTGTGTGTGGAGTCGATGGAAGTGGGTAAAAGTCGTAGAAAGTTTGTCTTGCCTTATGCAGCCGGGGCCATTGACGTGTTTGGACTGCGTTAGCCACAGCCAGCGCCTGCCTAAGACCGGGTCCAGGTGAACGGACCTCACAGAGCCACAGAGCAAACATGACTTTGCAATTAAGTTATTGTTGGCTACGTTCACTGGCCAGTGGCAAGATGGGTTCCAAGACGAATGTGGCCAACGCCCTCCCTCCCATTAACTGGCATTCTCATTCCTCACAGCAGTTGGGGGACAGAAAAAATGCAGTGATTTGATTTATGGCCTGCTGCACTTGCCAGGAGGCGGGTCGGCCTGACAGCACCTTAAATCATGGCTGGCCAACAGATTCCCTCGGGAATCAAACATTCGTATTCGTCCTTTGAATGTTAATCATGCAAAAGAAGTGCAAGTTTCTCTCCTGTTTACTTCCAGCTTGATTCGACTCGAAAATATCCTTTGATTCGCTTGGTCTCCTAAATTTTGTGTGTTTTATGTGTCAACTGGCCACAGATCCTTCCGCCTGTGACCGCAACATATTGGCAGCAATTTGATTGTAAGAATTTTCCACCTTTTCGGGGATGCACTTGTTGCCCAAATCAAATTATTAGAGATTTGAATTTTAATCTGTCGCTCTGGCCGTTGATTGCGAAAAAAATTGTCACGCGATTAAAAAAAATATGTGCCTATATTTTTTAATTTGAATATTGAATTTTTATTAAAAATTTTATGGCGCTCTGTTTGCCGTTGCAATCGAGCTGCCGCCGCCGTCGAAGTTATGGGATTTTTAATATTTCCAGTGCCGGTTCGGGCCGGCTAAGCGCTCGGCAATTTCAATTGCCTGGCAGGACTAGAATGCAGAATTGTTTGTAAAAACACACAACCCAACACACTCGCATATATATGAATGTTTCCAAATGAAAAATATAGAAACAAGATGCGCTCGTTTTCGCTTTGTGGAGCCACGTGAGCTTTTGGGTTGAAATTTGATTCATTTTTATTTGGTTGATATATTTGAACTGGCGAACTATAACTCAGGATTTGTTTTGAATATTGCAGAAATTCTGGGAGGATTTTCTAGAAATCGAAATAGATTTTCCCAGGGTGTGAAAAACTTGTGATCAACATTTTTGTATTTGCCCAACGGGTGGAGGAAGCATGCCGGCCGACCTCAGAGCAGCATTAAAAGAAGCCGCTGCTGGCATAAAAAATGGGCGGAAATTATTGCAGCTCAATAAAACATGTAACAGCAGGCGGCGGGTGGGGGGTCACAGAACAAACAAAAAGGACACACGTAGGCAGGTGTGCCGGCGAGAGATCGGAATGCAAATAGACGACCAGCCAGCCGGCCGGTCGAAGTGCAAACGTGAAACAATTGGAAACACATTTGTCAATAACCGCACACCAAATGATGCAGGACACCGCCTGCCAGCCACCCCAGTTGTTTGCTCGAGGACATCGTGGGCAGGGCAGCAGGCGACAACACGACCTGCGGTCGGCTGGAAGTTATGGACGCGGAGTCCCCACCGGCCAACTTGTAAATGTGGTCGAGGCTAAATTTAAAATATTTCAGCCGCCTCGACCGCAAAACGGAATGGGCCCAGCATCACCTGGGCGGGGAAATCGATTACAATTCAATATACGGAAATGTCCTGGTGTCCTGGCTGCATAAAATGGCTGCTTAATTTCTATTTTATAGAACGCATCACTGGCAACTGTGGCGATTGCCGCAAAACACAAACAAGCCGGTAGGACGAACGGACCGACCGCCATTTGGGCTGGCAAATCACAGACTGCCGATAATGGGATATTTAGTCCGCGGACTAACCAGACCGAAACTGAATTTTTGGCCTGGCCTGCTCGCAGCCAATTAAATGCAGAGTCCTTGCCACCCACCGCATGGACAGGGCGAACTTTATTTGCCATTTGATTTATTGATTAATTTTGAATGCGTCTGTTTTAAACTACGTTTTTAGGTCGGGGCGGCGAGGGGCGCAGCAGACAGCGAAAATAAAATATTTAACATTTGCTTTATTGACAATTTAAATGTCCTTGTTGTTATTTTTGTTGTTCTTGGCTCTTTGCCAAGTGAAATAAATTGCACGCTCCATCGATTGGCCGTTTGGTTTTTCGGCTGTCGCCGGTCGTCGGGCGCTGCTCGCCTGCGTGACACGCGTGTCTGTCACGGCTCACTGGGCTGGCTGGCTTACCCTTTTTTTTCTATCATAACTTCAAGAATAAATGGCAAAGTTTTTCGAGTCCCACGGCGTCTTTAAACTCCCAAACATAAACGCCTTTGGATTAGCATGTTTTGTGCTTAGATAAATGGCCGGGCCATAAACAAAAACCCACCACACACACATGCCACTGGGGCCCTATTGGGGCAATATTAACAGCAATATAAATGTCATCGACGAGAGCAAATAATCGTTAAATTTTATTTCATTTTACATTTTTCGAGATGATGGACAGCCCGCGCCGAACGGCGTGCAGCGCGCCCAGTCGAAGGGCTCGGAAAGGCTTCCTTTCGGCGGCACGGAATCAATTTGGGGACCATGTCACGTCCCGGCGGTGGCCAAACAGGCTTGGAGTCGAGTCGAGTCGAGCCGGCAAGGCATTCATATCCATCACGAATAGACCAACATCTCGCATGTGCCGAGGTCCTTTGCATGTTCTTTTCTATTGCCGGCGTCGATGACTGATTGCATGGCGGCCTTCTCATCTTTGTCCTTGTCGAAGAACAAAACGACAAAACACAGCGTCCCCCCGACCGCTCAAGTGGCTTGTTATTGTTTATCTCACATGGACGATGGCCTCACGGACTTTTTATATCGCTTATTCTCAGACTCGAGGAGCCTCTGCTCCTGCCGGGGCCGGGTAGTTTACGAGGCGATATAAATCCTGGAGTTCTTGTTTTCGCGCTCGACTGTTTTTGATTGCCGGATTTGTAGGGCCGTTTTAATCCTGGCAGCGGCCACGCAAATGCTTTTAATGACCCATCATTTTATCACTTTGGATAAAAAGTTGTGCAAATTTTCTCGTATGAGAATTTCAAAAGCTGTTTGTTGTTTTTTTCCCCTCCTTACTTGTTTATGGCTGTTGGTGGTTTTATTACAACAAAAACGGCCTGAAAGGCGAATGTGTCAAAGTTGGCAGACTGGAAAAGTGTTGGACTTTTCAAAGTTTACACACCTTGATGGCTCGAACCCGAGGACCGTTCTCAGGGCAGCCGGGCCAGCAGTCGGCCTCAATTTGCCGGGGCCAACCTGGTCAGTTCGTGGTGGGCTAAGTGGCCAAAACGATGGGCCAAATTGACTGGCTAAAAGTCGCTTTGCATTATTCATCATAAACTTTGGCAATAAGTTTTGCATCCCTATATCTTCAACTACTTTTAAGGGGGAATCGGACTAGACACGACTCGAAATCCGAATCTTTGGGCAAAAAGTTGGCTTTCATTAAAGTTTCCCTTTGCTGGCATAGCACGCATACGCCGCGTCAGCCCCAAATGACAAGGGTAGAAAATGCCAAAACTTCCTGTGTTTTTGCCTGCTCTTAGTCGATTTAAAATATGTCAAATGTCAGCTACCCAAAATTTATCCCTTTCCCGCCGCAAGCTAGAATATGGGGAAGCGCTAAACGTCCCCAAGGATTACCAGGAAATTCAGCTGCTTTTGTCGGTGCCTTCCGCTAATGGCTCTGGCCGTCGGTCAAGCAATAAAAATTTATCAAAATGCAGTCCTCTCCATAATCCTGCCCCCCTAAAGATATCCAATGTGTCAGGGAAAAAACGACATGCATTTAAAAGCAAATCAACTACACACGCAATTTGGAGGGCTCCTCGGGGTGCCCGTGTGTGTGTGCAGGAAACCCAGAGGTAAACAATATTTTTCAGTTCATTGAACGGAATAAGCTCGTTTCCGATAAGGAAACCGTATGAGCGAACTGGCAAGTTGAGCCAAAATCACCAGAAAAACGCCCGAAACCCAAACCACCGCCACCGTCGATGGCCTGGCTAATATAAAACGCACATACATTTGAGGGCTTAACGGCTGCAGGACGATGGTGGTGGGCGCAAGGCTTTGAGCTGTTGCACATATCAGGCCAGGCCCTCCTGCCGTCCGGCGCCGGCTGTCGGCTGTCGATTGGCCTCTCCTACATTGCGTTTTGTGTATCGAGCAAGCCACCGGCAATGGCAAGGAAAACACCCACTGCCGAGTTTTCCGTTTTTTCTATGGGCGCAAATGTCGACAGAGCTTACGCAAATTTCATCTTCCAGTTGTCCCATTGCAAGACTTCAGCTCAATTGCAGGGCATTTGCGGGTCGGTGTGGGCTGTCGCGCTGAGTGTGCAGCAGAAACAAAGAGTTTTATTGCCGGGCATATCTGATGAATGGAATTGGAAAAAGAATTGGTTGCTCGTCCTTTGCCAGATACGCATTGATTTGTGCATTTCTTGTTGTGCAACTCGGAGGGGCTTCGAGGTTTTGGTTGAATTTCCTTTTGCCATTCCGGAATTTCTTTCCGCTTCTCCGAGCAACTCAATAGCCTCAAACAAAATAAAAAAACAGGCAGAAATCCCCACCACATGTGATTTGAATGGCCGGGAAATCTCTCGCCAATCAGCCGTTAAAATACGCAAATCACGTACTTTTTGCCAACCAAAGTGCGAAAATTATTCCAACCACTGCCAGCCGCGACCAATTTAATCTCCCATAGAAATGTGGCCAAATAAGAAAAACAGATATTTGGTTTTCCAAAAATGAAAATTGCATTCAGAAATTTATAATAACTTTATAATAGTTTTCTATTCCCAATTTTTGGGGGACAGAATAGTTTGTGTCTTATGATTAGGAGGCAGGTAAACAGCTTTGAGTGTGGCTGGCATTTGAGACATAAATTTTGCTTGGCAAATGTTTATTGAATTTGCATTGCTAGTCCAATTATAATGTTTCAAAAGTAGACCGACGTTGCTGGCATTTGAAGTTTAAGTCTTAATTCCAAGAAAGCCAGCAAAAGTACAAGTTGCTTATTGTTTTTAGGTTTTTTGGAAGTTTTATTTGAAGTTTCATACAGTTGTCGCCCTATTGCTTATCCGAAGCTAAAACGTATAAATAATTGTAATGATAACATTTATAATGCTTGTAGTTCGAAAGAAGGCCAACAAAATCTGAATTATACTGGCATTTTTAATTAAGCAATAGGTAATAAAATATTTGAAATCAAACACAAATCACAATCGTGTTCATTCGCTGTTTAGAATATTTACAAATTTATATTAAAAACCAAAATTCTCCTTTAATTTCTTGCAATTGATTCTATTTAAATTTGAAATAGGCGCATAAAAACATTTGTTTCCTAATATTTAAATTATTGCTCTTGCGTACGTTGGAGGTAGTTTACGGGGTTCTTAATTAAGTTGGCTTTTTGCCAGGCAATTGGGGATTACTTTTAAAGTCTCATATCTGAGCTGCTGCAAATCACAAATAAGTAATAACAACATCTTGTGGCAACTATCGCACTTAACATGCTGAACGTGCGGAGAGCGGTGAAACTGTCATAAACAGATGACGCGGCGTGTGGTAAACAGAAAACAGGGAAAACCAAACCCACCAGATGGATGAAGTGGCGATGGAAATGGAAGCAGAAGCCGAAGAAATCCCACACATCGAGTGATAGTTGAACGGAAGGAAGAGGGATCCGCCGAAAATTGTACCTGCTGGTTTCGGTGTTTTGATGAGAGATTTGCATGCTGGCTGCCCATGATGAACGGGCACATCTGCCGCTGGTGCAGTTAGACAAAATTTATCTGCTTAGTAATGCCGGCGAATGGCGTGTGTGCGTTGAGTTATCAAAGATTTTGGCCAGCTTAATTGCAGGTGGCAGTGGCACTGGCAGCCACCCCTCCTCTTGCTAGCCCTGGTCGAGTCCACGTGCCGGCACGTAGAGCAGCGTAAGCAAAATTTGAAATTCTACACAAAAAAAGGAAACCCCCGAACTGCCAACAGTTGGGAAAAAAGAACTCGCCGGCCCCCACAACAAGGAAAAGAGTCGAGCGTTTCACATTTGACAAGTTTGTGTTTCGCTTTTTTCTCTTGTTGGACCACAACAGCAACAAAAAAATGACCAACCAAGCTGCGTTGAGTTGCGTCCAGCATTTGACTCGGTGCGAGTCCAGCCCACGGGACCCACGGCAGCCGCAATAATGGGAGAATGGAGAAGCCCGGCAAGAAAATGTCTCCCGGCATGCGATGGTGTGCGGGGGTCAGGACTTCCAATCGTCGCTGTCACACAATCCCAATGCTCGTTTTTTTGCGGGGCCGTTTCTATTTTTTGTGGAGGAGGGGTTGGGACTTTTTTCTAAAATGCATTTCACATCGGCTTTCATTTTCGCGCTTGTTTTCATGCGGTGAATTCCACGCCCACAGCCCGCCAACCGCCCGTGGAGCGAACCACTCGCCCAGATGATATGTGGGTCCCGAGTATCTTTTGTGTGCGAAACCCGAGACCCAGGAACTTGGTGGCTCGGCTGTAAATTTAAGCTGTGCTGGGTTTTAATTTTTTGTTCTGCTTTTGCCGGCCACCTCCGCCGAATCCTGGCCGGCCGCAGGACTGGGCTATGGTTTCTGTCGTCGGCGTCTCTGGTCGGGCGGCGTTTTGTCTCCGTGTCTCGGTCTCCTGACCGGGGGTCAAAGCGCTGGGTTGAAGTTTAAACGGTTAAGTGCTGGCGAAATTGTTTCATTTTCTGCGCCACCTTTAGTCCCTCGGCCGGAACTCGGCCTTCCTCTTGCTTGTTTCCTTTGTCGGATTCCTCTTCATGCTCGAAGACAAAGTCATTTGGGGTGCGTGTCTTAGGTTAAGTTGCACATGTGAAGCAGCAGCACGATGGCAGAATGTTGTTGAATTTGACCCCCAGCAGAGGTCCTTGAGGTGGACATGGAGCGGGCTGAGTGGATGACGATAAACGTTCACATTCAGTCCCACAATCGAGTGCTGGCCGTGGGCATTTTTAATATTGAAAACCACCAAATCCCATGAGTCATCAGGACCTCAGTCGCCCGCCTGCCCACCGCCCAGCGGAACAATATAAAACCGTTCAATCGACCACCGCCGCCGGTAAATAAAAACGCATCCAATGGAATGCCAAACGGTTAACTGGAAACAATACTCACGGCAATAAAGCACACAACGGATCACCAAAACAACAACAGAAAAAACCCAAACCAACCTGCCACCCACCAAGAACGATAGCGACGAGAGGTCGACAATTTGAAAAGCACTGGCAGGGAGGCTGACTGCCTGCAAGGAATTGATGAACACGGCTGCCTAAGCCGACCCACCAGCGATCAAAACGAAAGCCAATATCACCGGTAAAAGGCTCCTTCTTTCGCGAATATGAAACGCATATCGGATTTCAGACAACGACGACCAAAATTTCAATGGGGGGGCAGCCAGTGCGGCTCAGCAGAGCATGACAGGCCCACAAGTGTGCGGTGTGTGTGTGCGTTCGGTTTAGCCTCAGTTTTTTTGGGGGAAAATGAATTTCATTTTTCATTTTACAAGAGCACAGGACAGTTGAGCTGCGGCCCGCGGTGCGTATGCGTGATTTCAAACAAAAATCCACGGCAGGTGAATGTAAATAGAAAAGAGCCGGGCCAAACCAAGCCAAGCTAAACCAGAGATGAGCCGACGACAACCTTCACCCCAGCTGAACATTCCCTTAATAACATTTGCTTTCATTTTGTGTGTGCGGTGGCCCAGCTGCGCTTACGCAATAACTTTTCATTTCTCTGACCGGAGACGTGGTCGGTGCGCGACAGCCGGTTTGGTCTTGGCCCATCTAATGAGACATTTAAGTCAAAGGTAATTCGATGAAATTCATGGCTAAATGGTTTTTTGATTTTATCTTTCGAAAATGTTTACATCGAAATGCTCATCATTTTCATCAATACAACATCAAAGCCGAGGAAGCTAATTAATTTTTCCACATTGTTTCCCTTTCGGGGAAAAAGCAACTTTGACATTTTGACAAATTCATTTCCGCTTTCATTTGTGTATATCCAATCGGCTTTAATTACTTTATGACTGCCTCGCAAATGAAATCATCGCAATTTAACAAACGCACAAGCATGGCGGGGGGGCAGGAGAACACCCCCAAACAAAACGGAAGGGAATCCTTAGTGCGTTGATTTGAAGCGTGAAAATCCGGAAAAAGGAAATTGTTCGTTAAAAACGGAGATTCACTTTTGAGAAAAGTCGTCGACTGAGACGAAACGAGCTTCTTGACGACGGACACCGGAAGGACACCGGAACGCGGGGAAGGCTGTGTGGAAATCGAATCCCAAAATAAAATATTAATGATTACATTTTGCTTAGGACTTGAAACTAAAAAACGCTACATTTCAGACGGCGGATTTCGCATGATTTATTTTTTAAGCAAAGGAATATTTTCAGTTTAAGAGTAATTAAGGGCAACCAAGAGATCCGGCTCTAAAAAAAATAAGAGCTACTCGATATAAGTTATGAAGCAAATTCTCTTAAATAGAACAGTAATTCAATCAGATTGCTTAGCTAACATTAAAAAAAAAAAAAAAACCAAGCTGCTTTGCATTAAAGTAAATCAAAATATCTTTCTTGAACAAAATTAGGCAAGCAGAAATTATAAAGATTTATCCAAATCCATAGCTCGTAATCATTTTTGAAAACAATAACCAACATCTCATCAGTACATCGAAGACTTTTGTTATTTATTCCCTTAATAAAAGACGAACATCTGATTTACGTAGCACTTAATGGTATCAGAGCATAAGCTCTAAGGTCAAAACAAGTTCCTTATATCCATCTCAGTACCAATTTGATTTACTGAAGAAATATTTTAAGAAAGCTTGAGCCGAAGTTCTAGTTAGAAATTTTGGTAAAGACTATTATCGAAATCGAACCTAAACAATTCACTCACATTTTTTAGAAGTGTGCTGTCAAATATCAATATTTCAAGAACAATTTAGACAACGTTACAACGTGGTTGATGTGCTGAGGAAATAAAAAAGTCTTAATTTCCTGAGGTCTTGTGATATTTTTCAGATTCTTCTCTCTTTTATTTATTATTTTATCTCATCTACGATCATTCTATTTTCCTACCATCTGTCAAAATTGATGTATTTAATTATCAGCGGCCGTCGAGAACAATTGGAGCGAGACAGAAAGAGAGAGAGAGAGAAAAAATCGGCTGGCGCGAAAAGCGTAGATGGGCAGCCGGTGAGCTGGTTGAAGAAATGACTTGCTGGACAGATGGAAAATAAGGAAAATAGGTGGGACGGCGTATGGATGGTAAACGGGGTTTCCTCTTCCCCTACGTCTGTCTTACTCTTTTGTCGTGCTTTTGTTTACGTACAGCCCTCCTTGTATTCATGTTCCAGCGATTTGTCGTCGCATCTCTGTGGTTTTGTCCGTCTGTCAGCAGCTTTTGTACATCTGACTGTCTTCTTGCCTCTACGATATTTGGCCGATAACGATTTGTAAGGAACATGTGGTTCATGATTTAATAGCAGCCCAATTAAAAGTTCTGCCCTTTCAACATTAATGGCAAATCAGCAATTTTGTTAATTAAGTTTTAAGCTTGTTGAGTGCCGTCAGGTGGGGATTCATTTTACATTTGCCTTCTACTTCCGCCGCCACCATCACAGTTGGCCTGGGCAAAGGCGAAGCCCGGAAAATGAGCAGAAATTACGAAATAATTGCAAATGCATCACAACTCCACTGAAGTTCGTCAATTCATGAACAAGCGTTGGCAGCGTTTTGCTTTTTTTGTCCAGGATGTGTCAATGAACAAGAGAAGGTCGAGGATGGGAGTTGATGTACCACCGACACGCTCGGTAGCAACACAGACTCGCATCACCCGCAGGCCCGAGTAACAAGTAAATCTGTTAAATTAAAACAAAATGTCAAGCAAAATGTACACAGACCGGCAGGCAGGGTGCCGGCTCCGCCAACCCAGCATCCCAAGGAGCCACCCACCCGAAGGGGCGCACAAGTATAACGAGAGGAAGGGAAAGCCCAGCGAAGCATATCAGTCAACCCGTCCGTCCACCAGTGATGTATATAGAAAATTCACATTGCTGTCGGTGTTATTTTGTTGCTGCCACAGCCAGCGACTGCTGTTGTCGAGGGACCAACAGACACACACACACGAGAACAGCCGAACATCCCATCCAGTGGATATATCGCATGTTGGATGTAAGTGACATATTTTTGTATGCATTACATTGACACCTAAAGCCCGAGATAAGTCTTGACAGATTTGGGGCTGCATCGCATTCAGCGAGTAATTCGGGGAACGATTCGCTGCCACTCATACAAAACTTTGGTCATAGAATATGTTTATAAATACGGCCGGAAGCACAATCTATTCTTTAACTGATCTTGACCTAATCTGTAATAACCCGTGATCGAATTTTGGATTCCTATCCTGAATTAAATAAGAACTGCACTTGTAGCCGATAAAGAAGACTTGACTGCTTTTGGTCACATTTTATACCATTTTAATCGTTTTAATGTTTTATTTCGGGCCAAGGATTCTATTTTTTGTCTATTTTTTTCCGCACGCAATTTTGAGCTCATTAAAATTTTCTAATGAAATATTTTGCCGGAAGTTCTATTTCATATGGATGTGCGTGATAATAGTATGTATTCGTGTCTCTATGCATGTGTGAGTGTTTGTGTGGACTAGGCATGCATGAACCGGGCACGTCTCCCGAGCGCTCTCATTTTGAACTTCGCCGCACAGTGGGTCAAAATTCGACAAATTCGTAACGACTAAATGTTATAAATTTACCAACAACTCCCAAATCACTTATTTTATTTATCAAACAAAAACTATAAGCATTTGAAGCTCATACAAATTATTGAAATTAAATATTTTAGTATCAATGAAATATTTATGCCCTGTACCTAAAGGTACAAGGGTACATCATTGAGAAGGAGACGTCGTAGACCCCCAAAGTAACACCCAATATGCTTCAAATGATTAGAGAAATCGATCTAGCCGTGTCCGTCTGTCTGGCCGTATGAACAAAAGGATCTCATAGACTATAAAAGCTAGAGCAACCAAATTTGAGATTTAGACTCGGCAGGTCAACTTTATCTTTTTGCGATGCCACGCCCCATTTCCGCCCTAATTGGTTCAATATAAATAACGTTTACAATTTTTTAAATAGACTTTTGGTTTCTATGGAAAAATTGTGCGGCATGAAATTACATTTCAAATAATACTACATACGACCGACCATCTCATCTAGGACTAATAGTAGTAAAAAAAATCAAACTCAAAAAAATTAAGACTACAAATTTATGTGAAGGGAAAAACCAAAACAGCTGTTGTCCACTATTAAAGGCCTGCCAACTTGATAAAGTGGCAATCCCACATTTTGATAAATGACCGTTGGATAATAAGAATTGGGGAATATTAAATTTAAAATTTGTTAGCCCATGAAGCACCTAGAACTGGGGAAGCTCGAACTGGGGTACATTGAATGATGGCAACACAGCCGGAAATTTCTTCAGTATTAATTTGTAAATAATAAATAGTAAAAATATTAGACTAATTAGACCACAAAAAGTGATTTTATGACTGCTCTCTCATGAAAGCCCCACCACTGATGCAATCGTTCCTATGAAAGCTACAGGATATAGTCGTACAATCTGATAAATTTTTTTGTTATATATTTATAATATTTTTCTAGATTTTTGGTGAAAGTTTTATAGCGATAGCACAACTAGAAGTATTTATGGCCGCGGTTCCATACAAGCCCGACACACAGTGCACCGGTGTGATACGCGTTGCCAGAGTTGCCACTTACGAAATGAGCAATAGTTAATGTGGCAGCCCTAATTACTAAAAGTACTATCGAAAAAAGAATTTAAATTCAATACACGACGGTTATATCACAGTCGGGCCAGCTCGACTGATACTTCCTTACTTGCTAATTTATAATTTATCCACGATATCGTTTATTTTTCGGCAAGGCTAGAAACTTCCAACGCGTTGACAGCCCTCTTAAGCCCTTCGGATCTGCCAACTGAACCAGAAGGCACAGAAATCGAAGTGTATGTCTTTTTGGTTGTGCTGTTTTCCTTTCTTTAGACATACTAAATGAAGTGATCAATGATTAAGCAACTGGGCAATAAAATAAAAAATCTATAACCTATTTTCAAAATCCGGATTTAAGATCTACACAAAAAAAAATAACAAAAACAAAATATTTTTTAATTGATAAAAATATATTCCCAACCACAGTCGACCTCCATTGGCATTCCCGCAAACTCTCACACACACAAAATGTAACTTTTTGTGTGTGGCTGTGTGTGTTGGTATTTTGTGTGTTTAGTTTGCTGCCTTTTGCACGAATTAAACTACAAAATTACATGCGGATATATTTAATTAGATGACATACCCTTATTATGTTTTATTTAGGGGCAACTTTGTTGTCGCTCCAAATGCCGCATGGCTACGTCCTCCGCCGCCCAGAGCAGGAGCGGCGGCAGGAGGAGCCACAACCGTGTTCCTACGTGATTTGTGTGGGTCACACGTTCCGTGAGGTTGCGTGAATCACGGTAGGTGAAAATTAAGTTTATTAGGGACGCGGCCAAAAGTCGCCGCATTTAAATTTTTGCCTCATAAAATGGGAATTATGCGCTCGAAACAGAAGTTATCACCGCATTTGAGATGCGGACTTGAGCGGACTTATGCTGAATGGCTTGGATCAAATGCCTATATATAAATTATGATATGCATGAGTTTATTTATCTTCTCTTATACTTCGGCGGTTATCCTTAATCTCCTTGGTGCCCTGCGGCCGCACGCAATTGATGGCATTTGCAGACCTCGCTTTGTGTTTGTGTATTTCGGTTGATTTTTCCATCATTGCCATTTTCATTTGGTCGTCTACATCATTACCACTTTTATTGCCATCTTCAATGTCTGCGTGTGTTTCCGGTATCGACGTGCACTCCCTTCCACCAGCACCCAAGCGATATATCAATGACACACACGAGACACCCGCCCCCCGGCCAGGGGCAGTGCTTACCGCCTCGACCTTTATAATATCGAAGACTTGGAAGTGTTTGGTTGATTTCCACCAGCCCTTTCGTTGGTCCTTCCACAGGCCACGTTTCATGGATGTCATCCTCTGGTTTCGCAATATGAGAAGTTCGTTGAATGTCCTGCGCTGCTCAACTCTGGTCTCTGGGGCTTTAGTGTGGGGAATAAAAAATTTCCTGCTGTTGGGGAAAGTTTTTTGTCATAAAAATCACAATCAGTCTCTAGCTAAGCGAGTTGTTTTTTTTATCCTTTCCCCATCCTCTTGTCGATTTTGTCTTCGCTTCATTTCATTTCTTTGTTAACATGATTCGTTTGGCCAGCAACCGTTGGTGGTTGTCTCTGGGTGAAGAAGGACTTGCTTCATTTATTTTAAATACCCACACACGCACACACATCACACACATTCTCGAGCCGTTGAGGGCTTTAAGTTGGTCCTTTAATTCATTTGATGAATTATTTAAATTAGGAAACCTTTTGCTCGACAAGGATGGCAGTGCGTTTTGTGTATGTGCGTATGAGTATTTGTGTGTGTCAGTTTGACACTGTTAAACGATTTATTCCCAGCCTTTCGATTGTTCGAAATTGATTGGATTTTCTAGTGAGACACCAGTGAACGCCCCGCTCGCCTCAACCATGGCCCAAAATTTTCTCGTGTGCTTAGAAGAGCTGAACAATCTCACCATCACCGAAGGCACCTTGCCGTCTTATTCAATGTCGGAACTTCCGCTTTATCCAGTTCTTTGCGAACCGATGTCCACCGACTCGGATGGCACCCAGTCAGCCCCCGAAATCGGCAGCAACGAGCAGTTCCAAAGAGACTCACCGCGTCTCTGGCGCTGCCCTGGTCAGACCGATCTCAACAAGACGATGAACAAGCGTAAACACAGTATCGACACCGTGGACAGGAAAAGAATCAAGCGTTCTCGACGATCAGTGCCGAGATTTCGGATGCCTAAACCAAGCAGCAATTTCGCCGAACTCGATTTGGGCTACGAAGGTGACGTCGAATTTTCCAAATTCGACTTGATATAATCTTTAAAATCGTCAATTACATTACAAAAAGTTATTAATTACGCAACAAAAGAATGTTCCAGATTGTGTAAACAAATTTTTCAAATTCTCCATCTTTTCCCTATGCTATGAAAAAGAATTTCATTTTGAAGTATAATTGAGATAAAAAATATTTCTACAAAGATCAAGAATAACTTTTTAAATAAACAATAAAATATTATTATATTTCTGAAGCTGATTAAAAAAGTAATCTATCGGTCTATCTGCCGGTCCATCTTTCTGCTTTCGTGATCATCCGATCGAATATCTGTCGGCTCTTGTATAGTTGTCTATTGCTATTCCCATACTCTCTGGGGCTGAATTAATACATAAACTGACTTTCTGTCCGTCTATCCATCTCTTGATCTGCCAGTCCCTCTATTTGTTAATTTGACTGTCTGTTCATCCATCTATCTACTTGGGTGTTCTTCTGTGTTTTTGTGTAGTTGCCTATTGCAATATTTCTATTCCAACACTTCTGGGGGTGATAATAATACTTTCTATTTATTTGCATTTCTAACTTTCCGTTTGTCTATATATCTGTCTATCTGATTATCTGTCGGCCTAATTGTCTGTTCTTGCTACATTGTTATTCCTATACCTGCTGAAGCTGACTTTTAATTCGAATTACCTAACCATCTTACTATCCGCCTGTCTATCCAAAGAGTCTCGGTCAATTTGCCTGTATATCGGACACCTGTAATCAGACAAGCTCATCTGAATTTTTCCTTGCAGTGAACGTTCACAGGCTGGTTTACAGTTAGATTTATTGAGTTTATATAAAACAGTTAAAGGCTATATAATATAGATATAATTCCAAGAACCTTAACCGCCGGTTAAGTTTTTTTTCTCCCCACTGTTTATTTCCATCAACGATAATTAAATGAGGATTTTATCGATATCTTTCTATGGCCCGTAGAAAAACTGAACGTCCATACATAAATTTATCGATTTGCAGGAAATTCTAACAAAGTAGGCTTTGGTGAGGGTCGGACCGAGAACTTTCAGATTTGAGGATGTGAATATTTCATTCTCACAAGACTGCCCGACCTGTAAACATCTAAATTTTGTTGTAGTTTCGAGTCTCCCTTTTGTTCGGTTCAAAAAGTAGGTATGGAATAAAATGTGAGTATATAATTTTTAAAATATAATTTGCAGCCATATATCCGGATCAAACATGTGCTGCGGACCTTGCTGTGGACCCTCTGGACCCTGTTGTTCTCCTTGCTGCTTCAGCGATGCTTGCTGTGGACCTTGTGGGCCTTGCTGTGGACCCTGCCCACCTTGCGGGCCTTGCTGTGGACCCTGCCCACCCTGCGGACCCCCCTGTGGCCCGTGTGGACCCTGCTGTGGACCCTGCCCACCCTGCGGACCCCCCTGTGGCCCGTGCGGGCCCTGCTGTGGACCGTGTGGACCGTGTGGACCGTGCGGACCTTGTTGTGGACCGTGCGGACCCTGTGGAGGATGCGGTCCCTGCTGCTAACCCACCAGTGTACCGCCGATGCCAATCAATACCAAAAATCCGTTGAGCCCCTCAAGATGGTAACTTGAAACTACAAACGGTTTCGAGAATGAATCGGTTGCCTTCTTCTACCATCAAATAAATCAAACCGTTGTGTTACAAAATATGTCCATTGGTCTCTCGAGCAGTAGGGGACTGAGGTTTCGCGGGGGCATGCAATCCAGTCGTCCATATGAGACAGACTAATGGTTAATGTCATGCGTGGTGAGAGCAGAACAGACCCACAAACCCAACAAAGCCAACTCAGCAGTCTTGGGGGTGGGGACGGTGTTGGGGTATTTAATTTATGCCAGCCCAGTCCAAGTAATTGCGGCTTTGGCTTGAAAAATAAAAGCAGAACCAGCACCGGCATTTAAATTAGCCAACGAGGGATTTTAATTAGTGTCAAGTGCTTGAAGTGCAACGAAATAAATGTGCGTGGCCATCACCCTGAAGGACTGCTACCGCTACCCAAGCTGTTGACCCAAGCAATTGAGTTAATCAAAGTAAATTACAACCTGCCGGCCAGCTGGTTACACGACTCCGACTCGCAATTAAAAGCGTCGCTCATACGCCCCGTGCGACCCGTCCGTCCCCTAGAAGTCTAATACTCGAATGCAGCCCCAATAATCGTTGGCAGCTTCTCTTTTACGCTGACTGCTGACACATCAATTCGTTTCGTATTGGAGCAAACTCCTTTCCCACGGCTGGCAAATGGGACGCTCAAATGTCGAGGGAGCGCATTTCCATCATTAATTTCCTTGCATCGCTGCTGTGTTCGCCGTCACCGCCAACGCCACTCGTTCTTGTTGCCCTGCTGAATTATGAATCCGCTTGGGCTGGCCTGGGACTCGGGGATCGCTTGTGAGTGGCATGGCAAATGAATTCTTTTAGCCTTTTTGAAAGTATCTGCGCGTATGCATATTGAGTGACGGAGCGAAAAGGCTTCCTCAAATTGCCTTGACAGCAGAGCAGTCAGATTTATGGTCGGCAGGTCGGCCAATTAAGTGAAACGACTTTAGATTCTAATAAATTTATTGGCCATTCCAAGGCTTCTCTCTACACTTTGGTTGGCAAGCTCTGTCCTGTGTTTGGATCTCCCGGTTCCGCTCTACTGGCTCGGCTAATTCATCTGATATTGATCAGCTCGCGCAGAGCAATCGGCGCCAGGTGCTCCATGCAAAAACGCAAGGCAACCCGCAAAAGGCTCTCATCATTTCCCAAGCCTGCATGCTTCTTCAGTATAAACGATCGTCGCTGCTTGACCGGCGCCGCGGGCATTCGTCCCTCCCGCTGCTGTCGCTGGCGCCGTCGAATCGCCCGGGCACTCACATCAGCCGGCTCCGGCTCATCTGTCTCCTCGTCTTCGTTCCCCATCCAGTCGTAGGCCGTATAGCCCAGCGAGTTAATACCACCACCCAGGCGGGCCAGGCGTATACGTTCGATGTGCTGCCGAATGCGTCGCCTATCAACGCCTTCGCGGCTGACGTAGTGCTCCAGGGCGCGCTGTCGCAGGGCCCGGATGCCCAGCACGGTCACCTTGCGTACGCGTATGCGAGTCCTTGGCGCTGGCCTCGGCCTCTCCACATACGTAATGAGGTTCTCGATAGACGGCGGCGGTATTATGTGCGAGCCATCGCCGACCGCGGAGCGCTCCTTGCCATCGGTGGGCATGTCGACGACTATCAACTCCCGCTTGATGTCGCGGCGGGCCAACATAATCAGATCACATAGCTGCACGGTTAGGGGCAAGTTGGCTAGGTTGGGGAGACTGATGGCGCGAAGAACATCGCTCTCAGCCAGCAGATCGTCACGCAGACGTGCCTGAAGGGACTTTAAAGTCATCGCAGCGTCTGTTGCAGTTTGCAGAATTGTCTTGCACGAATTTAGAACTCACGAGCCGAAAAAACTCGAAAATGTATGGACAAAATTTTGAAGCTATTTGTGTGGAACTCGAAACTCAACCATATTTTCAAACACTGATTGCGACCCAAACCCAAAAACTCAATGCCAACGCGATGGGTGGCGCCCCCAGTCAACGCCCGCCCCATACAGCGGGCGCTGTCAGAAATCTTGAGCCAGCGCGGCCTGATGTTCTGCATTTATGCAAATCACCAAACCACACCACACCCTGCGCAGACCACCAGCGTGTGGGCCGCGATGTAACGTCAAAAGCGCAAGGTCCAAAAATTGTGGGAGAGCTCCGGAGCCCGCTAAGCCGACGGGTGAATTCTCTTCTCGAAACAGGATTTTTGTAGAAATTACCAACCATTGGCGTGCCTTGAAATATTTCTTGAATGTCCTGATAGAGGAGAAAAGTTAACTTAAAAGACTTAGAGAAAAAAAACCGACAGCTTGGGCGCCGCATTTTTCTCATGTGAGGCGCCGCAACAACGGCAGTTGCACGCACACAAAAGACGCGTTCATTTTGCGCCTTATCTGTGGCCAGGGCGGTTGGCGGTGGAGCGTTGCAAGCAATGCTGTGTTGCGTCCTCGCTGGCCCCAAAATGTGTTTGAAATTATGCTAATTTCGGGGTTTTTATGCAGCCAACCGGGCCGGCACACGCTGCGGCAGGCTGCGCATTTTGCGGCAACAACCACGCCAGCCGCTTCGCTCCTCTTATGCGTCCCCAATCAGGCGTATGAGTGCTTAGAGTCCGCAGATAACACAGCATTTATAACGGGACACCAGCGTCCACAGGGCCATGATTGAAAATTTGAGCAAATTACACGCCTCCTCCAAGAATACGACGGCCATCTACTTATCTGCCTGGCCGCACGGACAGACTCTGGGACTCTCAGCTGTATTTGTTGCACATTTGGGAGCACCAGCCTGCCAAGAGCCAGCGATATCGTGGGTCATGTTTATTGTTGTTGGCCAACACCCATGCAATTTGTGCAGCGATAAACTTTTTGGCCACTTGGACTCGGGACTCGGACAACATGGAAACATTTGTGAGCCTCTTGAGCCATGCACAGGACATTTGTCCATTTGCTGGCGACCATTTGAAAATTTCACATTGCTGTTTGCTGCTCTCTGCTGGCCACTTAAAGCCTCGAGTGCCGCTCGAATTTTTCACCCTCTCGACCTTGAGCCATTGACCCACGGCGACCCGTGCGAGTTTCCCAAAGAAATCCTTTATCACTTGCAGTTAATTTTTTTGGGTTCACTGCCATTTTGTTTTGTGTTTTCTGTTGGCGCTTGGGCGGAGGGGGTCTCATTTAAAAGGCCCCAAAAACTTTCCAGCCAGCTTGCAGAATTTCTGTTGACATGCCCGCAGCAACCGAAAAAACCGCGGCCTCAAATTAAGTCGAAATGGTCAGTCTCGAAATATGCAACGTTTGCACGCCTCCTCCTCCTCCCTTCACTGGCATCCCATCCAGAGCCCACCCCGGACGGGGATCTCGGTTCGCATCGAATGGCCCTAACTGCAAACGACTCAACACATAGCAGCCATTGTGCCAATTCTCTTTCAGCCACGGCTGAGTATTTGGCCTTTGTTTCCGTTCCATTTGCACATCGCCAGCTCGTCGATGGTCCTTGGGAAACTTTTTTTATTCCTATAAATAAAATGCGGTGCCGGGCAATCCGACAAACTTTCGGACCACCTCCCACCCGAGTTCTTCTGTTAATGAATCGCCCGGCATAATTATTTGGCCAGAACGGGGAAGAGTCGTGTGGCCACAATTGACGGCCCAGCCGACCGATTTCAGGCCTGGCGCCGCCAGGGCAAGGGTTGCTTTTAATTATTGTTTATACTATCGGCCTCTTTCAGACCGACAGACGGACCGGCAGACAGACAGGCGAGCCGGCAGATGGTTTTCCCTTTATTTTGCCTGTTGTTGTTTGGTTTGTGTTCATTGTTCGGCCAGGGATCCTTCATTGAACGGCGGAATATTCGCAAACCACGGCAGCAAAAACTTTCAATTGAATGGCTACTTTCCATGCTTTTTTATTGTCTTTTATTTCACTTTATTTGGTTCTCTTTTTTTGTATTCTCGAGAGTTACTTTAGGCGCTGTTAATGGATTTTTTTGCGATGTCTGAGGTTGGTTTGTTTTTATTCAATTTGGTTTTTTGAAGGGATATCAATAAAGTTTTGCTCATTCGGCCTTTTAACACGAGAAAAGACGGAAGGAGGATATAACTATTCCCACGGATATTCGATGGATTTAGCAAGAAAAAGGAATTAATTTAGATTTCAATATGATATACAGTATAGTTACCTAAAAACACTAAGGATATTCAAATTAAATTTAGGCTTAAAAATAAATTTTAAAAGATAGAAAATGTTAGATTTGATTTCTTAGATTTTTGTTCAAATAATTTTAAAACTAAAAAGAGTAAAAGATTAATATCCAGCCTGAAAATATCCTTTAAATTCTAGACCAAAGAATCAGATTCTCTGTCAGTTCTTTTTATAATTTTTCGTTCTCAATTTCTATAACGTATTTTTCGCATATTTAATTTAATTTCGAGCTTCAAGTTGACCGACGATTTTTTCAGTCAATCTCACGCTCGGCAGGTATGAACTCTTGCTCGTCTGGCTGTCGCAAATTTTACGCACGAGAAAATATTCCAGCTAACAAGCAAGGTATCCCATCCATCCACATCCATACATTCTGAATTTCAAAAAGGCGATGTGCCTGGTTACTTTCATCCAAAGGGACAGACGGGGGCTGCAAAGCAGACATCCAAAGCGGCAGGCAAAATCTAAAAATGCACACAAAATGCACAAAAAATGTATAAATCGAAATCAGGCAGAGTTGACAACGCGCTCCCAACCGTCGCGGGGCTGCCATGGCAACCCGCCCACCCAGCGGGTGGGAGGGTACCGTGCTGGTTTTGTTTATTGCATTCGGTTGAGGTTGAGAGCGTGGCTTGAATGACACGTGACTGGAGACACCGCAGACAGCAACCCGAACCGGCAACACCTTCCAAGAGAAACGTGGCTGGGTGGGCCCTGGCAGAAATTATGAAATTTAGCGCAAGCCGCAAGACTCAGTGGGGCCCAGGCAGATGGCAAACAAAGTTCCAACCAGACTGGGCGACGGCAGGGAAAAAAAATGCACAAGGACAACGCTGGCAATGACGGCAATGGCGACGCCGTGCGGGGACGATGAGCAGGTTGGCATTGTGACAGCTCTGCCGTATCGCACCTGCTGCACACATGGCCAGCAAACCGAAGGAGGTGGTTGGTTGTAAAGCAGGCGCAGGCGACTGCCGCTGGTGAGGGCGCTAGTCCGTGACAGCCAATGCGCTTAGCACTTTCATATCGTTTGGCGCAAATTGCTTAACCACAATGCATATGTATGCAAAGCGATGAGTCCTCTCTCCCGTGTCTATGGCTGTGTGGAGCTTAAAGTCTTGCTCGTTTTTTTTTCGTGGCTGTCCGTTCATTTACAAGCAACTGTTGCAAGGTGTCGCCAGCAGCTGCTGTTCAAACGCAGCCAACAGTTAAACGCTTTGCTGCGCTTTTTCACCAGGCCTTTCAGGGCCTCCACGCGTATCACTCATTTCACAGTTGCCAATGCCACCGCCACACTTCCACCTCCGCTCCCCGGACGCACCGCAAGTTGATAGTCCTGCTCGAAATTCAACCAATGTGTGCGGGGGGACCGGTCCCTGTGTGAGTGTGTGGATGTCGTCGAGACAGTAAGCCACCCATCACAATTAGGAGAAGGAGCTTCGTCGATGGTTCACGCAGGTTTTTCAGTCGGGACGAAGGATGGTCGTGGAATACTCAAAAAATTCTCATTCTTTCTATATACGTCAAGAAATTTCTGTGACTCATAACACGAAGATCTCCAAATGAAAGTTCCCAATATGGAAAGATCAAATAGTGTAGAAATTGGCAATGTAAATCCATCAAAGCCGATTGATTTTTACATTTTTACGATTTTACGTAATTAAAATTTTGAAATATTAAGGAATATTAAAAAATATTTCCTCCTGGGAATACTTGAAATTAATAAAACCTGGGATTCCTTAGGAGAAAATTAAAATATCAGTACTAATAATCAGGATGTGGTCTATGATCAGCAGTCCGCAGCGACAACATGCACAAGCCCTTATGGGTGTCTTTATAAATCAACTGAAACAATTCTGCAGCCAAATAGCTGCAAATATTTTAAGAGCGGTATTAGTATTTCCATCCTCTGGTAAAAGATCCCACACAAATAGATTCAACTATCGAAGGCCAAGATTCTCAAATTAGTTTTTGCTATGATAGAGGACGAAAAGAGCTCCTGATTTTTTGAACAATCCAAAATTTCAATTTCAGCAAAAGCTTTGAACTGCAAGAGTTTTTGGTATTTTTTGTATGACCTGAGGCAGCCCGTAATTCCAACGACTGCTGGCTTGTGTGTGTTAATTAAATTCAATATTTCTTTTTTAAGAGGACGCTTTAAGGACACCATTTCCGTTTCATTCGCAGGCTCGGGCGCCGGTGCTGCCATTTTGCCAACGCTTTGATTTCAATTGTGGCTTTCTCGGCAAATGCTTCTGACAATTGACTCGCACACATATGGCCACAATTTCGGCTATGAGCCTTTTGTTTTGCCTTCGTTGCAAGTCGTTCGTCCGGAAGCCTGTCCCACACACACACACTTCTGGTCCTGTTAAAAGCCTTAGTTTTGGGCCCGGGGAGCCTATTTGCCTCATCGTGCGGTGCATGCTGTGCAATTGTTGCCATTGTCGGTGCCGGTTCGTCTGCAGATACTTCGGCCCTTTAGGTGAATTGGCAAAGTTGTTTAATTGCTAGACACCTGCAGGGTAATTGTAATTAATTGACATAAAACCATTTTGCCGAGCCCACGAGAAACCAAGTTAATCGCCACAAAATATAACAAACAATCCAAACACAACTTTAAGTTAAAACGTTAAACGTTAAGAAAATTAGTATAAAATAATTATATTCTCCACGTCGAATGCATTTAAACGCTTTGACGAATTGATTTACCAAGAAATTTGCGACGCACAAGCTACAAAACTGAATAAAAACCCCAACTACAAATCAGTTCACTCTCAGCCAAATATGAAGATCTCTCTTTGTCTTTATGCAATAATTTGTCTCATGCTTGCTAACGAAGGAGCTGGATTTTGTAAGAAAAACACAATCCTCTTGTATATATCAACTATACCGCTGAATTCCTTATTTTACAGGTGCTGGGATCGACATTGGATTTCTTACGCCTGGTAAGCTTATTAAATTATTTGTACACTTTAAAATATTTATTTCCATTTATTTCAGAGTGTCGTAAATACATTAAGAACTGCAAACGTACGTATTTTTTTTTTATTTATATCTTAAGCTTCTTTTTATAATTCTGTCCATTTCAGAACTGAAAGAATGTGAGGGCAAGACAGTTCGTTAGCATGATATAAAATACACGAAATTTGTGAAACAATATTGCGTATTTATTTGTTTACGTAGAAATTTACTTAAATTTAAATATCTCACTCACAGCAAAAGAGTAGTCCCTAGAAAATGGGAATACAAGCCCTAAGTGTCCAAGTGGCGGAATCACTACCAGCGCTGGCTGTGGCATAAAAGGCACCACAGCCGCACGAGGCGCCATTTGTGGGGCCACGCCAACCTGCTTCACATTCGGGCAGATCAGGTGGACAGTTTCCATGTACAGCTTGGGATTGTTGGGCACGGGCTTCTTAATTGTCTGTTGGTAGCAGCCCTTGGCCATTGGCGTACTAATTTCCAAGGTGCTCTTCCTGGGATCGGTAGTGGGCTCGGCGCCGGTGCCTAGACACCTGCAGGGTAATTATAATTAATTGACAGAAAATCATTTTGCCGAGCCCACGAGAAGCCAAGTCAATCGCCACAAATTATAACAAGCAATCCAAACACTACTTTAAGTCCCCGAAAACGTTAATAAAATTAGTATAATTATATAATTACATTATTCTACGTCTAGTTGAATGCAATTAACCGCTTTGACGAATTGATTTACCAAGAAATTTGCGACCCACAAGCTATAAAAGTGAATAGAATCCCCCAACTACAAATCAGTTGACTCTCAGCCAAATATGAAGATCTCTCTTTGTCTTTATGCAGTAATTTGTCTGATGCTTGCTAAACAAGGAGAAGCTGACCATTGTAAGAAAAACAAAAACCTTTTTTATATATTAACTATATCGCAGGATCCATTTTCTTACAGGTGGTTTGCGCGACCCTCAATTTGTTTATGGTAGGTAGTAAGCTTATTAAATTACACTTTACTATATTTATTTCCATTTTTGCAGAGTGTCGTAAATACTGGGACAACTGCGAAGGTACGTATTTCTTTTTTAATTTATATCTTAAGTTTCTTTTTATAATTTTTTCCATTTCAGAATTGAAAGATTGTGTGAAGAAGGCAACGGGAGGCCGTTAATATGATATGAAATACACGAAACTAATTTGTGAAACAATATTGCGTATTTAATTATTTACTTAGAGTTTTACTTAAATTTAAATATCTCACTCACAGCAAAAGAGTAGTCCCTAGAAAATGGGAAGACAAGCCAAAACCCCTTAGTAATAGTATATTTTGTACCTTTAAAATGCATTTAGCTTTTCGTAGCCTTCTACCTTTGAAGGTGTATAGAAAATTTTGCATGCTAAGAAAACCTTTCGAGCCTACAATAATCTTCAAGGAGTTGCCAGCTCTATAGAAAATAACGTGGGAGTCTTTTTCAATGCCCGAAGGTATAGAGTATATTAGAGTCGGGTAATCTCGGTTATTTCGTCACTTGCTAAGTAGGTTCAGTTTTACGGTTTAAGTTGATTATCTAAATTTGATTTACCGTATGGTATTGTGAAGTTAAAAATAAAATCTGGCTAGCGGCGCCATTCAGAACCAAAATGAGGGCCACGTATGTTGCATTTGGCCTTGTTGCCATTTTAAATTTGAGCACGGCTCCCCCTCCTCAACCTTACCAACTTGGAAAATCAAAGTGCAAGTGTTCTTTTTTTTAATTTAGAGTGGTAAATGCTTTTTTAACTGTTCGCTTTGATTGCAGGTTTGGGCAAAATCCAGTATTTCTCCCGTAAGACATGCTGAAATCAAGTCTTCTTCAGCTAACAGTAATTATGTTTTACATTTCCAGAATGCCGGAATCTGCGTGACTGTGAAAGTAATTGAATGTGCAAATGTTCTTGAGGGAGCTCAGATAGTAATTAGTTGTTGTATATTTTCAGCTGAGGAAAAGTGTGAAATATTACAAAAAAAGAGATTATTCAAGGAAAGTGAGCAAAGAAAACAGATCAAATCCATTGAGAAGGACCATTTGTCAGAAACCAAATCGGTGCCCGAACAAAAATTTTTTGGTGATCTTTTAAAATTGTTAAAAGGACTTCAAAAAATTCCAAATCTTCAAAAGAAACAGATGTCAGTGCCCACGAAAATCTGAAAGGATTTTGGAAAATTCTAACCTAATTGCTTAGCAGGCGGAAGAGATGCTGCCAAGTCTGACAAAATTAGGTTAAAGCAAAATAATTGATCCAAACAGTTGCTTAAATAAATTGAAAAAGAGCATAGCTTGAATTTAATTTGTTCAACGTGAGTTGGCAAACAGACCGACTCGCATCCTTGGGGAAACAGAAATTTCTATCCTCCTTATTTACATGTAGCATATATATAATGGTTTTATGCCGAAGTATATAACAAAGAAAGAAGACACAAAGCACCCTTTAAGGTTATCTCCAATTTTGTTAGATTTATGAGAGAAACTATTCGTCTGTCCGTCTGTCTGCCCCGATTATGTCTGCCGACTCGCCATATCAGCAGGCAAATCCAGTTGTAATTTTTTTTTTGCGATACCACGCCCCTTTGCGCTCTCACCATTTTGTATATTGCAGCCAAAGTCTCGAAAAAAACCAGCCATAGTTTGTATGGAACTTCATCACAAAGGACGGAGTAAATATAGAGTTAATTTGAAACCAAATTCAAATTGTCTTCTGCTGTTTGTGATTACATTTATGTTTTTTAGCTGAGCAAAGGTGTGAAAAGGTACAAAAAAAATATTAAAGTGAGTGGTGAAAGCAAAGGAGAGACAATTAATTTGGCTTCGGCTTTACTTCAAATTTTGATGAAACGATTTTCTGTTCCACAGTATTCAGCCAAATTTAATATAAAAATATATTTAAAAAAAACTTGAATATTGTTTTAAGTAAAAAAAAAAACACAAAATTCCAAACAAATTGAATTTGTTTCGTAGTGAAGGATTGGAACGAATTTATTGCTGATGCTAATTTAACCATTGCTAAACTGGAAAATTCGTTTGTGGTTTTGCTTTTTTCGAATCCACCGAAGAAGCAGTTCAGATTATAAAGTTCGCGATGAAAGGCGCAGTAACGATTTTATTTTTCATCATTTCATTTTCGGAAATTATTTCACTTGTCCGAGCCTGTAAGTGAAGTGCCGATCTTAGCGATTTTATATTCCATTTATTTTGTTTTGAAGGTGCCCTTACAAACGACCAGTTGCCTGTTCGTAAGTAGAGTAGAAAATTTTCTAGGACTTTGAATCCCAAACTCACGATTTTGCCTCTCAACAGAATGCCGTCATTTAAGAAGCTGCGTTGGTATGAAAAACTCTCCCCTGAAAAAAAGTGAGACTATCAATTCGTAACGATTCCAGATGTGACGAGTTGCCTGCACATTCAGAAGAAGAGAACCGCAGACGCTGCTCTGAAAGCAGAGGTAGCTACCAAATTTTATGACTCTCTAATTTGTAAATTATTTTTTGTGTTACTTTTTCAGCGCGAACTCGAAGAAGAGAAGAAGGTGATCACTCGATTAAGAAAAAAATGATATTCTGTTAGTCTGGACGCCGGGCTCAGAAGTTGTCTTGGGGGAATATTCCGTTACAAACCATACTCCTTCCATGTTTTGAAACATGGAAGGGGACAAAGGGAGTGTGGAGGTCATGGAATATTCCATAGCGTGGATAAATTTCCATTACTTAAATAATTTGCACCAATTTTATTTTCAGAGAATGATATTAGCTTGACTTTTAACTGCTTAATAATTCTTTTTTTATTCTTTTTTAAAGTTTGATAGCGTGCATCTGCCCGGCTTCATGGGCGACATGATGAGGGGAAAATAGGACCCCTCCAGCCGCTGTGCTTTGCTCTGCAATCGAAGTTTTCTTCAAGGAACCCAATAAAATTTAAAATTAAGCAAATTAAATTTTGTTATGTTTGGTTTGCCCAGCACTTTTGATGAACACAAATATTTTATTTAAATTCTCGTTTTGTTAATTCAAAAACGCACTTCTTGTGTCCTTGCTGTGCAGGACATTCGGTTAAAACGGAAATGAGTTTTAGCGGCACTTCCGCTCGACCCAATTTGGTTTTGCCGTATGCCAATGACACCTCTTTCTCCCCACCACACACACGCAAACAGACTTACCGTCCAAAGGACTATGGCTAAAATGGGTTGCGCTGCCGCTGTAGTTGTTGACGTGGGCGTTGCCGTTCTTCTTGTTTGTAGCGGCTGACTTTCTGGGTGTTGAGTTTGCTGGCCGAGCAGTTTTTTGCTGGCTGCTTTAATAATTTGCAGCACTTTATTCACGCAACTCCACGGACAGTCGGTCAACGGATTGAAAGACCGTAAAATGCGTAATTGGTGTGCAAGCAATTTGTGGTAATTTTATTTGGAAGCCAAGTGACCGACTTGGTGGCGGCAATTTGAAAAATTGGGCGGCCAGTCGAAATGGGCTGAGCAGGCGGTGGCAGGATTGTAAGCTCGGAAACGTAACTATACAAATCCAGTTGTAAACAAAATTTAAAAAGGAGCACACACACACAAACACACCCAGCCAAGCAACAATTTTTGTGGTCTGCTTCACATACACATGATCAAAAGGTGAATTGATTATTTTTGTTCTTAAAATTCTTCGACATCTTGGTAACAAAATGGAGGATCCCCGCCTTCGGCATCTCAGCAACCTCATGAATTCTATGCGATTCCTTTTGAATCGCCGCAAGTTCCGCACCCAGCAGTTGGCCGCCGAGGAGAAGCGCCTCGCCGACTTGCTGAGAAAGCGCTGCCCTAAATCCACGGAGCTGGAACAACTGGAAAATATCAACCAGCACAAGCGTCTCCTGCTGGAAAGCAGCAAGCGCCTTGAAAACTACCGCGATATGTTGCATCAATTCCTCGAGTACAATCAGGATCTCGACGATTCGATGTATTACGGGCAGGCGAAGGCACTCCTGCGAGAGAACTGACCACACCGCTCGCCCATTAGACAGGATTAAAATAAGTAAAATAATCCCAAAGTTTCTTTATTAAAAGCCCCAGGGCTGGCCGCAAGTAATTCCAAGTGATGTCTTCTACTTAGCTGCGGGCAAAAGTAACTGCAACCTGGGAAGTGCAAAAAAAGGGAGAGCAACTTTCTAGCAGCTCCTGCTCTTTGGCGGCCACCAAAATTAAAATAAATAACTAAGAGTTTTCCTGCCGGCCTTCTTGAAGTTTTTAGTAAAAACCGGAGGGGCAGGAAAGCCAACCGGGCCAACTTCCGTTTCACTTTGAGTTTCATTTTTGTTTCGTTTTACCACTGCCATTGGCTGGAGTAGGCACTCGGCCGTCTTGGCCCACCTCTGCCTTCTTTTTCAGCGTTGTTTTAATAATTTTAAGCTCATTTTGCACTTTGACAACACCACCAACGGCTGCCCCCTTCCCCGCACCATTAACAACGGCAAACGATTCGCCCTTTTCCTTTATTTTTTTCTTTTCTTTTTTGGTATTTTAATAAACATAAAGGCAAAGAACGTTGACCATCAGGAGTCCGGCAAGTAACAAGTCCGCTGCTCAAAAAAAAAGATCCCACTCCAGTTTTGCAGGGTAAAGTGTTCATTGGGAATTCGTCAAGGAAATGGGCATTTTCTTTAGTGCTGCCACCTATCGGCCTGCAGTTGCAACTTCACCAGATTAACAGTTACAATTTGAAGAAGCAACCACAGTAAATGCATAAGGAATCATTGATTATCCCAATTATATTTCCAAAAGAGTTGCACAATTTTTGCGATGTAGCAGTATCTATTTTTTCAGGCATTCAATAGAGTTTAGAACCCCTTAGTCAACCTTATCAGCACCCCCTATTTCGTATTATCAAGTGTGCCTTTTCATAATGAAGCCAACTACTTGCTTTAGAGAGCTAACAATTTAAGCAGCGCCATCTATGGGCAGCTGTCAAAAGCTTCTATAACAATACGTCATAGTAAATATGAAAAGAAAATGCACAAATTCATACATAAATAAATACCGTAATAAAACAATTTAATAGAGAAGTCTTTTTTGATTTATAATTAAGAATAGCAAACCTATTTAAAGTTAAAATTGACGTGAATTGTTTTCTAAAGCTAAGGTGAAAGCTTTTTGGTACTTGAAAAAGCTTTGATAGAGCTCAAAAGATGCAAAGGTATCCAAAGCTCTTAAGCCAATTTTGACTCCTAGATGGCTGCTTCGAACTACCCAACGCATATGAGCGCAAAATTCAAAATCTGGATAATAAGAAATGAGCGGCCCAATGCATTGGCCTTAAATAAAAGTAGTCGCTGTTTCTTAATTTAGTCCAGCACCCATCCACCTGTCTCTTGTCGGCTTCTTCTGTCTGTCGATCGGCTGTCCACAATCAATCGTCGATCCTTTGCCGCTTCTTTGGATTTAATTGTTGGCCACAAGCTCAACCGAATGTGTATTTTTCGTAAGAACCATTTAATTAATGGCTGCTTTAAGGCTAACAAATACGACGAGAAGCGCCAGGAGACCCCGCTGAATGGTCAGCCCGGCAGCCGCCGACTTCTTGTGCTTCACTATTTTCTGCGACAGCAGGACCACATGAGGCGGCTGCACAGGCAAAGGATGAGGCGCCGACGGAGCCTGGACCAAAACCTCCGTGTGGGTGGCGTTTCGCGTGACCTGCGAGTTTGAAACAGCGGCAGGCGGCGGAATCACCACCGGCGCTGGCTGTGGCATCACAGGCACCACAGCCGCACGGGGCGCCACTTGCGGGGCCACTCCCACCTGCTGCACAGTCGGGCAGATCAGGTGGACAGTTTCCGTGTACAGCTTGGGATTGTTGGGCACGGGCTCCTGAATGGTCTGTTGGTAGCAGCCGTTGGCCATGGGCGGACTCGTTTCCAAGATGGTCTTCCTGGGATCGGTGGTGGGTGGCACATTGTGGTGGTAATAGTGGACTTGGGCGCCGCCAGCAGCAGCTGCCGGGGCGGGTTGATTTGATTTGGCCACGGCGTGCCCGATTAACCCTCCAGCCACAGCCCCGCCTAGCAGGCCCATGCCTGTGGATCACATGAAGAGAGCTCAGAACTGGTCGGAATCTAAGGGAGTTTCGGACTTACCAAAGGCCCTCTTCCTGCCACGTGGTTTGGGCCGGGCCAGGCTCGGCACCACCAAGCCCAAGGCCAGTAGGCCCACTAAGAACAAAACTTTAGCCAAATGACGCTGTGACATGGCGACGACGTCGAAGTGCGACTGAGATGATTTCGGTTCTGGTTCAGAAATTTTGCACCAACTATTTTGTGAGATATTCAAAAATCCCCTACCAACGGTTCTTTCGACTCGGAAGGCCCATAACGCCCGGCTTTGTCATATGGAAAATCCCAAGTGTAGGGCAGCGCAGGGCCCGGCTGGTTGAAGCCACCAGCTTCTGGTATTTAAACAGCTGTGGCCGCCAACAATTCCTCGAAATATTCTATGCTTCAGTTTTTAATTATGCCCTGACGAATCGCTTGTTAACGACAACAGTTGCTGGACTTACAAAATGCGTCGCCTCCAACCACCCCAAAAACAATAAAAAAAAATTAAGCTCGAAAACAAAATAATCTAGGCATCTGGAACACGGCTAAGTGACCTGAAAATCTGAGATTGTCATAATCTTAGGGAATTATAATAAATACCACATCAGAAAGCACCTCAAACTGTCTGCAACCCAAGAAATCTTCTCTTCTAGTTGATCTCGGCCTTGCGGTGTTCAAATCAGTCTTTGGCTTTAAGATTTGATAAGACTGCAAATTAAGCCTTCCTGTTTATTAATAAAGAGTCCGGGTTTCTTTGCTTATTTAGAGAGATCTTCAGCTAAATACACTCTATCGGATTGAAAAGAATCCGTCCAACTTAAAAGCATTTGTACTTAGCAGTGGGCACAATTATGTTAAGTTGTTTTAGCAGAGTCAAGTTACTGTTAACAGTCAACAGAATTTCCATATGCAATGAATAGAATCATGTTAGCAAGTTATGTTAAACTAGCAGAGTTATGTTAAGCTCATCATTAAATACCATTTTTCGAATTTTTAAAGGGAAATTTTAAATTCTCAAATACAAGTTGCTCTTTGATGTTCGTGTGTCCTTAAAAAGCCGGTATTGAAATTTCTTTTACGGTTTTCAGATGCTGAAGTCCGCTCGTGGCAGATTTCTAGGGCCACTGCTCGTGAGGACCAAGAAGCCCGTCGACAGACCAAAGGAATTCGAACCGCGTCTGGTGGGGGGCTGGTCATATTTTGCTTATTATAAATGACCGACTGTGAACCGCCTGTCATGTTTTATCTTTATTTTCGTGCATTTTGGACCCGATCCCCGCCGCAGGACGGGGAAATGGCTGACGGCGACGTGTGTGTGCCTGGATTTTTCTATTTTTTCGCGCGGAGGAGCGGCGGCGGTAATGGCGTTGGCAGGCGCATAGAAAGTAGACTGCCGGCTGACATTTTTAACAAAGTGACTCGCATTAAGGATAATCGAGGCAACTAAAAGCACAGCGAGATGAAACAAAACAGACCTGGACGGCTGGCGCGGCGCCGGGCCAGCCGATGATGAGCCAGCGATGACTGCAAGCGATTTGCGCGTCATTTGGAAAAAAAAGGGCGGACCCGGGGGGAGGCCAGACAACCATCATTGAGGACTGGGAGTGGCTGTTTATTCTGGCACGGCCGCCAGGCGTCGACGACGACGACGACAACGACAACGACGACGCCGACGTCAATCAAGTGGCTGCTGCAATGCTCTCTGTGTTTCGCTTAGGGCCTCTGGTTCTTATCCTTGCGCATCCTGGCCCTGACATTTGGGTCGTCATCTTAGAAAATGATTAATAGCCCGGCCTGGCCCACAAAGGCCAAGGAAGCGAACGCTACCCTTGGACAGGACATGCTTGAATTCCTTTGCAATTGACAACTGACCGAATCCACCCCCGGCAGCCCATCCACCCGGCCACCGGTGTAGCCCATTGGACAAATTAAAGACGCGGCTTTCCAGGCATAAACAGCAAACAAACTGCAAATTGTTCGAAAATCCCCCAAAACAAATGACTTGAGATTTTTCACGCGCTCCTCGCCAGAGTGATGCAGGTCACTTCACCACCAGCCAAAGGACGAGGTCGTCCCGTCCATGAGTCGCCAGTTTCTGGCCATTCCATCGAATTATGCGCTCTAACGCTTCCCGGCCTCAGCGCCTGAGCTGCAGCCAAAACAAATTTACTATCGTCATTAGTCAAGACCCCTAAGCCGATTCAATCAATACTCGGGTTAGCGGCCGGCCCGACTTGCTCCACGTTGGCCCCAAAATTATGAAAATTAAATGGCAATCGTCCTCACGTGCCGACCGGGCTATCCATATGTTCTCAATACCGGCAGCTGGAAGCTGTCATATTGCCGAAATGAAGGCCGAGTGGCCAATTAGAGTTTTTGCGGTTCCTTTTTATTTTTTGGGTCCAATCAAAGCCCTCAAAGAAGCTACCGTCAAGGAGTTTAAAGAGCTAATGAAATAATTGCCATCAGCTATTTACAAGTCTGCCGGCCGAGGCCGAGGGCCGTTCGAGTTCAATTGCGATTTCTAATTAAATGCCAACGAAATATGCCATAATTGCGATAGGTTCGCTCGGCGGCAGCCGCTGCCTGCTAGACTGCAATGTTAATGATATAATTCCAGAGGCATTTCATTAAAGGCCCAGGGCATAATCGGCCCTTGGCTGCAGCCAGCGAGTTCAGGGCAGTGCAGCCGCAACGGAAGGCCAATTAAAATGCGAACAAAGCCAGAAACTGGCGTCAGGCCGACGACACACTCCACCGATGAAGAAGTAGTAAAAGAATTTTCGGATTTTTGGGATTGACAAGCTCCTTTAATTTCCTTGGCTTTCAATGATGTCAAATGTTTCTAGTCTATTTTTGAATCGCTGCCAGGCTGTGGTACCTTTCCATCATCTGCTGGTGCCGCCCCTCCCCCCGCTGGAGGTGCTTCTGGTGCTGCTCCTCCTCCCGCTGGAGGTGCTTCTGGTGCCGCCCCTCCCTCCGCTGGAGGAGCCTCAGGTGCAGCCCCACCCCCCGCTGGAGCAGCTTGTGGTGGTGCCACTGAAGAACTCTCCCCAGCGATAGTGGATCCATCGACTGGAAGCGTGCTATTGCCGTTTGCCGTGTCATTGCCACTGGCGTTGGCGTCAAGTGTTGCGGTGGTCCTTGTCTTTCTAGGCCTCCTTTTGGTGGTTGTCTTCCTGCCGAAGATCTTCACATAAATCCAGCCCTCTTGCCGCGGGTTCTTGTACTGGCTGCGCCGACAGACATGATGGCGCTCGTTGTAATGGAATCCGTACTTGCATCTCGGGCTGCGTGGCATCAAGAACTGAGGGGGCGGAGGGGCCACGTACTCGTAGGAGCTGTCGTCCCAGATGAGCCCGTTCAGGCCGACCTGCTCGCCCGACAGCGCCACGGACATTTTGGAGGTCGGTTGCTGTCTGAAAGCGAAATGCAACCGCTGCCTTGGCGAATCCAATGGGAAACGTGGAACTGATGTGGCTAATGAAATTTCGAGGGCACATGAAGATGCTTGGGTGTCTGCTTTGCTTCGCTTATCTGGCATCGCTCGGCCACGTCTTTTGGCAGCCCGCAACATCGACAAGACGACAAATATGCCACCCTCCAGAAGCCGGCGGCGGGGGTCCTGCCACCACCCAGCACCCACCAGCACCCGCCAGCAAACAGCATGTCAAATCATTTGTATATAATTCACATCCTTTGGCTGCTGGCTGGGGTGATTTATGGGCGACCTCAGCAGGCGGTTGGGCTGGGTGACGGTCTGTCGCGATGAAAACTGTGGGCCTCAGCACAATTATCCTTTTAGTTTGGCGCTCGGCAGCTCTCTTTTGGCATTTGTGTTTTTAAGTAATTGCTGACGGGGGCTTTTCGCTGTCTCGAATTATACGATTCCGATACGAGAATTTGATATTCCGACCGCATGCTGTGATTAAATTGTAGTGCCATCGGTTTTGGCCCGAAACTCAAACCGGCAGAGGTGTGGCTCTGCCCTCGATTTGTAATTGAAAACAGAAATAGTTTTCGCCCGTTGGGCGTGCCTCAGATTCCAGTCGGCTGATTGTCCAAGGATTGCCAACTAACGGCCGCCATGGGTGGGCGGGCGGACTTAAGTTTCTCCCGAAAATTTTGTATCTTCCGCAAACCCAAAACGCATTCATCATCGCCCAGGGCCGCGCACAGGGCATAAACAAAAACCCCAACCGACCAACATGCAGATTTTAAGTAAATTGAAAACCCCACGAAGCCGCAAATCTCTAAAAACTAAAACTGGACGGTGGTCGGTTGGGCAACTGGACAGTTGACCATTTGCAACTTCGAGATGAACATGTGCATTTGTCATAAATTAGAAACTGTAACTCGAGGGTTTTTTGCGGGCTCTTTGCAGCACTTGAATTTATTGCAAATGGAAAACTCCCGGCGACGGTTCCCCTCCCCCTTAAGAAGGTGGACGGGTGGCCAACTAATCAACGCCCATAATTTGTGCGGAGTGCGGCGGGTAGCCCGGCTAAATGAAGTGTGTGCTCGTTTTGAAAACAAAACCCCTTAATTTTTTTGGGGGCCAGGAAGGGCCAAATAAATTGCGGGAGTGTGCAGTCAAAAGTAAACAGGGCCAGCATATAAATCTTGGCCTAAGTGTTGTGGTCATTTAGGAAAATTGTCCATGCAGATTTCTAACCGGACTCTGTGATTTATAAAATCTATTTATAAAATGGCCAGGGTTGGGTCGGTCCCCCAGGCAAACGGTGTGGCCTTTAAAAAGTCTCAAAAGTCTCTGTGCTCCTTGCAAGCATTCCAGAGTCCTCCCCGTCTCGTCCTGGCCAGGACGCATAAGTGGAAGGGCTGTCAAAGTCAAAATAAACGCGGCGACAATAATGATTTATGGCTGTGCCGCCAGTTGCCCCGGCGGGGCGACATTCTGGTGCGGCATATACGAAAATGTTAGCCAGGCAATCTCAGCAATTTGGGGAAAAGTAGAGCAAGAAATTTATCACTCCGTTTGCGGCATTTGTATAGAAATTCCGCTTAAAGATCTGACTTCGTATTATTAACGCATTTCAGTTATTAAATCTGACGGGCGGCATCGTAAATCTTGGCCAGGAAATGCTAAGCAAGGCAAGTCGATAGTTTCTTTGGATTCTCCCTTATGGCCAATTTGCCGCCAATAAAACTTTTTCCACTGGGCGTGAAAGTGTCGATAAGAGTGGCCATAAAGCGACTTCCTTCGACTTCATCAAAGGGCAGCTTGGCTGGGTTCGGGTGACAGATCAGAGATCCCTTAATTTTTTGACTTTAAGTGCCTAATTGGTCGCCGCGGCCAAGGGAAGAGAGAAAATTTCAAACCATTACGGAAATTGAATTCAAATCATCCCTTGCCGGCAAGATTTCCCAGTGGCGGCAACTCGTAAGCCACAGAAATGCAAAACCGCCATAATAAAGGATAATGTCGGCGCATATTAAATAAATGACTTCCGTCCTCTACGCCACATTGGGTCTGGGTTTCCACCGTCGCCGTCTCCATTGCCGCCGTCGTCGTCGTCGCCGTCATCATCGTTGATTGCCCAGCCCACAAGGTGGCAGGAACGGTTACTCAATGAAAACAAGCGAAAGGATATTGAAATGAGTTGGAGAAATGCAAATTCACGCCAAGGGGAAATGACGTGTGCAAAATTTCATAGCCAGACTCGCCTACCGATGCCAAAGATGATGAGGGCTAACGCCAATTCGAGTGTTTAATTAAAAGGAGAAAAAAAAAACAACACCAAAACTTTTTCCTTCAGCATTTAAAAGTGAATTAAAGGAAGAACTCAACCAGCCACTTTAAAGAAATAATTGCTTTTGCCGAATTAACGGGAAGGGGGCCTCACTGAATTGACTTTGACCTGTTGCCCCAGAAATCCGCAGAAGTTCTCACAGTCCTCGTATGTAGGCGCAAATCTCAATCCGCTAATTACCCCAACGGCCAGCAGACCATCTGGTTCACCAACCGGCTGGACGATCGTGGTCTTAATCGCAGTTTAAGTGCCCAGTAGTCGTGGCTTAAATGTGAATTACGCCCAGCCAACCAACCTGCATGACCGTTTAATGCAAACAATAATTAAAACCCAACATCTTCAAATCGACGAATCTGCAGATGGCACAGCTTTGCTTCTTTTCCTAGGGTTAGAAGTCAATGGAAACTCTTTGAGCCACTCAGGATTTCACTAATATTTTAGATAGCAACCTCATTTAAAGTACGGACATATCAGGGTTGAAGGATAGGTCTCCTGAGCCTGTGTGTTTAATAATTATTGGTATAGAGTTGTCCTGGATTCGACTAATGCCAGATTACAAAAACAGTAGGCAATATGGACTATGTTTGGAGGATGTAAAATATCTATAAATTTGGTATTATAGAATTAGAGGTATGGTAAGGAAAGGCAGGTGAAGTAAAAGTCAAGACACGATATGTTCATTTAAATATTAACCCAAATTCAAGCAGTACTTAGACGATAGATAATATTTTATATTTGTAATAGCAGGTCCTTATTTATATTTTGAAATGGAATAGAAATTAATATAAAGACTTGTACAACAACTTATTACCTACAAAAAATAAAGAATGATTATTAATTTTAGAAAAAAAATTGCAGAGTAAGATATTCGCTAGATATTTATGACTTGGCGGGCGGTTTAAAAAAAAAAAAATTTCAATATTGTAATTTATAAAAATGACTAAAAAAATGCATACTTAGTGTTGTTTAGTTAAGATGTTCAATTGTTCAGCTTCTACTATTCATTAAACTTTTTCTAAAATATAAGTCGAAGTCTCAAAGTTTCAAAACGAACTTTAAATCTTCGACAAAGTGCTTTCGGTATTTATAAAAATCTTTTTCTAATTTCTTCGAACTAAAAATAACTAAGCACAGCTCCCAATTCCAATAATCGAGCACTACATTTTGTACCAAAATCGGCCAACTGCAGTTCCCCATTAAAAAGTTAAAAGACTGAATGATTTATTCCATAAACACACAGGACTACAAAATCCAATTTATCGGCTAATCAAAATTAATTTAATAAATTAATAAACTAAACATTTACTTTTGCAATAACCAAATGTTTGGTCTGTTTGGTATGCAGAACTTGTTAAAGTTTGGTTTCTATAATATTAACTAAGTTTTCATTTTTGTTCGAATCGCAATCCCCTTCTTTTATTCGAATCTGAAGTTCCCTTAGTTTCAAAAAAAAATAGAGATCATAAAATTTCTTTTGAGACTCCCACCCGTTTAAAAAGTAGCTGGTTTTTATTATTTATAAGGTGCGTAGCATAAAAAAGGTCAACATATTTTTTAGTGGAAAAACTAAAGTGCACAAATTTAAATTCGTTTATTAAATTTTCCATCCCCCAAAGTAAAAAAAAAAACGCCTGTGAAATTGTCGGCAGCAGCTTTGGGCGGGGCCTGTCGGATTTTGCGCAGCCGGAAAGTTCTCCTACGGGCCGTGAAAATGTAGGCGGCCATGCATATTTCACTCTCAACTGCAGCTTGCAGGAGCTGCAAGGACACTCTCCGCGATAATGAAATTACGCTCCGGGCAACGCCCACAGCGCCAGCCACCCCGGCGACGCAAAAATGGGAAACGGTTGGGGTCTCCGTGTTGTTTCTGTTTATTTAGCAAATTGCACTTTTGACATTGCAGCGAAGCGAGAGTTTTTTTCTGCCGCCCCCTCGACTCATCCATGATTGCCTCTTTTGTTTCGCATATTAGAGGGTTTTTTGAGCCCGGCCGGCGAGAGTAAGCTGGCAATTTGATTTGACCACAATCTAGAAGTTTCGTAATTTCGTGCGTGACACTTGAGAGTGCACAATGGCGAACGTGACTGGCCAGAAACATGCGGCTTAAACAGCCAAGATAGCTGACATAAGAAATGGCCGCCGATTGATTCTCCGCCACGAAAATTCCTCCAACATCCACCGCTGGGTTGTGTTGAAACCGCAGAATCAAGTTAACGTCAGGCAAGGAGGTCGGCTGGAAATATTTTGCATAAATTACAACAACAACAGCGGGGGGAATCCAGAAAATAAGCAAGATGTCTGCCAACATTCCTGGCATATAATTTAGTGTCGCTTATGAAATAAACTTATCTAAGCGGAAATAGAATGGCCTGGGAGTCCGCCTTACACCTTGGAAACCACATATGCACCGCATAAATTTCCACTCACGAAAGCAAGTGAGAGAGAGGTGGAGGAGTCTTGAGAATTTAAATTCCTACGAAAGTCGTAAATTATTTTTAGTGCTTTCCATCCACGGATAAAAATGTGGGAGTCTCTTTTCTTCCCTCTCCTCTAAGCTCACTTGCCGGTCTTGCTTAATTGCCCAGGGTTGGTTGCTTGGCTTTGGCGCTTTACTTTAATAACTCATTACAGCTTCCGCTGGCCGCAGGGGCGCCTACTGCGCCTGGCATTCTATGGCTTGGCTCCTGACAGATGACGCAGCCGCCAATCAAGGGGATGCCGATGCCGGCCAACAACAGATGTCCAACTGCTGGCGGCTGCCGGGCGCATTTCATTCATCAAAAGCCCGGCCGAGCACTCTGTGCAAATAGTGGGGGCCTAGTAATTAAGGCGACAAAACAGTCACCAGCCGAAAGTGGGCGGTTCCCGGCCGCCCGATGATATATGGGCCTGCATTTAGGCGCGCCGGCGCACAAGTGTCGAGATCGAAGAGCTGGCGGATCTTCAGGCGGCTACTGCTGCTGACCAGCAGCGATCGCCAAGATTAAAGACATTTTTCTGTGATTTATTTTACTGCAGGCGCTACTGTCGCCAGCCCGACTGGGCCTGGTCAACTGGTGCGGGGGGTGAAGGGGTGGTGGTTGCAAGGCAACAATGAGTGGCACTTCGGGGTTTTGTTCTTCAGATTCCATTTGGCAAGCGTGAAGAACTTTGTTCAGTGACTTATTCCTAGACAAATAGCTGAATGTGAGCCTGACATTTGTTACAAGCTCGGCCGGGGAAGTACATGAAGCGAGGGACTTTCGAAAAATTCAGAACATCAGAGATTTACAAGATTTTTCTAAATGTGAAATGTGTTAAAATCGATCAATTTAATAGGTACATTCTTTTCCTGGATCTTTTCTGTTTATTTTAATATAATTTGAAACACACGGTTTTGGCGTTTGTAGCGCATTTATAGATCTTTTTAAGCAAAGCAGAATGCTTCTAATAGTTCTTTTTTTCTCCAAAAGAACTCATCAATTTTGAAAGCTTAAAGTTGTTCGGAAAGTACTAGAAGTATATGTGAATCGGTTAATTAATTTATATAATATTCAATTGGTTCATTTAATGGGAGTTAATGTCCTTATTTTTTCAGAATTTCCTTTTTAAACCTAGCATTTATTTCAATCTTAAATTAGTAATAATTTGGATTTAAAAGATGAATTTTATTATATGTGAACTAAATTTGCAGTACTTTCTTAATGTCTAAACAATTATTTACAAAACAAAAGGAGACTAATATCTGATCTTCCTGCTACACTGTTTAATCGATTCAGCTCAAAACTTAAAAAAATAGGTAGAAAATAAAATATATTAATTAATATTTTTCTTGATCAAAATAAAATCCACAACAGCTGTGGTCGTTTTATTAATACTAATTAAAGCAATTAATTTATTAACTTAATAATTATTATTTAGGCTAGAATATCTTAATGTTTTATTGAATTCAGTATATTTTAATTGCTGGAGGGGAATAAGCCACTGCAGTCAGTGCCAGAGTGCAGAGAATTTTATTATAGATACATAATAAAATTTAAAATGTTAATTAATATTATACATTTACTTTATATTAATCCATAAATTTTGTAATCACAGTTTCTTTTACTTATTCGGCTTCCACCTTCAAAAATCCCCGCTTGTTGTCTTTATAGTGATTTCGTTATTGTGGAGTCAAAAATTGATTTAAATTCAATGACATTAAGTGGCGCTATAAAGACGCCGATTTAAATCACTCGTCGAAGGAAAAAAAAAACAAAGATGTGAACACGGAGCGGGCCGGTGAACCCCAAGACCCGCCAGCCAGTCTGACTGGCTTGCTGGCTTCTTGCCTGTTTAACATAATCCTGGGCCGACGGCAATTTGTTTATTGGCGTTGGGCAGCAACCCCCATCAGCCGATGTCGGCAAACATGCCACAAACTACGCTCGGCAAATAAATCACCAAAAATATTTCAACTACACTCGTTCTCGTTCGCCCACCTCCAGGGCGCCCCCGCACCGCCGGCATATGTTGCCCTCCCCGAGGAAGACTCGCCGCCGAGGACTCGAGGACGGAAGCCTGCAATGTTTCAACAGGAAACGTGTGATTGTTGGTTGTGTGCTGGGCTTTGTTTGCTGTTATTTTGACTTTTGTCTGACACTTTGAAAGACACGCATTGTATGCGACATCAGGCAAAGACTCCCCGACCGACCGATCCATTGACTGGGCTCATCTTTGAGCGATTCCGAATTGCACTAATTCATTTGTCAAGTGAGTTTGTCGTTTGTGCTGGTGGTGATTCATAATGCCCTCCCTAGATAAATATGACTTGCTCGAGACCTTAAAGTGCTGCTTGAACTTACAGACTTTTTGTTGACCTCTGACATAAATCAGCGCGAAATTCCTCACTCGGCGAATACCTGAGAAAGGCATTTCTGTTGGACACCATTTTGCGGCATTGTTCTCAACTGGGATGGCCACCTTTATATTCTTGATTTTCCTGTTTTTTTATCAGCTTGCACGGGTGGGTAACATGTGGCCCATAAATCAGCCTAGCCACCCACACTCGTCGCGGAAAGGCTAAAGGGAAGGGAAAGAATTCGAGGGGGGCACTCGTTTGTTTGAGTTTTAATTAATGTGCGAATGGTTGGCAGGGAAAATTTTAGCGGTTGTAGCCCTAAAAGCCTTGGTGACAAGCCGGAAAATTCTAAAGGAAATTTACAGCGAATCTGCCGAGAAACAAATCCCCTTATAGGCTGTAATCTTGCGAGTCGAAAAGCTGCCGGTCGCCACTCCTGGCATTGCCACAGGCATGTCAACCGACTCAAACACACACATGTGTCATGCGTATGTACGTGTGTGTGTGTGAAGGTAACCTGGTCCCTTTTAAACCGCTTAATAAAGTCACTTAAGTCCGACCTTTTGACTAGCTTACAATTGACACCCCGTGAGGTTTGCGCCACTGCCGCTGCCGCTGCCGGTGCCACAGGGCTGCCATTGTGGCTGTAACACAGCGTGACAGCATGTCTTTTGTTGCGGTCAACCGGAAAACTGCAAAACATGTCGCCCAAGTTGCCCTTGCCACGTGTGCCACACAAAAAGGACAGCCATCCCGGCCGGCCGACCGGCTAACCAGCTCTCGAACCGGCATAAAAAAAGGATCAAAAACAAGTCTGTCAAGTTTGCAACTTACAAAATACCTGCCGTGGCCCGCCTGCCACACAGTCACACACTCAAAACGGTGATAAATACGTGCAACATAAAATTCTGAATCATTAATAAAAAAAGGAAAGGAAAGCGGTCCCCAAAACGCCTGGCGGGGGTGGTTGGTTGGCCCGATCCTATACAAACATTTGTGTTTGTCTTCAGCCCAAAATGATTTCATTTGTGAGAATATACATCATTTCATTTATGCTCGTAGTGTTCGGGCCGGGGAGGCCGCTGGGCAATTGTAATTTGTACTACAGACAATTTTTCAGCCGCATCATCTGGCCGGCTAGGCTGGCGGTGGCATGTGTGGCATCTTTCGCATTATCAGTGGGTCCTTGGGCGTGCTTGTTGTTGGTCATTACGGTCATTAAGCCGGTGGCTGAGCCCACCCCCGTCAGGCTGACCGATGCCTCTTAATCCTTGGCCTATTAGTCCAGCCGGTTTGCGGGCAACTTTAGTTTCGGGCTCGGATGTGGGATGACGGATTGCCGAGTTTCACCTTTAATTTGATCAGATTTTGTGGCCAGCAAAATGGCCACATCAAATGACAAATGACCAGCCAGCCGCGCCCTGCTTTCTAACAGAGGGCGAATTTCTTCTGCGTGCCGCCTTCAAACTTCAAAGGCCACCGAGCGGCCTCAAGTGTTTGATCGTCGGCGTAGTCGCCATCGTCGTCATCGGCGGTCATCGGTGGCTGCCATTGTCGCTTTTTAAGAACTGCCGACAATCCGGGGAATAGTCGAGTCTGTCGAAGGCCCACGCATAATTGCTCATGATTAATTCGGTTTAATTAGAAATGCAGACGGCCAGAAATTAAATTCAATAAGAATGTCTGGCTCTCTATGAGGGAATGCACAGCGCCCTGACAAGCTGGTCAACTAAAGATCGCAATCTAATAAATTATCATTTGCACTGCAATCGTCAGTGAGTCCTGCCCTGTCCTGTCCCTTCAATCAGCCCAATGGCATCTCTTTGGCCTTTGATCAGCTGCCGGGCCGCGCCGAACGCTGCTCGCTCCTTTTTGGCTGATCAAAATTCTGTGCAGAAGAGAACCCAGGACAGATGGACAGACAAGTTGACTTTAGTTGTTATAATTCTGGTCGTGTTGATGTTTTATTGAGGATCCCAAAAAATATTAAAAAGGTCTCCAGGCATCGCTTCATGATGGTCAGGCACAAATTCCAGTAGCCATCGCCGCAATACGTCACTTTAACTTTGATGATCTTCTTTGATGGATTTCAATCGATGCCTTCGGCATTCCTAAGAACCCGTTAGTTGCGTTCGCTAATCTAAGGCCAGCAGTTGCTGCGGTTCTCTGAAGCCCGCTACAAAAATGTTCGGCATTCGAAGGGCGAAATTCGTTGGTCAGAAAAATTCCGCCTTTTTTAATTTCACTTTCTGCACTACTTAACCCAAATTGGGCAAACGTTGGCCAGGGTCGTTTAAAGCCACAAAAATCATTAAGCAATTTAATTAAACAAATAAACACACACAGAAATTATCTGGAATTTCTATGGGCGTTTCGACGCCGGCCCCCCGATAATTGCAAAACTTCCGACTTCCGTTTTGAAAAGTGTCGGTCGCTTGGGTTGGTCGGTAAATTTTTGTTCGCATCGCTTGTCACTTCGAAAAGTGCAAGTGGTGATTTAAATACACTGAAAGTGTCCGGTTGGAACTTTCATTTTCATCACAGCCCGCTGGGTTGGGAGTCAAACGGAGAATCCAATTCAAGTCTCTTTCGTCAGGGGGGACCCGATCGACTTTGGCTATTTTTCCCATGCCAATCTACGGCCAGGCATATAAACAGCTATGAATTTTCATGTAACTGCAACTACTTAATTTCCATTTAATGTATGTTCGATGTGACTGCCACACGCTTGCCTCCCCATAGACGTGGCCCGCACAGGGGATCGATTTGCCCAGCAAAAACCAAAAAGTTATTGCCTGTCGATAGTTGAAGTCCGCCGAACTGTCGAGCTGAGATAAATCATTTTAGGAGGGGGGAAAGAACCCCCTCTGAAAAGATTAACTGTGGATTTGCCACCGTCTATTGCCGCCGGCAAACCCGTTCCAAAAAGGAAGCCGCTCAGACATCGCTATCGATCGGGGGCCACTGCAAATTCTCACAGTCGCCTAACGCCGACAAATGCCTGCCGGTCGGTCGGTGGCTAACGAAAGTGGTTGCACCTGATCTCAACTGCAGTTGCCCGTGTCTGTCAGTTGGCCAATCAAGCAGCCAGTCGCCGGACTATCGACTGTCGTCTGTGCTTAGCCATAATATAATTTCCGGTCCACCCGCCGGCCCCACTCTTGAGGGTATATCGGTTGCCCATATTGACACATTGATTTAATGCTTACAAGGCCCGTTTGACGATTTGCAGCAAATTGATTTATATTTTTAAGTTATTGATACGTTGAGTTGGCCATTCTTGGCCTGATTGAGCGATTAATGCCCGGCGAATCCACAAAGTTTGTCAGTTAATGTCGCGCACTGCCATTTGGCAGCCTTCAGAAGCTGCCACCCCAATAAGTGGCAGTTGCATGACCACGCATTCATTTCCATTGCCTTGATTATGGGGCACTTTACACAGCAACACCTCCGAACAACTATGATTGCTGGCGTGTCTAAACAGACACTCATTACGTCGATCTAACAGCAAGCTCTCTGTGTATGTAAAACAATTGACTCTGCTCTATCATTCATCGCGTGCAGAGCACGAGTCCAATTCCCCTGGACCGCTGGAGCGGCAACTCGGGCGGCTCTTCGCGCCGGTAATGATGATGATGTTGGGGCAGCCCAGACGCGTTTGAACACAAAATTGTATAGGCCGAAATGTGGATTAAATTAAGGCAGCCCCGATTGACAGGGAAGTGGAAATTCGAACTTGTTTGGCTTTAATTTATTGCGCGATCGATTTGCTTAATTGCGTTTGGGAATTTGCATGAAAGTTATGATCAGAGACCCGCCGGCAATTATGGAAAATACTCAGCAAACTACAGTTAGATGGGCGCCAATTTGTTAGAATTCCCCTGTTCGTGCTTCCAGGTAATTTCCGATCTTCGAAAATTGTGGTAGCCGAAACGCCGGCCAGGTTTTTTCGTCTTCTTTATGATTGGTAATTCAAAATTATTAGCTACTGGCTTTGCCAGATTCCACTCACATGCAAATTAACCAATTTCATTGGTCCTTCTAACGGTATCCCGATCGGATCCTCCGTCTGTGCGTGCCAACTGCAGACTCCGTTGGTCTTGGCCCGGTCCGGGGGAATCTGTGTGTTTATCTGTCTGGCCGATTTGCATATATGCTAATGCCGTCAACGGATTTTTCTCCTTGCCGTCAAACTGAAGCTACGAATAAATTGAATCCAAAATTCACTGAAAGGCGTTTGCACCCAAAGAAAAGGTTAATGCAATCCAAAATATTACACATTGCCATTTACCTTTGATTGAAGAAAAATAAACATCAATTTTATACAGGCAAATGTGCCTCAAAAACTTAGAACGAACCTTCAGTTGACCAATTTATTTATTTAATAAAAAGTACGCGATATTATTAACATTCTATGTATTCGACTATGAAACTGGAAATAAAATGTAATGAACCTCTTGGGACAGAAGGCATTCATTGTCAGAGCTAAAAAAAAGAGTGTTTTTCTAAACTAATTATTTCGATTAATTTGTGTTTTCAAGAAAATTATATTCAAATTAAAAAAAACTCTTATAATGTTTAAGAATTGTATTTTATGGAATTACATGTTAACTCATTTTAAAATTTTGTAAAACGCATGGAAAAACAATGAGAATTATTTCATTCCAAATTAAACTATAACGAAATCTTCAACAAGGATTATTTCGTAGACAACTATTACCAAAATAAATCCAATATTTGGTATGTAATATTGCTTTCTTAAAAATGTATTTATTTAAATTTAAGGAGCTCAATAAATATGACATAATATATGTTATTAATTGAGACGAATCTGTTTCTGCGGCAGTTTCTATTATTGATCAGGCAACTTCCACTTTAGGTATTCTTCTATTTTTTCTATAAAGTTGACACATTTTCGATGATTTCACTTAAGTTGGCAGAATTAATTTTTTTACTCTATATTCCCCTTTGTTGTGATTTGCTTTGTTCATTTGATTCTGCTCGTTCTAAAATGCCTCAATCGTACCTCAGCCCACAGACAGACAGAATTCTTCTTTAAATATTAGAACTCATTTTGCCCAAAAAAACGTATTTGAGTTTTGTATTATATTTGTGCATATAAATTCCTAAGCTTTAATAGTTTGGTTTATAGAAATAAAATCAAGATGTGGCACATGGAAGGGTCCCGATTCTCTGACTCTAAAATCAAATTATGAACTTATGGACTTATATCTTCGAATTTAAACTGACTAAATGGAATCAACTGAAAGAATCGGATCAGCTGTGGATTTATAGTTTTATATTAGATACCTTACAGAGTTCCCATAAATACGACGCTTTAAACGAAATCAAACAAGCGAATTTGGCGAGGAAACCGCAAACCGACCACCGATTCTGGCCCAACTGTTGCGGTTCTGGGCTACCAACGACGAACGAATCGATCGATTGATGCTGTCAATCAGAGCAAATTTAAACGAAGGTTAAGAGAGTTGCATACGTTTAATCTTGGTGGCCACTGGCAAGCCATCGAAGCGCGTAAAACGGACCACGGCGGATCCGGGCGGCTGGGCAGCGGACCGGACCCCCAACGCTAATGGAAGTTGCCGCAATCTCTTGACCGCCGTTGATTGCAATCGGCCTGCATTTGTGTTGCAAATTTACAGCTCCATCAGCCGCGGCCGCCGCCACTGCAGCAGCTGCGGAGCCACATCATTAGCCTACGCAAGGTCACACGAACCGATGGGGTAATGGCAATGGACCCCACCGAACCAATCGACCGGCCCCCCTGGCGGGCAACAAATTAACCAAAGTGATGATGCGTTGAGTCTACTGCAACCACAAGTGGCACAAAATGGCCACTAAACCAGGAAATTACTTTTAGCGGTTTTTAGAATCTCATCCGAGAAACCAAACCGATGCGAGATGGGAGAGCAGCTGACGCCCACAGGATTTGGAGGGATGTCGACTTTTGCTTTGGCCAATTAAAATCAAATTTCATGATTGGACGACATATCTTTTCATCAACCACTGATGGCAATTTAATTGTGGGCCGGGCCTGCCGGGCTCTCGTGCCAAATTTTATGATGGCTAATGGATATGAGTTTAATGTCCTGGCCTGACAGCTGCCAAAAAAAAAGCCAGCCAGCCGGGCTAGTCGGGCCCAAAGATGTTTCCGAAAGTGATAAGACAGTCTGTCAAAATTATTTGACATTAATTAGGCTCTGCAATTTAAATGAATTTCAACTTTTTGGCCGAGTCATTTCGGTTGGCAGCTGTGGAAAGTGGGGAATTTAAGGCCCTCGGCGGACACCCTAAAGCTGAATTGTATGAAACCCATTTGAATGGCATCTTTGTTTGATTTATTAACGAGTAAAACGAATGCTCCGACAGCGGCTAAAATGGCCATTGCAGCCACCCAAGAAGTGGCAGGCACCCCTCCTCTCCCCTTTCCCTTTCAAAGCTTCAAAGTGGCTACTGTCGAACACAAATCAGCAAGTTTAGGGCGACAGGGCCCTCAAAATTAACATGACAACAGCAATACTTCAATACCGAATGAGGGGCGATGAAAGGGCCGAGATAACTCGATTTGGCCGCGGCCAACACCGGCCACCGGCCAGCCAAGACATATTTTGGTGCTAAAATGGGTATAGCTGCATTTTATTATGATTATTATGATTTTCGGAGCGTATTCCCCATGAGTAAGAGGGAAGAGGAGGGCGGTGGGGAAGAGAAAAAATTACAAATCATCGCCAATTGCCAGAGCTGCCGGTGGCTGCCACACTCATCAGCCAAGCAGCCACCGGCCAGTGGCAGTAGCCGCGAAATGTGGCCGCGGCAACGGTAGCCAAGAACCAGACAGGCCCGGCCATCATTAATGGCTGACAGCGTTTTGACTTTGGCTCGAATGTGAATTCCGTGCATTTGCAATCGCACTTGGGCCGCTGCCACCGTCGGCGTCATTCACGTCCGGTCAACTGCTGCACTCGCTGGCCGCCCGGCCGACTGGCCGGCTGATGACGACGTTGAAAACTTTAACGCGTTTTTCGCTTCGCATGATCATTATCGCCGGTTTCGTTTTACGCAACTACTCGTCTTCTGGTCCGCGACTTGGTCGACATCTTCACCTTCGAGTTGGCGGCGGCGGTTAGTTTGTGTTGGGGTTTTCGGTGATCCATCAATTGCACGGATGCAATGTCCAAATGTGCAGCCAGGCAACGGCTGCTGGCGGAATTGCTGATCGACCGGACCACATGATGTATGCTCATTGCGTTTGTTCGCGAGCGTTTTGCCAATTTGATTTTGCTACCATTTACAAGATGGTTGGCTGGCTGGGCTGGGATGCGGCTGATTGCTTGTTTGTGGTGGGCATCAAAAACAAATAAAAGCTTAAATTGTTTTCAGATCATAAAGCAAAAAGGGTTTAACCCCATTCAGATTGTCCGTTGATTGCCATTTATGGCCCTCACTCGATTGTTCTTCGATTGCCGGCCAGCCCGACGATTTTACAGCTGTCCTCGGTTGCTGGCCGCAGGTCGGCTCAGTTACACTTTTTCCTTTTGTTCCGAGCTGGCCAAACTGCTAATCAAACGCCGAACAAGTGATTCGGCACCACAAATTAACACATGATTAAGTTATTAGTACGTCTTCCAAGCTCACAAAAAGTTCACCCAAATTACGTATACGTTTGCTTGGTATGGTTGAGGCAAATACACGGCACTGCCGATAATTAAAGTACGCAAAAATTTCTGCAGCATTTACGAGCCCATAAAGCCGGCGGACAGGCCAACAAGCCAACATTGTGGCCAACCAGCTCAACTAATTGGGTCAGGTCCCGGGCACTGGCACTGCCGTCGCGCCACCTGCTCGTCAGCATTGACGTTTCACTTACCCACCGATGACGGACGGTTACATAAATTCAATAATTTTTGACAGAAAGATGAGAAGCCTCGACAGCCGGCTGGCCAGGTCAAGTGCGCGTGGCAATTGATGATGACAATAGAAACGAGATCACACCGACCCGATAATGCGGCTGATGTGGGCCATTGGCAAGTCACCGCCAACCCTTCTGCCAGTCGCCCGGCCTAATTGCATTGGAGGAAGCCAATGCCAGCAGCGGCAAACGGCATAAATTTAAATTTTAATTTACTACACCGACCGGCCGACCGGCCCCGTCCAACCGAGCGAGCTGACTCCTCGTCAATTGGAGAGGCGAACGGTGGCCTGGCTGGCTGGGCTGGTTGGCTCTTTTATTTCATTTATTTATTTTGAGCTACTTGCAAAATAATTGCATAAATAAATATTTTAAACAAAGGTAACAACATGCCACGCTGTCCTCCTCCTCCGCCTTCGCCTTTGCCTCCGCCGGGCGTCTGGTCGGCTCGCCTTAATTTGTTGTTTGTTGTATTTTGATTACAATCAGTCGTCCCGTCCCGCTGGCAGTTTCATTCTCGTTCTCTCCGCACATCTGCCAGACGCGCGCGGTCCAACCGACGGTCTGCCAGTCCAGTCAGATTGAAGTGTAGTGATTGGGCGGAGGGAAGAACCTGCCGGCCGGCGCCTCCAGTTGGCCAGTTAGAAACCTCAGCCGGGCGAGCGGTTTCCCGGTTTATCAATGAAACGATGGACCGCCGCCGTCGTCGGGGACATGTAAATTTCCACAAACGCGATATGCAAAACGCGGCTGGAAATTGGCTCCGTTTTTAGGTCAAATAAGGCTAATCACGCGCAAGAGGAAGTTCGCCGCCGCACACAAACAGACAATTTAATCCACTCCACAATCCAACCATAAATATCCCCCACTCGGCCGACACGGAATTGACATATGCACACCCGATTAACAAGTGTTTAAATCACAATAAAACTTTAAGTCCCCCAGATGAACCAATAAAACCAAAAAAAAACTTATAAGGCCAACGGATGTCTGTCCGCATGCAAAAAACTTCGGTAAGACAATAAACAAAAAAAGAAGTCAACCTACGCAGCCAAAAATTGGTCAATAAAATCAACGACAAAACTTTTGTTTGGCCCAAAAGGACACCCAGTTGGCCGGCCCGACCGCCGACCGACGACCCAGCGAAGAACAAAAAAAATGAAACAGAAACTTCGGCGACGCACACGCCCCCCGCTCGATTGGCTGGTGGGCAAAAAACATTCCCAGGGCAATAAAAATGACTACAGTTACAAAGTGGCAACAACCGCTGATACGGATTACAAAAGCAAACAGTCAGCCCCAGACTGCGACCACTGGACGGTGTGTATGTGTGTGCGAAGATTAAGCCAATTTAACAGATGCTTTAAGTCAGCATAATCCTCCGCCGACGACAAGGCGTTGGTAGTGTGAACTTCAAGTTCAAGTGACTGACGGTAAGTGGATGTGTGTGTGGCACAACCAGCAATATGACTCATGTGTGGGGGAACTTCAGCAAGTTCAGGTCTTCCAAGACTTAAAATACCCTACGAGTGAGGAATCGTTTCGCATTCTAAATGCTAAAGAAACCAACACTACGAACTTAAGGAATCTATTTGAACCTGACAGGTGACATAATATCATATTTTAATTTGAGTTAAATTCTTTAGTAAGAAGACAGCAAGAAAACGTTTTTCAAGCCCGAAATATCTAAATACTGATATCCTTCTATCGTTAGGAAACTTTTCTACCGTCTCGAAAAATCCCCTAAATGGAAGAGTAACTGAGAAGGCTGGCTGACTGCAGCTCCGGCTCGAATAAAATTTATATAAATTTTTATATGACATTTGCGGGCTACCGAATATTAGCAGCCGACTGTTCTTGAAGCCGTTCCCTTTTTTTAAATCGCGGCATAAATTCCGCAATTCCTGGGCCCCCAACCTCAGCATGACTTGGCCGCTGGCTCTGCTGATTTTTTTGGGTCTCTGTCTGCGAGCAGCCACAGCTACTTTGTCTTCGATGAAGGAGTTTTTTTTCGGTTTAGACAAGAGGCCACCGTAAATCCTTTGGCTTGCCTGCCTCGCCACTGCGTGTTTTTTTATGATTTTATTTTTATTCTTTTTTCTGCATTTTGCCCATTTGCGGCGTTTTGATATGTGGCCCGGTAGCAGCCCCTTTTTTCGGCATTGCTTGCCTGCCTGGGGCTCTTTTCGTCGCGCTCCCTGCCAAATCAAAACAAGTGAACAAATTTCAATCGTTGATATTGGCAGTCGGATACTCTTTCCTTAAAGGTTCTTAAATTACTCAACGCATTTCTAAATATTATTTTTAGAATTTACGGTATTTAAGGACATAAAGACAGGGGCCCATATTTTTGTTGTTTTTCCTGAGCTATAAATTCAAAGGTTTCAATTATCTTCAACACATTTGGAGAGGTTTTCTACAACGGCCCAACTTTTCCAGGCAAATTTATTACACGCACAAATATTTCCTTAAGACTCTGACATCCTTCCGTTCACACGGACAGATGGCCAGATTGTGAGATCGATTCGATTTGGGTGGATTCAACAACGACTCGTGTTACAATCGTCTCGAGAAACCTGTTATGCCCTTCTTCTTACCCGGGGAGAGTATAATGAGCCACTTAAAGCAATGCGATTTGAGTGTCTGCTAACCGTTGGCGGCTTTCATCAAATGAATAACTTTTAAATACATAACAAATAATATAAAATGCTGTCCCAATGGGACCCCCAAATTGGCGTTATTAATTATCGAGCAATTGATGGTCCGGACCGAAGGACTTTGCTGGTTCGAATCATCGGCCTTAAGAAATTTAATGTCGAGAGGAAATCCGAAATGCTGGAATTGCTATCCTTGGCCAGCTGGGTCAGAATTAATGAGGGCTACCGCAAACCCCAAAGACAAATGAATTAATTGAAGCATTTTACCTAAGCAAACGTTCCCGTTGCGCCAGGCAGTGGCCATCTCCGGCTAATTGAATTTCCACCACAAATGCCCGTCGTCGCCCCTTCGTGTCCTGCTGAGCAGTCTAGCATTCTGAGTGGAGTATGCGGGTGTGTGTGTGTGTTTTTGGGAATTTTTTATGGACTAGATTTGGGGTCGGTTGGCCGGTGTTTTCACGCATAAAAATTAAAGCCCCTCGTCCGCCCAACACTGGGCCTCGATGGAAGTCATCTCCTGCCAGCCTCTCCCCCAACAATTGGCCTTTTGTTGTGGATGTGGCCATGGCCATCATTAGTTTTCTGGATACTTAACACGACATTGATGTGGCTTAATTATGCCCAAGATAATCAAGGCTGCTGCCCAGACAAAGGTGGAGTTTTGAGCGCAGAGACGATTTAGACAGCGGAAGCTTTACGGCCGTTGGCTTTAATTACCGCCCACATCGACGGCGTCTCGGCCACAACTTCATAACAATTCTGTTGGCGAGAAGCCGTTAATGATGTGGACTGCGCGGTGGCTGCATCTTCAGATTGACTAATGTCGTCGAGGATGTGGGGCGGGCGAGTCGACGGTCGCGTTGATTGATTGTTTCTCCATGTAAATCGCACGGCAAATTAATCAATGCTAATGACAGTAGTCTCTCCACGCGCCAAATGCACTGCCTGCGTCAAACGGAAACGGAAATGTCTGGCCCAAAATGGCCGAGACTGGAAACAAATTGCATTTTAAGCGGGCAACTTGAGTGCGACTGCGTGCCGATAATTTTTCAAAAAGGCTTACAAACTGCCGCCAGATAACCTTGATTTACATGGCATATTTGCTAATTAATGCGGCTGTTTCGTTGCCTCGTTGCTTAAGGAGCTTCGAACGCATGGCAACGCATCCTTTGACTGTGTTTTTGCCTCTCATAAATTCTCTCCGCCAAATGGCAAAAGACATACGAAAATTTTCTTTATCTTAATAATGAATTTATGCTAATGCGGCTCAGTCTGGGGCAGCATCTTGTCGCAGCAAGATTACAAGATAATCCCGCTCCAAAAGTTGCTCCTGTTTACGCCCATTGAGCCGCAACAAACTCGGCGCACAGTGGCTTCTTAAGTGCATTTCTGTTGCAAAATTTCTGCCTTCCCAACTACAACAAATCCTGCAACCCAAGGTTGAAATTTTCTATTCCAAATAATATATTTTGCCCTAAGTAAAATGTTCACAAATTGTTTGGTTTTAAAAAAGGACTTCCTTCAATTCATTTTATATAAACAAAATAAAAATTATTATTAATATTTTCGGTAAGCGTTAACTAAATCAGATCAACTTCGAAAGTCTAACGGGAATTTAAGTCAAAAGATGAAGAGAACTAAGTTCTTGAAAAGTTCACACAGCTCGCTACGTTATCAATTGTGCCACCGAAAAATAATTCTTTCCTTGTATCAATATTACTGGAGGTCCAAATTCATTTCCAAAAGGACGTTCCAACTGCAACGACTGTATTCCAATTATTATTCGAATCTAACTAAAATTTCCTCTTATCTAAGTTCATTTTATATTCCTTCTATTCCCTCAGATTAAAAGCACTTTCTGATCATTTACGCTGAGTCGTAACTACTGCTATAAGCCCAAGCCACTTTTGGATAAGGTGTAATGACCCATCCCTCTAAAGATTATTAGATATATATAGAAAGAGTCTGAAAATCATTACACATCAAGGAATTAGACACACTTTAGAAGATTATAGTTTTAGATTTACAAATTCAAATACAAATTCCAAAAAAAGATTACCAAATGAATCGACTTCTTTGTAACCGTTTATAGTTTTTGTTATGCCCCTAAACTGAGGTAAATTTATAGATTTTGCCAACGCAAAAGTATGAAGTTTTCCACCGTGCGACGCGATACGATTTGACGCCGTCCCAAGGAAACCTGGCATTGTTTTCCTTTGCCCGGCAGTCAGGGCGACCGTTGCACGGTCGTCGGTCGCGCTCACGCAAAAGGAGGTGTGAACCAGCGTGGCCCTGGTCAGGGTTGGCCGGGGGTTGTTGCTCGCGTACATTGCACTTTTGTGGGCTGGAACTCTGGCCGCCCCCCGATGCCACTGGCAGTACATCTATAATTACGTCACCTTAGCGTGCCGGCCGGGGGTTAAACGGGGCTGGGAGGGAGTTCCTTGAAGTTGGTATTGCTTAAACTGCCACCGACCACATCTGAAGAGAAGGCGAGGCGGTCTTATCGAAACCGCACACATAAGGTTTGGTCAACGTGTCCTGCCAATAAGCCGATTTCAAAGAAGGCAGGCGAATCTGTAAGCAGCTTGGCGAGGATCTCAAGTTGATTTATTTTTGCATGAGTGTCAGCCCCGGACACGTGCTGCGGTTGAGATACCAAAAACGAAGCGTCCAAAGTTTCCCATATTCAAAGTTGACCAGCAGGACTCGCAGTTTTTCTCCTAAGTCGCCCATCTTTCGTTCCCCTCTGACTTTTTTTCCTTTTGTTGTTTTATTATTTCTGCTGAATTTTCACACTTGCCTGCCCGGGAGCAGCTGTCGGGCCCGGCCGGGCCGGCTGTCCGCCAACTGCGCTCCTATTCCGTTTACTTGGCATTTTTATTAACTTTTTGCCGATTTCAGTCACGTTTGATAAGCCCCAACTAATAATTCATGGCCGCACATGGCCACCCACTCGAATTGGCAAGCTGTTGCTCCGGCAAAGAGGCGGACGGAGCGGCAGCGGGAAATTTTTAAATATGATTTGAATGAGTTTATAAGTTTGTTTATTTATTTAAGAAACGCTCCACTCACCACCCACCGAATCTGTTGAATGAATTTCACGGGGTAGGAATGAGTGGCCGAACGGCCATCAGTTCGCTTGATTGATGTCTTTTTTTACGGTTTATTGGCGAAGGGGTGGCCGGGCTGTTGGCTGAGAGACAGTCATTAGCTTGACTGAATTGTAGACTGACATTGCCGCTGGCTGGGTCTGTGTGTGATGCCACGCCCATTTGGAGTGAATGCCGCTGACAGCTTGCCAAATTGTCTGCCTGGCCTGGAACTTCGCAGCCCTGACGCATCATTAGCATCGCCCGACATACGACACACGATAGATCTATCAACATTGCTGAGCTCAAGATCCAAAAGCTTTCAAATTAAAGCCTTTAAGGATTGTGCTTCGCTGTGTACCACTGTGTCACTTCCTTGACATTGACTGCAGCCAATTCATTTCGTTGATTGCAGCCCATTCGAATGCATCTGTCTCGGGAATTATGCATGCCCGCCACCAACCGCTCGATTCGAGCAGTTGCCAGAAAATCCCAGCCAAAAACGACTCCCGATATGCGAGCATTCAGGCTCCTCGGTTGCCTCTTGGTCCTCTGCGCGGTTTCTGCTCTCGGGAACTCTGTGCCGGTCACCATAAGCAACCTGGACTCGGTCATCATGAGCAACGAGCTGGTGCTGCTCAACTTCTACGCCGAGTGGTGTCCCTTCAGCCAGAACATTATGCCCGCCTACGAGGAGGCTGCCTTCCGCTTAAAGGACGAGCTGCCCGAAGGCAAGGTTGCGCTCGGGAAAGTGGATGCCGAACGGGAGAGATCCATCGCCTCGGAGTACCGCATACGCAAGTATCCGACCATTAAGATCGTGCGGAACGGCCGGATCAGCAAGAGGGAATACCGCGGAGCGCGAACTGCCGACGCCATTGTTCAGTTCGTTGTTCATGAACTGGCCGATCCGGTGCGGGAGTACAAGCACTTCATGGAGCTGGAAAATGCCGAGAAAAAGTTACGCCTCATAATCGGTTACATGGAGAGCAAGCAGGTCCGTCAGGCCGAGTACGATGTGTTCCGTAGGGTGGCCACCACCTTGAAGGACGATTGCACGTTTTACATAGGATTTGGGCAAACGCACGAGCAGGATATCAAAGAGAGTCTGATTGTGTTCAAGCCGGAACTGGCCTCAGAGCCCTCCGAATATAACACCTATGCCGGCGACTTGAAGGACTTCAATGAGCTGCTCGAATGGAGCAAGGAACGCTGCACGCCGCTCATACGGGAAGTGACCTTTGCCAATGCCGAGGAATTGACGGAGGAGGGCCTGCCGTTCCTGCTGCTCTTCCACCATCCAATGGACCTGCGGTCTATGAAGGACTACAAGACGGCCATCGAAAAGGAGCTGCTGCAGGAGCGCGGCAACATCAACTTCCTCACAGCCAACGGCATTGAGTTCGCCCATCCGCTGTACCATCTCGGCAAGTCCGATCAGGACCTTCCCGTCATAGCCATCGACTCGCTGAAGCATATGTATTTGTTTCCGCGCTATGAGGACATCTTCGTCACCGGCAAGCTCAAGCAGTTCGTCATGGATCTGTTCAGTGGGAAGCTGCACGTGGAGTTCCATTATGGGAGTCCCCCACAGAATGTCGAGCTTTCTTCGAAGAACACCAACGCCACCAACGATATGCTTCCGCCTTCCACCGACCCACCGGAATCAAAGTTTAAAGACTTGATGCCGTCCAAGCACCGCTACACGCTCCTCGAGAAGGACGAGCTGTAGGGGCCCGGTTAGTTTTAAGTTCTCCTAGATCTTTACTTTTTAAGCAACTCGCCGATGTTGGATTGTTCGAATTTTTCTTAATAAACTCATTAGTCAGGCCTCTCACAGCCTCGCAGAGTCTATCTACGCCAGCCGAGCCCAACACTTTTACTCATGAGCTGGGCGCTCATAATTAATATTTTTTATGGCACTTGGATCGATCGGCATTTGGAGTTTCGGACTGAGTGTTCGACTGCCATAAAGAGCCTGACAGATGCCAAAATAGAAGTCCATCGAGCGACCCGTCAAGAGCGCGTGCCAAACGGCCCATTGACGGCCAGGCGAGTGCCGTCCAAAGAGACTCGGCAATTATAGAATTTTCCATAGTTAGCCTCGACGACGGTACGCCGTCAGCCACTTTTGGCTGGTGGCTGGTCCAGGGCGCTCGAAAAGGTGCTAAGCCGTTGGCAGGTGGTGTTGGCCATTAAAACTGACTGATGATGAATGCCGTCGTGCCGCCTTCAAGGGGGGTGGAGGGCATTAACATAAACCTAAGCCGATTCCGTTGACAGACACAAATCCGCGCTGCTCTTCTAAGCCAATTGAAATAATGGTTCCCCCGTCAAAACGTGTCTGCTTTGGGCCTTTTGGCCGGACTGGTGTAATCGCTTTTTAATCGCCTCCAGTGCATTGCATTGCACCCAGACCCAATTATTGGGTCGGACGGACAGTCGCCGCATCGTTGGCCACCGAAAGTGACGCCCAGCACGGAAGTCACGTGCGGAAGTTTTGCTTTTTATTGTTTGTTTGGGGAAGCAGATCTCTCCTTCCGGCCAATACATGCGAGCCTTAAATTAAGCGACGGACTTCCACATCAAATTTAGCTGGTTCCATCCAAATCTCTTCCACCAAATTAACCCAGTTCTGGGATCATCGACTCCGCCTCACTTTCCCGGCGACTGATCCAGCGGTGGCACCGGTTTGATGTACCGCTTTGTGGTGCCCCAAACGGTGGACCCTTCACAAAAAAAAAGAAACAGATTAGTTGGGGCAATTACGGGGAAGATCTATGTACTTTTCTGGCCAAAAGTGAGATCAGCGCAAACTGCCAGTGCAGCCAAGAAAATTGTGAGCAGCGATCGCATTTTGAGCAACAATGAGCCGACGATGAACTAAACTAAAACTGACCACCGAAGGGCTGTTGGCCGGGCTAATTCGATTTGTTGCGGAGAATCGCAATCCCATGCGATTTCGTTATTTGAATTTCAAAGTTCAAACAAAAGTTGCCCTTAATCGGCAAATCTAAAATATATTCGGGGCATTGCTTAGTTTTGTACCATGAAAAAGCGGAAAGATTGTGTTAGGAGTCTGATATATTCGTAGATTTATTTATCTAACCCAAACACCATCGATCTTTAAAATGATGTAGAATATATTGATAGGAGCTCTGTAGCGAAAAGAAGATATATGACAACTTGATATACTAATTTAAGTCTTACTTTAATTTATTGCATTTGACACTTTTGGTTTACATCAGATCACACTTAAACTTCCACTCGAAAGCTCTCTTGCCATTGTATTTCGAATATAAGCCTGACCAATGTGGAAAATTAAAAAAAGAGTTTAGTTTTAATATAAGAGAAAACAGATTTTGGAATATTTACTGCGGCAGTCAATGAGTTGGATGGTCAGGCTCATCAACACTAAAATGCTCAAAGAAATCTTCATCTGGAGATCATTGAACGGATCAAGAGAGAATGCAAGCTTCTTAGACACAAAAGCAAATTTAACGAGCAGAAAATTCCATTAGCTAGGCATATTTAAATACTTTCGCTTCAAGCTAAGATTTAGATTTCTTTAAAATTTTATTGTTGCAAAATGAACAGAAAATTATAAATAATTTTTTGGCGCATTCTCTATCGGCATTTACGCAATCACACACTTCAACTTCCAGTGTCCACGCTTTCTGTATCTTTTCTTCGATACTGTGCCTGAAATATATCGAAAATAGGAAAATTTATGGAATATGTATTCAGTTGATGAACATACTTCTGGGTTCAACGACGGCAACGAGGATTATGTAGAAGAACGCGAGAAGGCCGAGGGAAAGCTTCATATGGAAACTTCATCCTCGGTCGACCCGACGGAACTAAGAAAATCACTTATTGCTCTACAAATAAATCTAATTTTACGGACTTTAAAGTTTAAAATTCTAATTAGTATACCATAAAAACGAAACTATCAAAGTCTATAAGAACATCAGCTGCATTCTTGGTCCTTCGCTCCTTCGACTATTGCTTATATAATATCACACAATAGTTTCATATTCGGCTTACTAGGTTCTGTTACACCAAAAAAAAAAGGAGATGAGAAATCGATTAACGTGTGTTCAACTTATTTGCTTGCCCTTTACACGGTCATAAAGCCTGACAATGGTTTTCTTCCCAGACAAGTTCGATAAGTAATGCATTCCACAATCGACATCTACAACGAGAGCCTGGCAGAGAAGCACGAATACGAACAAGGAATACTTCATCTGATGATCATCTGGAGGTTCACAGAGAAATAAACAAATCAAGAGAACTCTTTACGGTTGCTTAAATAAATCAAATTAAATGGATATTAAGATATACAATTCCGATTACAAGACGAGAGAAATCATCCACGAATTTGGAGAAAAAATCAAACTCTCAATTATTGGAAGGAAGGAACGACTGCAATTGCAAAATGTGTGATATTTCAATTAAAATTTAACGGCGCAAGTCATTAAAAGTCAAACTGCGATATGTAAACGGGCGGAGCAAAAAAGCCGTGTCAACACTGCAAGTAAAAATGTACAAAAACCAACAACAAAAACCCAATGACCACAATGCCAACAGCAGTAATAACAATTTGAGCCACCGCCGCCGCAGTCAGCGGTTCGCCGGCCAACGGATCCGAGGTTGCGTTTCAGGACGGCGACCATCAAATGCGCCGATTCCAATTTCATTTTGTTCGCCACTACGAAAAACCGTTAGCAGATACCAACCAAAAAAACCACAAACAAAACGTTTTTGTTTAATTAAATTAAGCAAGCCCACGGCCCACGAATAAAAACCCACCAAAGCCCTCCGACGGACACGTGCTCTGCAGCCCGGCCGCTAAGAGCAAGAGTAAAGAGAGCGCTAACGCTCTTTGCACTCTTGCCTTCCTCTTCTGGCGCAGGTCGCCTGCCTATGCGAGTAGCTGGCTCTCGCTCATTCGGCCTGGACCGGCTGAGCGGGCGCAGCCAGCCATGCGTCGCACTCACTCCAAGGCGACTGTGCGTGGTGCTCTCGCTTGCTCGTGTGCCGGTCACCTGCAACCCGTTCGAGTCGGTGGCCAATGGGCAAAAAGCTGCTGCAGCTCTGCAAACCTCTTTACCCCCTGCCCTTTGTGCTTTAAAGGCGGAGCCGCCCCAAGCAGCGCTGCCCCAACGCCATTGCCGGCTGTCAGTCGGCCGGTCTGCTGGTGGCTGTGTCTGTCTGCGGCCTCCGTCAACCATTTGGCGTCCATAGCCAACCATGACCACGGCCTGGGCTGCCCGGCGGCTGCGGTTGCGGACTCCTGGCCTTTTGTTTGATATTTCAAAACTGCAACTCTGCTGCTGACGACGGCGCATTTTGACATTTCGGGGCTGCACCGTCGGCCCAGCCGTCCGAGGAGCCATGTTGCTGATGGCTATTGGGATGGTGATGACGATGGCGGTGACGGTGACGGTGACGATTGCGTGTTGTGGCCTGCGGTCGGCATTGTTCTGTGCTCGATATGAATATTTTTTTGTCTTTCAAACTATTCATTGTTAATTGTGTTGTTTATCGGCCACAGTTGGTCCTTAGCAGTCCTTTGGCAGAGAAAATCTCGTGCGCGATTCACAAAATAAAGAACAAAATTTTAAGTTGTTTCTTAAATTGCTCATCAATTTTGAAACTCTTGCAATTTTAAGTCCTAAAGAACAGTAGGGGATTAAAATTTGTATTATTCTTTTCCATATTTATTGATCATAAGCAAAGTTTGGGTAAAAATAAAATCATATTAAATAAAAATTAAAAATAAATTTTAAATTGGTTCTATTTTACATTTTATTAACTCCTCTTAGATTATTTGTTGTTTCATTCCTTTCAGTCCTTCCAACTTGAACAATTTAAATAGACGGTTCGATATTTTACCTGATATTTGGTATATTTTGTATTGGAATTAATCTAATTTATAACCTACAAAAAAACGTATCCGTAGAATCAAAAAGTTTACGATTATTTCAAAATCTGTAAAGGCTCTCCACATTTCAATAATTAGGGCAGAAAGAGGATATTAATGTTAGTTTTATAAAAGTCTAATCCCAAATGTGGTTGCTCTAGCGCGAATAGACTCAAAGGTTCTTTCCTCTATACAGACAGAGAGACATACAGACGGACATTGCTAGATATAATTATTCTATTGAAGAATAAGAATATTGTAACCTTGTTATTAAATGTACACTTGTTCCTTTAGGTAAAGGGTATAATAATCAAATTAAAGCTCTTCCAGGCTATTCGCCAGGCATGCTGATGTCGAATCGCCTCCCTATTTTATGTCCATCTCACCTTGTATGCAAATAGAAATAATTGCGCCGATGACAAAACAAACAAGAGCAGCGACTGCCGGGGACGGACATCGGGGTATTTGCGCCGAAAATAAATGAAAATTAGCACGAAACGTTGGCATTGCCCAAGCGCAAAAACCTCCAATGGCCAGACAGATAAATGGTTGACAATAAAAAATTAAACCTAATTGCCATAGAAAGGGGGAAATTGTGATGGCCTTTAAATGAAATAATCAAATCGCATGATAAAGTTGAAGGACATGGTCGGGCACCGAGACCGATCTCTCGGGAAATGGCGGCCTCTCTGGACCGGACTGGCTTCCTAATCCCCACAGGTGGTGGAGCCTCAAATGGGATCAGAGCTGGCTTATTTCAAATTGAAATTAAGACCAGCCGCCGGCAGCGGCCGACAACATTGCATAATTTGATGTAAGTTGAGGTGGGGATTTTAATTTTATGCCCCACATAAGTGGCCATGGAGCAGTGGGTTCCAGTGGTATTGTCCACCAAAAATCCTGCCTCGCCATAACGACAACCAAGTGCGTGGGGAAGAGACGACAAGCGAACAAAAAATGCCAATCCAAATGCGAGCAAAACTGACTAAAAAAAAACACACACCAAGTGATCCAATAAAAATTCCACCGCCTTGTTTTTCATCTCTCTCTCTGTCTCTCCCACTGACTGCTTCTCTGTCTTGTCGTTTGCGTCGGGGATTTTAAGAGCATTTGGCGTTTTGTCGCAGCGTCTCTTCGGCTCTTGGCTCTCGCGGCGGATGAGTGATTTTTTGTCGACGGCCATTTGAAATGAATGCGTGGTTTTTACGGACATTTTAATTTGGACAAGCATAATTCAAATATTAAAAACTCATTAACCACACCAGCTGCCCCCACTAACTTGGTCAATAGGCTAATGGGCAATGTGAGAGGTTTTTTCCGGCGGTTTTTATTGCACTTGAAGCAAAAGTTCTTGGATCCCAGCCCAACCATCCCATCCGAAAGTTCGAAAGACGATCAACAGAAATCCAAGAACTCAGTTTCAAGTCGAGGAATTTTCAAGATCAATAACTCAAAATTTAGTTCGAAATCAAACGATGAATCCTCTGCTGTTCTGTATAGCGTTCTCCAGGCTCTGCCAGAGGGTGACCCCAATGAGTTCGCTGGTCAGAATGCAGCCGAATGCGAAGTACAAAACTGCCCGCCCGATTCGAAGTCCGTACATCCAATTCGATTCATTGTCGTCGTCGTCGCTGTCACCACTGTCGTCGTCCTTGGGCTGATCGTCGCCCTTGTCTGGGGATTGAGGGTCCTTTGGGTCTTTGGATTCTTTGGCTGGGGCATCAGCTGGGGCGTCGGCTGGGGCGTCGGCTGGGGCGTCGGCCGGGGCGTCGGCTGGAGCATCGGGTGGGGGTTCGGGGTTGTCTTCAGGATCAGCGCCGCCTCGCTTTCTGTGGCGTGGGGACAGCAACATTCGTTTCAGGGTGGAATTTTTCTTCATTTTCGTTTCGAATTTTGACGGTGGGCCGAAAGTTGCCATTGCAAGACTAAAACAAAATTGTATATTTTTTTTAATTTTTTGTTTGAGGCTTTTAGGCCTTCCTAGGGAAACTAAAACGACAGGCCTGCTGAGGCCGAGTTATCTCGGTCATTTGGATTCATGGGCCGAACTTTCGTTTTTAGCCGGCCGGCCACACGCCTACGCAGGGCCAACGCCAATTTTTTCGCCAGCTACATTTCAACAATTTTACCATAAAGATTAAACCATAAAAACGCCCAGGCAAATGCAACATGCTCATTCATGCCGAAGCCGATGGCGAGCGTTTCGCGGGCCCGCAAAAAGCCAAAGTCAAGTGAAGAGGATGCCATAGATTCGGAAAAAAGCGAACTGAAATCAAATCAAAGTTGCGCTCAAGAGGAAGAAAAAAGCCAGGCCGACCGACGAAAAACCACAAACAATTTTTTGCCCCCACTCACAGAGAGCGGCCAGCTTCACCGCCTAAGAGAGCCCCAGCGAGCGAGCGAGAGGAGAAGCACAAAAAAGCTGCGCATGCGCCGCCGCCGCCAAGGCCCCCACCGGTCAGCCGGTTAGAGCGAGTGAGCAGCTGCCTGCAGCAAAGAGCACGAAAGAGCCAGGCTGGTGTGCGAGTGTGTGTGAGTGTGGGGGCCTGGGAGCTGGTGTGTGCGCGCTGCCGCTGCGATTTGGTGGCGAGCGTGCGAGGCATTTGAATGTTTTTTTCGTGGCCGCAGTCAGCATTCGAGTTCGGAATTCTTGCGAGCTGGCAGCAACTTTTTTGTGCTTGTGTCGTTGCTGGTCCGCTCCACACGCCAAAGTCTTAGCCAGAGTCAGCCAGTTGTTGGCCTGGCCCAAACTGCCAGGCAAAAGCGCGCGCGCATTTCACGTCCACCAAGACCTGTTCCAGAGTCCGGAGCTTCGGTTCAGGCCCAGGCTTTGGGCCAGTGTGCGTCGATTCGAGTCCCTTCAAGAATTTTGTCGTGGTCGCAACGTGCAACGAGCATTCCGCCAGTGCAAATGCATCTGCAATTAAAGCCCCTCGAAGTGAAGTGCAAAAAGTGAAAATCACGCAAAAAAATATAAAGCAGGCAAAGAATTAAAAATTCAGCAAAACCCCCCCAAGTGAAATGAGTGCGTTCCCTGCCCAAAAGTTGCACTAAAAAAATTTCCGAAATTAAGCAAGTGACGTGGGCTGCCCAAGTGAAAATAACGTGTCACAATCTCGATGACGCCCCTGTGAAACCGCCGAGTCTCCCTCACCTCATTTAAAGTGAAGATTGGAATGCAAACTATCCATCGAGTGAAAGAATACAAAGAGCCGCTCCCAACCAATCAGAAGAAATCGAAATCGGGAAGAGTCAATTGAAATTGATTTGAATTTTCAATACGCGTTCAAGTGCTGACATTTGTGTCCATCGGGTAAGAAAGTGCAAGTGATTGGATTCGAAACGAGGAAATGAGGAATTTCCTTCAGTTCGAAGAAAAAAGGGGAAGTATTTATAGCAAATCCTAAAAAAGGGAAAAGGAGACTTTGAAAATCAAAGACGGAGGAAGTGCGGTGACCAAAAAACTAAGGAACTCATATTTTTAATCTTTTGAAAGAGTTTGCAAATCTTTTAGATTTCAGAACGATCAATTATTATCATTAGTTTTCAAAAGGTTAGAATTGCGGTTGAATGGTTTAAAAAAGGAACTACTTATTGGAATAAGGGACAAAAAAGACCAAGACTATTGCTTAAAAATGAAACAATTGGAGAGATGAACACTTGGTGACCTTTGGAATTCACTGATTCATACTCACACCGATCCGTTAAGGAATATTTAGATAATTTTATTGCTTACATACAAATCATAACCGGATTCAAGTTTGAACCTTCCTTTTTTATGGACAGTTGGGCAGGTGAATATGATGCTTCGTGTGGGTTAAATGGACCCATAAAATTTCCACAACCATGTTGACGGTTGTTACTCATTTTCTATGTTTCAACCCTAAGCCTCTTTTGCGTTCGAATAGTTCTCCGATGCTTTCGGATATTATATTTAAGATTTTTTAAGTTCCGAGAGAATTACAAGTTGTTTTCAAAGATTTTAAGTGCGAACAGTCCGCTTGAGTTGTTCCAAATTTATTAGCAGGCTTAAAAACAAGAAAACTGGAGCTTTACATAACTTAAGGACTCCAAATTTGAGGCGAGGCTAAATTTAATGAAATTATGAGCCTAGTTTGGGACTCAAAGATTAAAAGTCACATTTAGTTGGTTGAAGCTCTAATTTCAAATGGATGGACAGATTGAAAGACAACCGAATCCTTTTTACTTCAAGTGAAATTTATTCCTAGTTTTAAGAAGTCCTCACCCAGCCCAAAAGATTTTTAAGAATATGCAGTGATGAAGTTTTAAAAATTGTGACAAAGATAAAAGACGGCGAGTTAAGAACCCGTGCAAAATATACATCAGAGACTTTGACTTGAATCGGAACCGTATTTAAATGATTATGCATGGTACCTGGTACAAAGGACCACAGCTGGCGCATCATCCACACACACACAGTGACTACCATCAGTTCCGGTCGTATCCTTCGTTTGTGGTCACACCGTACGGACATGACGGGCATGCGGCCACGCCCACGCCAGCCACACCTCATGCCGGCCATTCGGGACACTCGGACCCAGCGGCTCCTATAATCGTCGAGGGGACCTTCACAGCGGCTGCCGCCGCCGCCGCTGCTGCTGCCGCAGTTGCCACCGGGTCCAGCCATCACCTCAGTTCGCTGCTGAGTCCCACCATCAAGATCGAGCACTCCTTTGGCGAGGCCTCGTCCACGCTCAGCGGAGTCGTCGAGGATTATGCACTGAGCCTGGATTGCGGCGTGGAAGCCACTTACCGGGTGAGTAGCGCCATCCAGAATAAATGGGCGTGTTCGGCTTTCAATTTGCATAAAATCACCAATAACAACAGCCAACTAAAAAACCCTCACCAACAAAAACAAACACGCCCCCATTTAAATTTTAAACGCTCTTTGCTGCTCTCTTTGGCGGCACATTTAAGAGAAGCCCAGCGAGTCTCTTCTTTCTTTTGAGTGCTTTTGGGGTGGCTCAAGCTCGGGGTAACGGTTTTGCACAAGGATAATGGTTTGTGCACAGGATATGCCTCAGTTGCTGGGACATAAAAGCTCAGCTTGGCCAAGGCCTCAGCCAAAAATCAGTGGGATAGGCTGGCAAATCAGCAACAGGTTGCGGCGATTTCTGCTCAACAGAAACTTGTGGAGTGCTAGCGACTTAGAGGAGAACAAGGAACTTAGTTATAAAGAAAGGATTTCGTTTTCTTCTACCATAAGCAAGAAATTCATGTAAGGAAGTGAAACTCCAAGGAGGAGTTCGTGTTCTCTGAATTGTAGTGTCCGATTCTGAACTCAATAAATAATAATTAGAAAGAATTAGCCAAACAATAAACGGGTTTATTCGACAGGCAATCGAACAGATTAGAATCTATTTGAGAAGTTAAGAATTTGCAATTGGCAGGAGACTTTTAGTTCAAGCTTCTTATTTGGGGACACGTCCACCGTGCTTAAACCGCGATAGTCCACTAAAGCAGGAAAAAAGGAATACAAATCCTCATCCAGTAAAAAGCGATTCGTGAAAATTGCAGTCGAGGCATCTGCTGCGAAGGGAAAGAGAGAAAAAATACAATAAAATCTAAACAAAATGAAGGAAAAGAAATTGGCGCTGACGGGCCGGCAGCGGAGACGCCGACCGCGCGGCCAACTGAGACGCGGCGGCGGCGAATGTTTTTCTTCGATGTGTCGTCCCCGCCGCGCGAACCCCTCTCCATGTGTGTGTGTGTGTGTGAGGGAATCACACGCTTGAGTTTTTCTTTCTTTTACAACTTTTTGTTATTATTTCGGTTTTTTTCCACCGTGCATTTTCCTTCGGCGCGCAGAAGGAAGCAAAAAATGGAAAAGAAAAATAATTTCGCCAGGATTTTTTATGGTCCCCCGTGTGTATGTGTGTGTGACCCTGCTTCTTGGCCTTTCCTCGCGCGCGCCATTTTCTACTTACAACAAACATGACCAACATGAAGCGAAGACTTATGGCGGTGCCCCCGCGGCCCCGGACCCACAAGCAAATGCAGCACTTCCTTCGCTGTCAGTGTTCCGCTTTTTTTATTCAGTGTTTTCTATTTTTTTCGTGGCGCGGCTGCTGCTGCGACAAACAGCGCGTCGCTGCCAACGTCGATTGTTGCATGTGGCAGGAGACAGAAGGCAAGGACTCAGGATCGGCCCTCTTGCGCTGTGCAATTGCCGTTGTCTTCAGTACGGTTGAGCTTGGCCAAATAAATTGGTCGCGGGTCCGCGGTTTCTCGTCGCGGATTCCTTGCCAGTTCCAAGGACGTGTGAATCTCCTGCGGATGGCCAGCGAGAAGAAGCTCATTTCGGTGCCGATAGTCTTGACAAGAAACAACCTCACACACTCACAGCCATAGACAGTTCGTGTGCTCCTTGAAAGGCAGAAAAATTCGAAAATTTTGTTCCCGACAAAAGTAAAATCAGCAGCAGGAAAAATGTAGAACAAAATCAATCGGCCACCTCTGCCCCCCCTCTTCTAATCTTGTCCTCACCCTACTCCTTCGACGGGTATGGGTTTGAGGGCTGCCCAGCGTCTTCGCCAATTCAGCTGATATTTTTCTTTCAAGAAAATGCTGCACTGCGCTGAAAAATGTATGTTTTTATAACGGTGCACATACACACACACACGCACTCACACTCACACAAAGGGACGAAGGAAATTTATAAAAAAAGGAAACCTAGGAAATGGCAAAGGGAAAGCAAAGCTGGCGAGCTAGCTCCATGCACCGAAGGGCATTATGGGCAATACAAAAAACATTCACAACATACAAAAACAACAACGAAAAAGAGACTCACACACACAAGAATGCGTGTGTGTGTGTGTGCACACATTTGACTGCTTCGCGCGCTCGCTCGCTCGCCGTTTTCCTTCTGCGGCCACGGCAGCTCCTTCAGCTGGCGAGGCGAACTTCCAGTCTGAGCTTCAGTTGTTGCAAGTTATCCCACGCTCGCTGGCTGCCTAACGGACTGATGCCAACTGCATCCTGGCCAGGGGACCTGACCACCCAACCGCCCCCGTCACCGTCAACGAGTGCTTAATCTAAGTCGCAACTGTCCGGCTGCCGAACGTGGCGTATGCGCGATTTCGTGGTCAGATGCCGGTCATTCGTACAAGTTGAGATGTGGAGTGGGGCGAAGGGGCAGAGTGCAGTGGAGCGGGTTGTGAAGAAGTTCTGTAAATATTTTCAGCCAAATTTCTGAGGCATTCTCACCAACGAAAGTTCCTGTTCAAAGTGCAAAATATAAAATATTAACGCAAAGCAAAGTTCCTAAAACAAATATAAAAAAAGTAAGAATTCAACAATAATCGTGAAAAAACAACAAATTAATAAAATGATATAAATTTTAAAAACAAACAAATCGGGTCAAGAAATCTGGGATATTTTTTTTAAATACATAAATAAATACCAAATATAGAAATATATATAAAATATCGGAAGCAGCAGAAGAAAAATAATTCTATACACTTTATTAACAAAAAATATTAACAAATCCAAAATTATATTTGGAGGCCAATAAATGTTAAAGCCAAAAATAAATAAATAGAATAACTGTTTTCTAAATCATCAAATTAAAATGATTTTATCGAAAAATACACTTAAATGTAAAAACTAAACAAAAATAAATACAATGCCCTTTATGATTGCGAAAGTTACGACCCGAATATAATCGACCATGACACACTCGACACCACTAAACTGCAAATACAACATCAACAAGTCCACCACCAACAACAACAATGTCAGTATGAAAATAAATCATAGACAGACTTCATGGAGTGTTTACTAAACAATCTGGCCAACGGCAGGGCGGCCGCTGAAAACAGCACCCGGATTGAGGCAAAATGCCCGGCAAAATAGACAAATGCAAAAATTTGCACATAAAAACTCAAAACAAAAACTAAGCACCCCCACACTTCACACACACACACACACGGACGGACTAACAGGAAAACCGGGCAGTTCGGCTGGCCTGTCGCCCGACCGGCAGCTAGTCAGGCCCCTTGGGGTAAAATTTTAAATAGAAAAAACGCAAAACTTTTTCAAGGTCAAACGGTAAAGTGGCAGGGAGGGGCTCCAGGGGGGACTCGGGCGAATGATTTGTTTTCATTTTTGTGCGGCCCGCAAATAAAATACGGAAAACTAAAATATTCGTGTCTAAAAATTCGGACGCCGCGCAACTAAAACTAAAAAATAAACCAAATTAAAAGTCGGCGAAAGTTTTTCGGTACAAAGAAAGAAGAAAACGAAAAGTTTTCGTTGCTACCAAAAAAGTTATTCCCCCCCCCCCCCACCCAACCACGTGGGCGCCGCACTTGTGTGCGTGTGAAAGTGAAATTATTGCGAGAGGCGCAAAGTGTTGCCTACTTTTCCGCGTCGTGACCAATGCAGGAGCTGATTAGCCACTGCCGGGGGGCCCACACGGAGGGCTCCTTCCAAAGGCTTCACCAGCTCTCCTCCGATCTGGCTGGCTGCTATGTGGGTGCCACGCCTGCCTCGCCGTTCCTCATGCCCGCCGACTTCTACAAGAGTCTGCTGGCCAGCGCGGTTTTCCAGCAACAGCAGCAGTGCGAGAATGCCCGGGTCTATGCCCAGACGCCCTCACCGACCCCACCGGGCGAGGTGTCGCCTCCACCAGCGAAGCGTTCGCATTTGGCCAGCAACTTGCTGTTTTCCACGGCAGCAGCGGCCGCTGTGTGCGTGGCCGCAGTGGAGTCAACCAAGCGGACGCAGGTGAAGCAGGAGGACTCGTCCGCCCAGGAAGATGAGGTGGGTGGGTGCTCGAAACTCAAAACAATAATTCAAAGTCCTGCGGGTTCACTTAATTTCCATGATGACCCCAACGGTTGCTTGTTTACTTTCGCTAATTATGAACCCAAATTCGCTCTCCCTTGTCTGCTTAATAAAAAAACAAGAGAAGCGGGAGACCGAAGATGTTATACCCTTTGCCCCCCCACCATCAAATGAACTCATAAATTTATCAATCAGAAGTGACTCTTTCCCTTAACTTTTTTGGGCTGCTTAAGGGAAAAATGTAATACCCTTTTACATTTTATAAAGGGTATTACAGTATAAAAAGGTGGAACAAGCCAAGCGAACCTTTTCACGAACAAAATCGAATTTTTGTTTTTCAATCTTTCCAGAAGACCCACAACAACAACTACGAGTGGACAACAGCCAACAACAACGTCGTCGGCAACAACCAGCACCACTCGAGCAGCGCCTTGGTGCCCGCGTCAGCGCCCGCGACACCGCCCACACCGCCAGTCGATCCCGCCCAGGGTGAGGCGGCCGAGGTCCCCACAGGACCCGCAATTAATTTGAACACAACCCAAGGACAGGCACGAACGAGCTTCGATACCAGTGCCATCAAATCACCACCGGAAGCCACCACCAAATCCAGCCACGTCGGCGGTCAGTCCACCGTCAACGGAGCTACCGCTGCCGCAAACGCGACGGCCACTGCCGCCGCCGCCGCTGCTGCCGCCGCTGCCGCTGCCAACATGCCGATCGGCGGTGTCCAGGGCCAAAATCCCACCCAGGGCCTGGTCCACTGGATGAGCGCTGTCATGGCAGAGCACATGACCGGCCAGACCCACCATGATCCCACCGCGGCGGTTGGCATGCATTACATGTGGAACGGCAATGTAGATGTGAGTAGTCAAGGATAAAAATCCTTTAGAAGTGTTTCCTAGAAAATGTTTTGTTCTACGACTAAGAGGCAGATTGGGAATAGTTTTCACAGAAGAATACTTCTTTCTTTGGGATATTTTTCTGAACGGAAACAGCGAAATTGTTTGCGCTAAAAGTTCCATCACCCTTTCGTCAACAAACAACGAAATTACTTACAATTCATTGAGGTCTCTTTCGGGATATTCTCAACCCTTAAGTCTCTGAGAGCTTGACTGTTAATTTTGCGAGCTTAGTCAATTCCATGAAGCGGCTTGGCGTTGGCAATTCGATTTGAACAATCAACGGCCTTAACTCGTCCCAGCCACACGAAGGCAGCCAACCAACTTCAGGTCAACTCATTAGGCAAACCCCTAACATCCTGCCTGGGCGCCGGACTCCGAAACACAATTCACAATGCCAGTGCGTTGAGGTGAAAAAGGTAAAACCCAAAGGGACCAACGGACCAACCACCCGTGGTCGAAACGCTGCTTCGCGGACTTTCTCACTCGGCGAACTTCGGTCGACAACTGACCGGGTCCCAGGCAGCCAACTCAAACCCACGACGTCTGAAGCGAACCCAACTCAACCTAAGCCGCGAGGGCCCCCCAACCTGAGCTGCCCTGGCGACAGACGCGAGGCTGGAGAAGTCCTTTGAGCGCGGGTTCGTGGATTTTTATTTGTCCTCTCCTCCACGCGACGGTGGGTTGGGAAGTTTGTGAGAGTTTCCTTGCTGCGATTGCTGGCATCCTTGCTGCTTTGCACTCAACTCGAATTCACTCGCGTGCCACTTTTGCCCGAAGAGAACGAGAGAGAAAGAGACTCTAAAAAATATCTTACACATTTTTTATATGCAGTTGAGTTTTCCCCCTTCCACGGTTTCTTTTTTATTTTTGCGCTCGTCCTTTTCCAAGATGTAAACAAGTTTTTCTTTGCCTCGCGCGCCCAAGTTTTTTGTTTGTTTTTTTTTTTGTGTTTGCATTTTTTTCGTTCCTTTAACTTTGCTGTTCATTGAGCTTCTTTCACTTTTTAGCGCCGCCCTGCGCGAGTGTCTGGGGTGCCAGGAAAATTATTGTTTTGAATGGAGATTGATTGTCGCCAAGGACAACCGCCCTGCGAACGCGTCTGCTGCCGGCCGCGATTCGAGTTGCTCGTTAGCGGCTCGCTGGCCATCCCCGGCCAAAACAATTTAAACTTTTGTGCTGTTCGCGTGATTTTTAAAGGATATCCGAGGATAATTAATTTTTAAAGTTGAACAATGTCGACGTCCCCCGCCCCGTCCCCCGCCCTGTCCGCCTTCCCCGGCATCAACAATCGGCTTCCGTTCGCCGTCTCGGCCCACAACTTTCGGGCCTGTCCGGTGCATTAGCAAAATTGGTGGGCCGCTGGGTCGACCGGATGGACCGACCGGTCGGGTCGATTGGTTGGACGCTGGAAATATGAGTTGGGGCAGACTAATTAATTTGGAAAGCAATTGCACTTAATTTTCGCGACCAAAGTTTGTGGCAAATAAAATTAACCATGAAAGTGGTTAGTCCAATGGAAACCCACAGCCAGCAATTCCCGCTCAATCTTAAATCTCGGCCAGGAAGTTACTACAGGAAACCTTGGCTATCAGATTGCCTTAGATTATTCCAGAGAAGCCTGGGGACCTTAAAGTTATCTACGAGTAAAAAAGGAAAGGAAGTTCGAGTCTATTTCATGACTGGTTTGGTTTTCGGGGACCTGAAGGTTTTTGTATCTACAAGTAAAAAGGAAAAGGAAGTTCCGAGACTATTTGATGTCTGGTTTAATTCTGGGGGGACCTTAAGGCTTTTGTATGTAATAGGATTAAGGGAAGGTTAGGGTTGGCAGCTCTGAGACTATTTAATGTCTGGTTCAATCCTCAGCTTCGCAACTTAATTCATGCTGCTTCACATGAGGCAATCGAAGACTCTTAGATATGATAAAAAAAAAAAACCATGCTTAATTAGTGAATAAGGGCATGCTATTTAATTTGTAAGAAACCTCATAGGCTATCAGACGCTGGCTAAAGAATCTAGAAGTAGAAGCATCTAGATAAAACCAAAAAGGAAATCTTGGGAATCTGATTTCATGTTTTTATTTAAACTGAGCCTAAGAGCGGTGGAGAAAGTTTGTTAGGGAATTTATCTGAAGGTTACCCAGTGAAAAATTTGAGACTAATTTTATTTAAAGGGGAAAAAAGTCAGCGCCCTTTCTAAGGTCGCTCCGTAGGACTTCAAGCTGAAGACTTTTCTGGATATACAAAATATTTGATACATATTAACAAAAGTATTTGCACAACAACATACCGCCTATGGGAGTTCGTTTCAATATACTTCGTGTTCGTTTTTCTTAATGGATTAAAACAAATTTCAAGAACTGAGATAAGGGGAAATTTTTGGTGAATAGCCACTCCGCCTTGACGATCGCTCCAAGTAGGAGTATCGTGTTCCTCTACTCAAGTATCGAGTCCTATCGATAACTCGAGATACAGAATCAAAACCAGCGAAGTTGGCCTGCGATTAGAGGAATGGTTGTCAAGTTGAAGTGACCGAGATTTCTCAAAGGAATCATAGGCCGAGATATTGACCTGAACCGAAACGTAAAGTCATTTTAGCCTCCCTAGCTTGGGGATGCCTGATCAGAGACTATTTGATGTCGGGTTCAATCCACAGCTTCGCAGCTTAATTTATACTTCCTCGCATGAGGCGATTTAAGATTCGTGGATAAGCTTGGGGAGGTGTGTTGGCATCTTTAAATCAAAGAGACAGGCGCAGAGATCAAAGAGTTATAAGATATGTAATGTGCCCTTAGAGGCCTTTAACCGGAATTTAAGAGAAGATTCAGAATCTTAAATTCGTGCAGAGAGCAATAGCCAAGCAGGAAAGCAACATTGCAAACACAAAACCCAGCAATTAATTTTGAAAATTCGATTGAAAGACAAAGAAGCCCAGTGAAAAAAATGTAAATACCAGCATTCGAAAAAAGTGAAAATTGAAACGCTAAAAACCCAAAAAAAATCCTTGACTAATGGAAGTGGTTCTGGTAAACCCCAGAAGCCAAAGCCCGCGTCCCAGCCAAAGGCTCGCAGGCTTCATTGGAAGTTGGACGTAAAACCGCGCAAACCGCAGCAACTTCAATTTTTAAAGTAATTGCGATAAAGTTGGGCAAATTTGCACTCTTCCACCGCCCTGCCGCTCCCCGCCCCGCACCTCCCATCGACCACAAGGACCTGGAGTCACGAACCAAGGGGGACGATGGTCAAACATTTGAACGGCGGAGAAGGACAACAAAAAAAAATTTTCTATCTCGCTAAATGCGAAAAAAATCAATAGAAGCAGACAGCGGTAAAATGAATAAAAAGGAAGATGTTAAATAAAAACGAAAACGCAGCAAGGATCGGGTGGGGAGCACAGAAAAAAAAAGAATTCGAAAAACTGAAATGGGCGCATTTGAAGTTCGCTCGCCGGCGGTCGAATCCTGCAGGGGGACTCAGTCTGGAGTCCTGGGCAACGACGAAGGATTCTGTTGCTACATTGTACAAAGCGCATTTTGTGGCCGACTGGACGTTGGCTGCAGCCGAGGGGGACTCTGCGTGACGGTGAACCAGGCGGTCCAATGGGCGGGGGCGGGACAAAAATTTTTACATTTTTGCCTAAATTTTTTTTTCACTCCCTTCCTTCAACCAGACTTGCTGAGGAGAGCTCATAGAAAGGACATCCCACCACCCGCCTCCCACCGTCCGCCATTCCCAAAACTTGACCACCTCGGCAACGCTGGGGGGCAGGCGCCACCGACGCCACCGCCGCTGTCGCCGCTGCAGTTGCCGTCGCCGCCGCGGCAGCCGCTGCTGCTCTTCTACGAAGGGGTTAAAAAATTTGTAGCTATTTTTTTGCGCCTTTCTTACTACTTTTTTTGCCATTTCCAACGGTAGAAGGAGTGGCAGCGCCAGAGAACCACGCCGGGAAAGAGAGAGAAAGCTGATTTTTTGAAATTTGCATCGTTCTTTTTTTGCGCTTCTGCTGCCCGTTTTGGTTGCGTGCACCAAACCCAGTGGCCTGCGGAAGCTGTTGTACTCCAAGCCGATGTTGCTGCCGCTGCCGCCCTGGCCATGTTGGTTAGAGAGCACATCCGCCGTCCAGGGCGGTTGGTCATCTTCATCAGGACTTGTTGGGGGGTTGGGCGACCAAGCGGCCATAGGTGTCCGTGTATGTGGATCCCCTTTTTTTGTTTGCCATTTCCCTTTTGTCCACGACTAACTTGCCCCCACGCCCACCCCGCCCAGGGAGACGGACCGGCTGGATGGTCTGTGGTTTGGTTGCTCATCCATCGCCGGGCCGGGCCAGGCGTCCGCAAAAGCAACTAAAACAGCCAAAGCTCGGCGGGTTCGCACCCCGAACACCCACACACATACGTGCACACACGCACACACTATAAGTGTGGGTCCCCTTGCGCTAGGCAACACTTTTTTGCTAAGCCTTGCCAATGCCGTCGCTTTTCACACCTCCGATTGCTTGTAACGCGCGGTTTTCTATTTCAATTGACTGTCGCCGAAATGGGTTTTCTTTCAAGCCTGAGTTGACTTTATACAGCCAAAACAATTGAGATATGAAGCCCAAGAGCAGATGGCAATTGGCAAACCAAACATATAACTTAGCCGGGAATTATAAAGGAGATGTGCAGGAATATTTTGGAAAAGACATACTCTTTTCATTTTAGTTTCAAAGACCATTGATTCCCATCTACAACATAAGATAGCAAAAGAAAGTAAATAAAAATCATTTAACAACCAAAATTCTAAGGAAGTTTTCCTTCTTTCCTTTATTTTCATGCACCGGTTGAACTCTCTAAACGGTTCAATTGTATCACCATTAGCATGCCAAAGATATCAGCGATTATAATCTATGGCCGCCGACGCCGCGCAGCCATCAGCACGCCAGCGAGCATCACTCCATGTCCTTGAAACAGGAATACGAGGTAAGAGGAAACTTGAAAGCGAAAAAATGCCCCGGCACTTAAATAAACCGTGTAACACATTCATAACCTCGAATAGAGCAGCAAAACAAAGCAAAACTAAAACAACAAAAAATCGCAAAATAAAAGCAAAGCCAACAGGAAAAAAATTCTAACTCGCGTCGCGTTTTTTCTTTTATTTTGAATATTTTTTTCTGCGGATTCTATTTTATTTGCTGTGTTTATTTTTGTACTCGCCGACTGTCTGCGCTTTGTTGTTTTGTATTTTTATGTGTTTACAAATTACTTTATTCCAATCCCCCTCACCCACCCCTCAGCCTTGACGCCCATGCCGACGCATCGGTGCCGTATTTTTTTTTCTAAGCACATCGAATTTGTTTAGTTAAAAACGCTCGGGGCTTCCCCGGTTTTTTTAGCATTTACTTTTTAAGCTGCCCGTGGACTTTTGGCTGGTGTTTTCTTTTTTAGAACAAATACAAAAAACACAGGCCTGTGGGTGTGAGTGACCGTGGCCTAGGTCATGTCTAAAAGTGAGTGGATTTTTTTTTCCGGCTGGCGCACCCGAGGACTCCGAGGATTTTAACCCACATTCTGCATTTACATCGATTGATTTGATTTTTGTTGTCCTGATTTCTCCTCGATTCTCCTCTTTTTCTACATTTTTTTGTTTTGTTTTATTGTCGTTGTTGGCGGTATTTGGCGTGCGATTTGTCACGCATTTGATTTTTCCTATTGGGATTTTTTTTTTCTATTTTTTCTGTGCTTTTCCGCAGCCACAAGTTTGGTGGTTTTTAGAGCAGACATTCGCATTTGTTTGTGGAACATTTGCTGACAGCTGTTAAAAAACATTTTCACATGTCAATTGACAGGTTTTGGTTTAGAATTACTAAACGAAACCCGATGGCATCTCATTTTACTTTTTCACGGTCGAAACAAATTTACCGCCCGACATTGGAATGGGAGCCAAATTGACTTTGAAATTTCCAAAAAAAATATAGTGGGGATATACAGGTTTTTATAAAAGAACTTTTCTGATAATAATTCAATAATTGACTTAATTTTTTTTTTTCAACATAAATAAGAAATAAATTTTGGGTTTAACCAAAAGCATCGGAACTTGAAGAGAAGAATGTTGGGCAACGAGATCGTATTCCACAATTCCCGAATTATTTGTTAAAGTCGCTTTAGAAGTTATTCTCTCCAACAAAATGAAGTACCTCAATTTTAAAGCATTCTATATACACGAACATTTGCTTTCCCAAAAGGGTTTACTAATTAATACAAATTATTTAATTTTAACTTTTATAATACTAATTTTTCTTGTATTGTAATTACATTTTCCCCTCTATGTTTATCTTTAAGTACTTGCTTATTATTATACAGCTATTTATGGCTGTAAATCGATGCCATATTGACATTTCACTAATTTGGTCTTTTGATTGATAAGAGAATCATTTACTTTGCAGGCCAAGATGAACGACCACCATCACAACAACCTGCAGAAAGGTGAGTCTCATTGAAGCTTTTGTAGAGTTCCTGGACCTTGGACAGATCCACGCCCTGCTCTTAAGCCAGCAGACAGAACGATCCATTCACGAGTCCAATTGACAAGTCCGCCGGCCGTTGGTTGACTTAAAAACTCTCCGCTTGGTAACTCCGCTTGTTAATTAATTACTCACCCCAAAAAACAGCAGCGATATCACGAACTTGCACAGGCCAATCTCCGCTAGCGGAGATTTGGATCGGTAGCGCGAGGAGCTGGCCGAGATAGAAATCTGGAAAGGCACAAAAAAGCCTACCTGCATATGCGGAGGTTGAAACGCGTGCGGGCCGCAGCAACAATGATGGGCGGGGCGGGGTGGGGTGGGCGCGGGGAGCGTATTACAATTTTTATCCAGAAAGCAGAGACAATGACAATGTACTCCCACGACGGGCCCAGCCGACGGCGTCGCAGACTAGAAAAGCCGCCGAAAAATTGACCTTTAACAGGAACTGCCGTTGCCGTTGCAGTGGCCGTGGCTGCATCAACAGCAGCAACAACAATTGGCAACAAGCTGCCTACAACATGTTTACATAAATTCCTAAAATGCAAACAACATTTTAGCGAGGCCTAAGCCTGCTGGCTATCCGGCTGACCGGCATTGTTGCTGCTGTTGCTGCTGCTGCCACTGACAGCGACATGGTGTTGCTGATCTTGCCGCCGAGACCCCCTCCGAAGTCGCGATCGCTAAGCTGGCCGGGCTGCCTGCCTGCCTTCTTGTTGGCGGCAACGATCCGCAGCCGATAATGTCAACGCTGGGCAATTGGCCAATAACATTGTTGTTGGCTGGTTGATCGCAGCAGCGATAAACATCTCGCTGGCATTGTTGCTGCGGGGATGTAGATGTATGGCCTGGCCAGGAAGTAGTTGCCGCTTGTCTGCTCTGATTCTGGCCTGCGAATCGACCTCGGCTAACTCATATTTCAAATGCCGCACTGGCCGGCCCGGCCATTCATTAGGCCAACTTGCCGCTCCTTCGGCTGTCGCTATAGCCTGGCGCCATCGTCTTCGGGTTGCTGCTGTGTAATTAACACTTTAAATGTTATTGATGTCTGGCAACAACAGCAACACGACAGCAACGCATTCAAGGCATTCCATCTACCCGATTTGGCCAAGACCGACCTGCCACATTTACGGTAACAATTGTCTTGTTATCTTAGAGCTTTCTATTACCATCCATCAAAGCGTCTATCCAGACTCTATTGAAAATCCTGCCTCCTTACGAACAGGTTCCACGACACTTAAAACCCAGAAAAGACCACACTTTTATATTGGATTGATGAAGAGTTTATAGACCTTTTTAAACCTTGTAAGACGCTTACTGAGCGCCAAAGCGAAGCCCTCATAAAAATACAAGTTGTGCCCTGAAATGGGTAATAGAAATCTATTTTAAAATCAGCTTGTTTGCTTCCTCTTTGATTTAAACTGTAAGCACTTACATTTCTATAATACAATTCCTAAAATATTCTTATATAAACAAAACCCGTCAGAATTGATTAAAACAGATTTTAATAGAGATTCAAAGTTCTTGCGCTATTTTCACACTTTCGTAATAGGTCATATTTAAAGCCTCTTACCGCTGGCGATTTTATTTTACATTCCCACACAACCGCTGTAGATTGAGAGTTCAAAGAGAATTTAGAGCTATTCCTTATCAACACGAATGGCCAATTGGAATAACCAAATTTACTTGGGTTTATACAGAATTAAATATGTATTTAGTTTGGGTCTTCCATTGGCAACAACACAAGCGATAGGAGATTAAAAGCTGCCATACCGCGAGACATCGTGACGCGTCGGCTTATTGATAATGGCGACGGGGGGCGACTACTTTAAAACGAGATAAGAAAGCAACGCGGACTTCAGTACGGCTCCCGATCGTTGCCCAAGGGAGGCGGTAGCGACGAAGAGAGAACAAAGAGCAAATACGCAATGAGATCAAAGCCAGCAGATCGTTGGCACCCAGATTTGCCGTTTTAGTTGTTTGTCGATCTTGGTTGCTGAATTATTTATCCCCTCGCTTTAATTCGGCTGAAGGTCTCGACTTCGACGGGTCAAGTTTTTGTACTTCTCGATAGCTGCTTGTATATTTTTTTAAAATCCTCAGTCTACCAATACGAGACTTTTGAATTTAAAAAACCTCACCTCAATGGCAGCTCCCCATTTCTAGAGGATCTCGATCCCCCCTGATAGCTGGTTGGCTGCTCCTGACCTCAAAAAAACTCTTAATTATTGTGGCCAGCTGGCTTTTTGTATAGGCCAGCAAATTGACAAAGTTTACCCATCAAACTATTGAAAAAATTTAGCTCAGATTTCCCAGTGGTAATCACAGCGGTGAGTTTAATTATAAAACAACGACCCGTCGACCGAACCGGACTGACGAACGTCGCCAACTTCGACGCCAGTGACAGACAACCTGACCGCGACCAGACGACACCAGGCAGGCCAGGACGAGACGGACAAGCGTTAGACGGCGCCAGTCAGCAGGAGTACAAGGAGAAGAAGAAGCAAAACAACTTAATTTCGATTGCGATTGCAGGTCACTTTCTGGATGACAATCGGCTGGAGCACCACGCGGTTGGCGGGCAAGGTAAGCATCCTGGAGACGCAGCTCTGGCGCCTGCCGCCTTTTAAGGCCGACCCACAACATATGTCAACTGTCTGATTTGTGGTTTTCTTTGGCCGCAGGTGGCCTCAGTGGTCTGGGAGGACCCGGCGGGGGAGGAGGACCTGGCAGTGGCGGCGCAGGAGCCGGCGGCGGTGGCACCAGCAGTGCCAGTGGAATTGGTTCAAATGCTCCCCCTCATCACGGCAATCATGTGACGCACCATCACGGCCCGGCGGTGGCTCCGACAGCTCTGCTGGTTGTCCCCCAGCCCATCAATGCCACCAAAATGGGCGGCAACCACGGCGGTGGAGCAGCCGGCCCTGGCGGAGGCGGAATAGCCACAGGCCATCCGCATCCCACAGGCGGCACTGGCCGCAAATATCAATGCAAAATGTGCCCGCAGGTGAGTCACCAATCCATTAAACCAACCGCTGCGAGTGTTGCTGTTGTTGCCGTTGCAGTGGAAACTTAAGGCCAAAAGATTTAACATACAAATTGGGCGGCTATTTTGGCCGATGGGCAGGGCTTTTGTTTACCATTTTCCAGTTGATTTGAGAGAGCCGACCAGCGCCTGGCGGGTCCGGCGGTGTCAGCTTTCGGGCAGCTGGTTGGCCGCATCAAGTGCAGCATTTTTTTGTGTTCCCACACTTGGCGGCATCTCCAGCGTTCGCTGGAGTGGCATCGGCCGTTTATACGCTGTCCTCTGCTCGCTTTACCGGTTTATTGAACGCGCCGAGATTGTTTTACGCGGCTGTCCCATCAAGGACCCTCAAGCTAAAGAGCCCAGCGTCGCTGCCGCCAGCTGTCGCCTCTCATAAAATTTCAATTATGCGCGGCCCGTAGGTGCCCGCATGTGATTGCCCCTGAGTGTTTATTGTCGTTAATCGAGCTTATTGGGCTTATGGCCTTAACAGTTGTTTACCTCCATTGGCCATTTGGGCGCATCGGTTTCGGCCGACGGAGACGTCGTCGGCAGTCAATCGATATGCGTGCGACTCGACGTTGGTGGCCAACCACGTGATGCCCTAAAGGCAACAAGTCACGCGTTGGTGCTCTAAGATAAAATGAGAAACCCAAATAAATTGCTGGATTGTTCCAATTAAAAGTCCACAAAACCTTATCAGCTCGTAGGTAAAATTTGGCTGAAATTCGTTTGGGCTTTGTGTGCGTCGTTTTTTGGGGAGAAGAAAAGGCTCGAGCATTTATTGGACGAATTGTAGGGCAGGACGTTGTGATGCCCACCGATATATGCCACACCCACCGAGCCCACAAATTGCGGTTGACTAACAAAATTTGCAGCGCTGATGAGCTGAGCCGAGGAACAAACACATCACACAAACCGATGACTCACCCACACACACACACCTACAGAGATGGAGTGTTGCAAATGCGTCGTCGTTGGCGACTGATGATGTTGATGACGCTGCTGAAAACTGAGCAGCTGCGACTACAACAACAACAGCGGCCCACAAAATATACAAAAGGGAGGGGGATGGCGGTGTGAGTGAAAGAACTGACCGCACGTTGTAGTTGTCGTTGCCGTTGTTGTTGTTGTAGTTGTTGTGCGCCAGCGAGGTGTTCATTTGTGCGAGGCAAAGTGAAATAGCATGCCTAAAGTATGCTACAATTTTTTTGGCTCCTTTTTTTGGATGCACTTTTTTAGTACTTTTTTCCAACTGCTTGCTTGCCATTGCCTTTCGTGTGTGTGTGGAAGTGGGAGCGGGTGTGTGCGTGAGGGGAAGTTTGCTCTGCAAATTTGTGTTTCTGTTTGTGTTGCTGCGAACCCACACAGACGCAAACGGTATTTCGTGCGGTGCTGAAATTAGTGCGTTGCTACGCTCAAAAAGCTCCTACTGCCGCCGCTGCTACTACTTTTTTAATTACTCACACTACGTTTTTGTGCCGTTGGTGCTGGTGCTGCTGACGCTGTTTCTTTTGCCATTTTGGTTGGATGTGTTGTTGTTGCCAATGCAGCTTCAATTGGAATTACTACACTTGGCACTCTCGCTCCTCCGCCGCCCACCACAGAGGCCCTTTTCCTATTTTTGTTGTTGTTGTTGGGATCTGCCTTTCACTGGTCCTCCATGTGTGAGTGTGGGCGAGTGCGTACGCATGTAGGTGTGTGTGTGTGTGTGCTGGCCAACTCGCCAGCCTATCATGTTAGTTGGCTTTCTTTTATTTGCAGCCAGTGCCGGCAGCGGGGGGCGGAGTGATGAGCCACAACTACTCGCACTTTTATTTGGACTCTTTGGCTTTTCTGTCTTTTCGTTTTTAGGCTCGATGAGCGGCGGTCAAGGGGATTGGGCGGCGAGGTGATGGCCAAAAAATTATGAAAGACTTTTCTTTGTTTTGTTTTAACTGACGCCAGTCAGTTGAGCTGAACGTTGCAAAATAAATTACATTTTAAAAATTATTTTCATCTATAAAATGATGATGGAAAGCCGAACCACGAAATCCTATCGGCCAAGCAAAAAACAAGACAGCCATGTCCAAATTTATTAAATTGAAATCGCTGAATAAAGCAAAGCGTGGAAATGTTTATATTGGAAAACTAGGAAAGACACGATGCTTTGAATAAGAGAATAAGAAAATTAAAATAATAATTTAATACATCGAAAATTGCAATTGATAAATTGTTGATTCTTTTGACTTTTTTGTCGCGCTCCGAAGCCAACACTCGTAATCCGTAGGATCACTCACACTTCATTACGCCGAGGGTCCCTTTTGCATTCCGATTAATCAACAACAGGCAATGTATTCTATTTAAAGCCCTTTGGCGATGAGCGATTCCACAAAATTGCCCAGAAATTATATAAAACGCCATCATGCATGCCAAACTCGATGCGCCAACAACAACCACGAATAGTAGTACATATTTTGTTATAAATGATGAACGCGGCCGGTCGGACGGGGAGGGAGCTTAAAATGAAATAAAATTAAAATAATAAAAAATAAGATAATATAGAAAATGTGGGCGTTGCATGGCAGTTTTTTTTCGTTGACATCGAATTATAGAACCCGCCTAAAAAAAAGATAAAGGAGAATTAAAAAACGCATACGCGGGAAAGTATGCAACACTTTTTTCGCCCTCTCACATTATGAGAGCTTGGCGACGGCGGGTGAGCCTGTGTGCGTTGGTGGCAGCCATTTAGGCGCTGCAAAGCCCTGCATATGCGTAATATCCTTTTCAAAATTTATTTTTAGCTTCTCCTCGTTTTTTATACTGTCCTGCCTAGGCAAAGGGTATACAAGTTTTCGTCGTTGCGAAAAATTGGGTTAGGGGAAAAATTAATAACATAAAATGAACAAATAATTATAAAACATGCTTGAGGCTTAGGTGGATTTCGGTTTTCTTAATTGCAGTCGGCAAAGAGTATACGATATTCGGTGCTGAGGAGGTAACTAATTTTTTTCAATTTTTTTAACGCCTGCATTTTTTTGGGCTGACCTGTGCGATTGTGTGAGAGAACCCTAACAGAATTACATGCCACACACACATTGACGCACACACTCACGCACACACATCTCACACTATCAATTAAGAAAATTACATGTGGAAAAAAATGCGAGAGAAATGTTTGCCGCGCAGAGAAAATAGAAAAATTACAAAAATTTTGTGGCCCACACACACACGCAAACACTCGTATTGGCCCGCCGACTCACACATACACGCGTGCCGAGAGCACTCGGCTGGCAGGACCTGGTCATGTGCATGGATGCGGTTTTTTTCACCCATCCAAGCGGCCAGCCTGCTTCCGTCGCCTGTTTTCTTCCCCTCATTTAATTAACAATAAAAATAGGCTAAAAAGTCTAAAAAACCGACGCGCGGACCAGCCAGCCGATTATGCCCGACGACACACAGACACCCATTTCCGCGACCCTGCATTCGTATGCGTGAACGGCCAGGACGAAGGACCAAAGAGCGACCGCGACAAAAACACCGCCAAAAAGAGATGGAGAGTCCGTGTTGAGAACGTGCCATTTGTTAAACAATTTTAACCCGATGAGTGGTGGTGGGGGCTTGGCAGAGGCGCGCAGGCCGTGCAATAATTTTCCGCACGCATTTGGTAAAGCGAATCGGACGTTCCCCTTTCCCGGGTATTAAAAAATTTATCCGATATAATGCATGAATTATGTAAACTACTTTTATTTTATTTTTCGTTTTTATTCCCAACCCAAACTCTATTTCGAGATGTGTATTAATTTCTATTTTTATTTCTCTTTGGCTCTTTTGTACTCTTCACGAACATCAAATCGAGCTTATTAGTTGCAATAGTAATCTGCCCCTGAAACCCGTTTCCACAAAGGAATATATGACTTGGGATTGCGCCAAGTGAAGTGGGTAGAGGATCAGAAGAATGCGATCAGATCAAGAGCAATTTAATTAAATAATTTTGCTATGAAAATTTAGATTCTAATGAACTTCTTAAATTTCTAAGAAACTTATTCCTAGACTGCTGGATTTTTTTGCATTTTTCGGAAGCTTCATTCCAAAGTCAACCGAAGTAACTGTGTTGTCTGTTCAGATGACCAAAAAATATCCTTAATTGGGAGTCAGCTTCTTCCGCTCTCTCTCTCTCTCTCTCTCTCTCTCTCTCTCTCTCTCTTTCTCTCTATCTCTCTCGCGCTCTATCCATTGAAAAAAGAGTATATGTTCGTCGTAGGTTTGTAATAATCCGCACTTATTGGTTTGGGATGCGCTCGGGCAGGTCGACTCTTTGGTTACCCGATGAATTAGCATTTTGTTAACGCATCGGCCCAAAAACCCTCTGGCTAGGTGCGGAAATGGGCGGCGGGTGGGCGATTTTAGTGGTTAACAGCGGCCGCTCAAAACTGCATTTGGTTTACTTTTATTTGCGTAGATTTTTCATCGTTTTTTAATGTCGCTCTTTTTACTCCACTTGTTGGTCCATTGGGCGATCTCTTTTCATTGGCGGCGTTTTGGGTTTATTTTTAATTTTATTATATACTCGTTTATTATTTTTATTTCATTTAAATGGGCGGCTCTCTGCCCCCAATTCTATATACGCATAGGTGTGTGTGTATGTTATGCACTCGGCAAATGGAATCCGTGTACTTTTGTTGGCGGTGTGCGTTTTTTCGGGGACAGCTAAAAATGTTTGTTTATTTACATAAAAATATTTTACTTTGTGCTTTTGTCCACTTGAAATAAGCAAACAAACAATTTATGAACATTTTAATATTTGAAAATAAATATTTTTATTAATTCATGTAAATTAAGCTCGTAGCCAAATACATAAAATTCTTTTAAAATTAATATTAGTGTGGGCTTGAAGGTAAAAAAAAATACAAAAATACGCACCTCAAAGCTCACAAAATACCTAGAAAATCGATTGCAGATTCACGGAAATTGCTGGATTTTCGCCTGGCAGACCTTCCAAATAAAAATTCCCCTTGAATAATGTGTTCACTTAAACAGCCAAATTAACCTACCGAAAGCAAAAAAAATAACCAAATTACTGGGAAAAATCTGCCCAAAGTCTCTGAAATCTCACCATCGATCGGAAGTAGGTCTTCACCGACCGCCAGCCGGGGGGCGCAGGAAAATTCAAATGGTCGCGATCACTTTCGAACTCATCCAGTAACGGGGCAGGCTCGACGTCCAGAAACTGCGTCCAGAAGGGCGCCGGCAGGTCGAGCATCACTCGAAGGACCCGTTGCCAAACCAGGACATTGTTCAGATTCATGTCGACGTCGTCGAAGATCGTGGGCGCGAAAATAACCGAAATATTGGCCACCGACATTTTCACGGCTGGACTGTCGGCCACGCGTTTCCAGTGCAGCATCAGGTAGGCCAGGGTGTCCCGGTTAGCAGGATGCAAGGCATTCACAGCATCCTGCACCTCATCTTCCAGTTGTTGGGGGTCTAGAGCTTCGCTAGCCTCGATGAAGCCCCGTCGCTGATACAACGGAATCAGAGGGTGCACCAACGAGCGCAGGAAGTCCTTCACGCAACAGCACAGCGTATGCAGATCCTTGTCGCCCAGATGTGGAATCGACTTGCCCCTCAGCAGCTTCTGCTTCAGCCGCTTGCACTTTTCTTTCGTCGAGGGCACCCGATAAAGCCCCTCCTGGCACAGTCCACGCATTTCAATCTCCGTCACACAGTGGACAATCAGAGCCGGGACCCGAGGAGCCACCGTCGGGGCGAATTCACTGAGACGACCCCGCTGCTTATTGCTGATCACCGGTTGGGGAATACAGTTGACATTCAGTAGCCGATAGCACCGCAAATGGCATCGCAATGGACACGCCCGGCATCGCACTGAGTCCGTCCCGAAGCGAATCCTGCGGAATGCAACCAGCCTCAATGCCAAGAGCCCAGAGTCCAGCTCGGCCACTCACCGTTTCTTGCAGTGCACACAACTGGCCACGTTGTAGTTCGCTTTCACTTTGACGCAGTGCTGGCGGATCGAGGCCGTCCACGAGGGCGACAGGTCCACAGTGTCGGCTGCATCCGGGCCATTGGGGTTCATATCGATGCCATCCTCCAGGGAGTCCATGGACTGCAGTTCGTAGTCCCGGTAACTGCCAAGCAAGTCACCGTAGGATCCATAGCCACGCATAAAGTTCTGGGCCATGCTTTTGCTTTGAATATGTGACTTGGAATGAGAGGTCTGGGCTCTCCCGACTCGGGCGGTTGCCAGTGCGACGGCGAAAAGCTGTTTTCCGCAGTCGACAGTCGGTTTATATTCCGCTTTCCCGTGATTTACTCAGATGGTTTTCTGCCAGGCTCGTTGAATTGGAATCATCGCGGAACCGTCATTGAATCACCAAAACAAATTCCTACCCCTGAATTCCAGACTTATGGTCTGCCCGGTCTGGTCTGCCAGCCATCGCAATGGCAGAACAGCACGATTTCCTTTTAAGGCAGTCCGATGATCAACGAAAGCCATCGATCGGTGTGGTCTTCTTTACTTTCAAGGTTTAATTACATTCAATTTTGATGGAGGCAAAATATGAGTTACTTCAGGAAGAGACTACAAGATTAAATAAAGCGGCCTGAGATATAGATATTTCCTCAACTTGGAAATAGCTCAGAGTTTACAAACTAAAAGCTTTTATGTTTTGAATAATTTAATTCTATAGATATTCGAGTAAACAGCTGTTAACGATTTCATCGAGGAAAGCAAGATTAAAATATATTTGGTGCAAAGATCAACACAATAAATTATGCGGCCAAAAACTAAAGTTGATCTTTATCCATTTGGGGATAGCTGTAAAGTGAAATGTTACAAGCTTTTATGATTTAGATAATTCAATTCTTTAAAGATACGTGTAAAAATCTCTTAAAATCATAACGATTTTCTTTTAACGCAGTCTGTAAATCAAGGAAGTCCATTAATAGGCACTAAATTCCATTTAATTCTGATGAAGGCAAAAGTTGAGTTGTTTGGGATATGAGAGTCCAACAGCTTAAATAAAGCTTTCAAAGAGTAAAACTGAAAGGTTTCAAATTAAAAGTCGTAAATCATAAAATTGTAATTGTTAAATGATTCGATTAATCAGCTTTCTACGTTATAACGATTTCCCTTTAAGGCAACTTGTGAATCAGGAAAAGCAATGGCTCGCTGTGGATCTTATATGATCGAAAGAAGATTTAAAATAATCCTTGATCTTGATTTTATGACTCTGTTAAAGTCCCATTCACTCGTTTCGCAAAGTGTAATTATTTGATTCGATATCAGGATTAGCAAAAAAAAATAAAAAAACAAACGTTTTAAAAATATAAATTATACATTTTTGGGTACATTTTTGACTTCGTTGAAACAAAGTTTAAAAAGAGTTTTAAAGTTTCCAAAAAGAAACCACAATGTGATTTTGATTTTGAATGCTTCTTCGGTCTGAAATAGAAACTCAAACAAAAATTGGACTCTCGATTGGTGTTGGGAATCTTGGGCAGCCAAGCTTCAAGATTCAGTCAAAAAGACCAAACGCATTCTTATCAAAAAGCCTGTTAAAGCTATGAAGGAATATAGATTTCAAATTCCGTTCAAACTTCTCATCCTTAAAGGAAAATTCTAAAATCCAGGAACTATAATCTATAGAAGATAGCTTAACCAATAATCATTTACAATAATTTTATACCTGCAGAATTTCCTCTACCGAACAAAGCAAAGGAACTTCCTTTAAGCTCTTCAACTTTATCAGAGAATTCTTGAGATCCCAATTAGAGAGGTCTACAAATTTTAATTAGATGGCTCCGCTTAGCCACTCCCTCTAAATTAAAATTCTTGATTATTGCGAAAGTTAGTACCCTCAATGTAGGCCACCCAATGTTACCTCCAATAGGGTTGGAGCTGTAAGGGAAACCGATCTAGCGATGCCTATTTAAACATCTGTTGGACTGTATGTCTGTCCGATTGTTTGTCCATATAAACATAAGAACTTAAAGACTATAAAGGAAATGTAATTACCAATCGACACATTGAGTATATCCGTCCATAATTACCGGAATACAAAAGATTTGGAAGTGGTGGTGATAATTTTTAATTATTTTAAAGACCGAGCACCCCCCGTTCTCTCAAGCCGCTGTAGATAAATAAAAGATCTCCCGATCTCTATAAGCAGCCCCCAGTAAAAGTTCATTGAGACTTTTTAAAGCTAAAATTAAGCACACAAAAAAGTTACCACTCCCCCCTCCAACCATTAACTCCAGGAATTTAATGATAAATCCAGTAAAATAAACGTTTGAATTCGAATGCACTTTCGCGGCCCTAAAACTGTATTTGCAATGTCAAAATGTAAAAAAATATCGCGAAAAAAGGAGGAACAAAAAAGTTGTCTCGCCAAAGTATCAATGAATTCTAAACCGGCTGAAAATGGTTCAATGGCACCGCTAAATGCATGAAAAATTCATGGAGAGGAAAACGTTTAGCGGCTAGGTAAAAAAATTTTAGCTCCAGACTTGCCGACTGTACATCAAAAAGGGAGAATGTTAGACCTGAAAAATGTGTTTGAGCCGGAGGACGCCAAAAAAGGAAACCCAAACACCACCCCAAAAGAAAATAACCCACTCGCTTTTTGGGCAGGGGGGGAATTCAGTGGCGACGCGCGACGTTTGCCGCGGGCTGTTTTATTTTTTTCCAACGAACGAGAACTGGAAACCAAAAAAATTTGGCGGGCATCGAAGAGTTTAATGGGCGGTGGGCCGTCGGCGGGCCAGAGGTTGCTGACAAATGAACGAAAATTAACAAAACAGCGAGAAATGAATTTGATTTTTATATTTCGTAGTCGCCTTTTTTCCCGCCAGCTGCCTGTACATAGGCGTTTGTTATGTGCCCGGCGCATGGGTGGCTGTGGGTGGCGGTTCATTTATAAGCAGCCACCCACTCGGCCGCCACTCATTCGGTGAATTCACAGTTATTAATGCGCATTGAAAGCTGTGTGTGTTTGTGTGTGTGTTGGGGGTTTTGCACGCATTCGAGCTCCGGGAATGCCAGTCACGCATAGCCAAAAAACCCATGCCCCTGGTAGGGTTTCCCGCCGCCGCCGCCGCCGCCGCCGCCACCGGCCGCTGCCGCGTTTTTTTTTTTGCTTATCAATTGCATATGGGTGATGGGGAGGAAGAGTGCGGGGGTGCGTCTGGGGGGTGGGCATTTTTGCTTTAGTCCATCTCCTGTCCGCCGCCCACTGTCCGCTGTGTTGCGAATTTAAAAAGAAAAACAACATAAGAATTTGAATGACACGAACGACGGAAGGCCGAAAAAATCGCAAAAAAAAAACCCGCAACAGACCCGCGCCACCCTCACCACCCGCAAAAACAAATAAATATGAATAAACTTTACACCAAAACACGCTGACAGTGCTGCCATCTTCCTTTAATTCACCCCGTCCACATGCAACATTCGTGAATTCGTCAGTTGGCCGCTGATCGCAGGAGAATCTGGAGACTAGGTAGGATTTTTTTAACGGCCCAACAAGAATTCTAAAACCTTGGAAATCAAAATTGAAGAGCTTCCAAAAACATTTTTAAAATTTAATTTCCAAACAAATTCCTAAAAATGATTTTATTTATATTTTTGAAAAGCACTAATGTTCAATAATTAAATTCTATTATTTCCAAATTCTAAAATACCAAAGAGTCGTAAATCGCAATCTCTAATAAAAAACTTTAATTTTATTTTCTGAAGAGCTTTCTAAAAATGTTTTAATTTTTGTGTAACTATATGAAGAACGGGAAAATTAAAATAATTAGCAGCTTCTGAAATTGAATTTCATTTTATATGGAAGCGTTTTTATGGAAGCTTATTAAGTTTTTTTTTATATATTACAAGCATAGCCGATCGTTTCATTTTTATTAGCCTTTCATTACCAAGAATATAATACTACTATTTAGGTTTTAAAATTTTTAATTCCTTCTTTTTTGTTGGAAGTTTTTTTATTTTAAAGACATTATAATACGATTTTGAATTTTAGATTTTGTTGAAAAATGTTTGATGTTTAGTCCCTTTGATCGTTTCTTATTTGCGTGTTGGAAGATAGAGTCTTTCGGCAACTCTGCCGTACTTTCTTCCCCAAAACCAAAATCTAAAAGTGTCCAAAGGAGAAATGCAATAAAACCAACAACCCAACTGGCCAGTGAACAAACCCACAGCGCTTATGGGGCATGCGGAGGGGGAGGGGATGTCCAGCTGAGAAAATAAAAAAGTGAGGAAGACTTGTGTGTTTTTGAGCGGGTCAAAATGCATAAAAAGCGACGATGGTGCGAGGGAGAGCAACCGTCCGTCGAGCGAAAGGGACGGAAGACGGGGGAAAAAATTCGAGTGGCAGGCAGACAGGCCGACAGGGAGGCACGTGCTGCGTGGGGCAGGGCGAGAAAAAATTCACCCAACGTGCAACGAAACGAGAAAAAATGCGAAAAATATAGGCAGGCCAAATTGCGAAGGCGGGCGAGCGGCGGTGTTTGTCGGTGTGACTGGAGTAGAAGGCAAGGTTGCATTGCTCGAGGTGAGCATGAGTGTGTGTGTGTGGCAAAGCCACCGACAGCGATGAAAAAAGGAAAACTTAGAAGCTGCCGAGTTGCTGGCGTCGAAGCAGCAGACAAAACCTCCCGAGTTGTTCAGTGGCGGCGTGAGGAGGCGTGAGAGATAAGCAGAGGAACGGGAAGAGTTGACTGGCTGCGTCCCCTTTGATGGCAGTTAAGCCAAACGGTGGCTTAGGTCAGGACGGTGGCAGCGGCTGCCCCCAGGACGAGAGTTGGTCCCTCGTTGTTTCTTCCCTTTGACCTCTCCGGGCCTCGCTGACTGAAATAAAGAACTCAAATTCACTGTGGACATCTCGGGATGGTGGAGTTTCAACTAGGAAGATGGACTTGTCCTCTCTTAGATTTGCCGATCTGTAGTTCTAGTCCACGACCCCTAAAAAGATCCCTAACCGCTATTTGAATATTCAAGATCACTTTCAGAGTTGATTTTGATTCCTTACTGAATCGCGGCCATAACAGTTAATGGATTTTAGTCTACCCGATTTTTGTTGGAGTTTGCTGCAGCGCGCAATTTTTGTTGCCTACTTTTCCGCGCATATTAAAAATCGAAATGCGCTAATTGATTTTAAAATATAAGAACCTTTTATTAAATTAAATTAATTTAGTCATTTTTATCACGCTATTTATTTACCTAAATTTAATAATCTAATTCAGAGCTGTTCAATTGACAACAACGCCCAGCTGAGAATCGCTCAAATAGCCACAGAATCCATTCAATGTCCGCGCCAATTTCAACTGACCGGCCAACCTCCTGCCGCCCAGCACCAGCAAACGCAAATCGCAAAGTCAGCAAACACAAAATAAAACCCAATAAATAAAAAAAAAACATTTCACTCGCCCCACGCGCCCGTCAAAGTCGAACAAAACAAAATGGGGCGGCCCGGTTACAAAAAAAAGCGCGAAGAGAAGAGAAAAAAAAAAGGAAAATAAAAAAACGACCACTGTGGGTGGGTGGAGTGAGTAAAAGAGAGAAAGAGATAGAGTGCAAAAGAGAGAGAGAGAGAGAGGGAGAGCGCGAGAGAAAGCACTGAAGCGTAGGCGGGGGCGGGCAGGCACCACAAGCAAAGGCTAAAACGGCGCTGCAGTCAGCGACGGCGGCGGCGGCGGCGGCGGCGGAGACGCCGGCAGCGGCAGCGCGACTGCAAAAAATGCGAAAAAATTGTTTTGCCATTGACGTTGTTGTTGTGCGTGTGTGTGTGTGTGTGTGTGAGTGAGTGAGTGAGCGAGCCTGAGTGAGAGTGTGTTGGCATCCCTGTGCGTGTGTTTGTCGCGTTCGGCGCATTTTTTCCTCGCACAAATTCCCCTTTTCCGCCTTTTCTCTCCGCTTTTTTTTGCCACATTTTTTTGAGTTTTGTTTTGCTTGCTTTTTTTTAGACCGTCCTTCCGCCCGTCCGCCACTCCAAGCCGAGTTTGGGTCAATGTTGGCGGCAGCAACGGCCGCCGTTGTCGTTGTTTTGGCGCTGCTTTGGCAGGTGACGCTGGCGCGGCGGCAGCGCAGCATTTGAATGGCGCCGGCAGCGATGCTGCCCCGTTCCGTCGCTGCCTCCGCCTATGCAACCGAAACTGCTTTTTTTATTTTCTTTTTTTTCGTTTAGTCGGTTGTTGTTGTTGCTGCTGCTGCCGCTGCCATCGCTTTTTTTCGAATTGGCAAGCAATTTGACTGTATATGTGTGGGTGGAGTGCGGGTGGAGGGGGGCTGGGGGTCAGATTGGCGGTTGTTGTTGTTGCCAGTGCGGCCGGCGGCCTTTAGTAAGCCAACCCGCTGTCGCACCCACTCACACACACACACACTGGCACAACCGCCGCCGCTGCTGCTGCGTTTTGAAGTTTTGTTGGTTTTCTGTGTGCGTGTGCGTTCCGCTGCGGCTGTGTTAGTGCGCGTTTTGTCTGTCTGCCTCCTCCACCAGCCAACCAGCCGGCCAGCCGGCCAGCCAGCCTGTCGATGCCGCCGCGTCGCCGTGCAGCTGTGTGTGCGTATTCCTTTGCATCTCCTCGTCCTGTCCGCCTCTTTGCCTGTATTTGTTTCTGTGTGTGTGTGTGTGTGTGTGTGGGCTTTGGCCCCCAAAAATATATTGTTTCAGATTTTTTCATCACCGCTTTAGTTGAGTTTTTACATTGGTGACGAATCGTGCGCTCGGCACACGGCAAACGCTCCACGTTGAAAGCCCAAACGCTCAACGCTCCACGCTCGACACTCAACGGCCAACCACGGCGGTCGTCCGCTTGCAAGTGCGCGACACACAACGCCAGCGACCCGCCGAATTATATATAAATTTCAACGGTAACTGTTTGTGCAACGTTCCGGCTGTCAGTGTGCCACCAAGTGTAGTCTCCGTGAGTGTGTGTGTTCGAGTTGTGAGTGTGTGTGTGCGTTGTGGGGCGCAACATGTTCCTTGAGACGGCAGCGCCAGCAACAGTGCAACGTCTTTGGGAGTCGGCCACGTCGTGGCTGCCCCGCCAAGGAAACTGCCCCCACGCCCACACACACGCGCGCACACAATCGGCGGCAGCAACAACAAAGCAACAAAGAGATGAAGAAATTTATTGTATAACCGGCCGCCCAGCGGTGGAGTCGCCTCCGCGGCCAAATACAAAACGCTGGCCTCGCGTGCCGAACGCGTGTGGCGCGCTTTGTTTTTTTTTTTTAATTTTTGCACCTTTTCACTTCCGGTTTCTTTCCTTCAGTTTTTATTTTTGTCTTTTTATTTATTGCCGCGTCCTTTGTGTGTGAGAGCCGCTTCCTTTAACCGCCAAGGCGCCTACTTGTCACGTGTCCAAAGCCATCCAATTGCCGCCACTGCGATGCTCGTTTAAGTGTGTGTGGTGTGTGTGTGGAGGAAAGTGTGCCGCAAAGGACTTTATATCCTAGGACCCTTATTATTAATCTGCTAATATGATTAGAAAATAAAACTGCTTATAAGGCTTAGAATCAAATTATTAATAGACAAAAAGTTTCCCTTCCCCCCCTTGAGGAACCGGCAGATCTCACACCGCTCCGTGAATATTTAAAAAATGTTTTGCAAAGATCGAAAAACTATATCGGATTAAAGTTTACCCCCTCCCTAATGCCAATCACAAGCTCGATTACCCAAAGGCATCCTCTTCCAGTTGGTTAGGCAAATGTGAGCTGATCGCGGTCAACAGGCTTCGACGGAACCCGAACCCGAACTCGAACACCTGACTTAAGGGGCCAAGCAGCTTGTTTGGGGTTCCTGAAATCGCATCTGCAATTCGATACACTGAGAAGATTCAAAATCAGTGGTCAGCCTACAGGTTTTAATGGGACACCAATTAGCTGTTAAGAGATGAAAGACTCACGGGGGAGTGGGCGAGAAAGAGATGGAGAAGGGACCGTTAATGAAACCGCTGGAGCACAGCTGGGTTAGATTTGGTCCTGACCGCACACACACACACGCACGAGAGTGACGTGGCAGACATACTTTGGTTGGGCAAGGACCGCAAATTAATTTTTCAGGCGATCAGTAAATCAAAGACAAGCGCACCGAGCACATCGCGGCCCGCGGACGAAAGCATCTAAAAATTCGCGTATTATTTTTAACAAATGGGCCCCACGCAGCCACGCCCACACCGTCCCCGAAATATTAAAAAATGTAAATTTATATTCATTGAATATTTGAAGTGCCAGTGAAGTTAAATTAATTAATGATTAGTGCAAACAACCAAAACTCCTGGAAAGAGAAAAAAAAAATTATCAAACAAAAAAAAATACAAATTAAAATTGAAACGCAGTGATGAAAAAAATTGCATCAAGTGAAACTGCAACAAAATGTGAAATTAAATCGCATAAGAAGCTGCATTAAAAAAATTCTGTGACATCAGCCGATGCATTTTTCATAAAAATAACAAGCAAAAAAAAATACCACCCTGTGACAGGGAAACGGAAATATTTTTGTGATTTCATATGCGCAAATTAACAATAAAAAAGCAAAAATATCAAAGCAACCAAACGGAGCGACGAATCACAAAAAAATCATTACATTAACCAGAAAAAATTATGAATAATAAAAGAACGGCGAAGTTTTACACATTTTTCAATTAATAGCCAACCAACAACAACCAAACCACTAAATGTTAATTAGTTAAAGTCCCAACAGAAAAAAAAAAACCCAACCGATCTACCCACCCCCGGCCAATATCATCGTAATTTAAAATTAACCTCCCTTCTTTTTTTCTTTCTAAAATTTTGGTTTGAGGCAATTTCCTAACGGTTAATATAAATTATATCCTGCAAATAATTGGGACCGAAGGGAAGAGGAAAAATTGGGAGACGTTTTAGTGGGAGTAGCACTCGCGAAATATTACACAGAATTCAATGATGCTGAAATATTGAATTCAATTTCGAAGTGGTCGGCGAACATCAAAGATCGGGAAGATTTACTCTTAAGTTATGTAGCTAATCCGAAAAAGGAGTTTCAGGCAATTTAAAGCTCGCCTATCTACAGAATCACACGCTGCCCTAGTGACGATCACACGGCACTAGACAAGGCGGTTCATATTTAAATCCAGTTAAAACGGCGTTTTAAGAATTCTTTAAATGGGGGGCAGGAGATTTTCTAAATGGAAAATCAGTGCCGATCGAGTTTTCTTAATTTGCCCGAAACGGAAACTGTAAAGCTGAACAACACTTTTGGGCAATCTTTTGACTTCCTTGGGGGAGTTAATGGCGTCAATGGAGGGAAAATGTTGATCCAATTAAGCCAAAGGAGTGAAAACGAATATTTAATATCGTTGATAAAAACAAATCTTTAATGAAATTATCTTTAACTAATATGCCCACAAGACACAGTGATCATCACCGAAACTGAGAGGATATTCTTCTTTGCGCTTAAATTGCGCTTAAATCTCTCTTATGTGCGTCTAATGTTTTGTGAAAACTGGGGCTACGAATTTTTTGAGTGGGAATTGAAATTTGAAATGAAATGATCCGTTATTTCGCTCAGCCGATCCTGTTCAAAACGTTGATATAAAATAAAGAGCAGTAAATCCCTATTAAACCAGAATAATATCTTGATTTCGAAACGGGACTTCTTTCTAAAAACTAAACATAATTCTGAAGAAAATAAAATAAATCCATATGCCTTTAAAAACAGACGGACGCGTCTAAGTCGGGTAATCAATCAACCTTTTCATAGCAAAATATTCTTTACATGATTTCCAACGATTCTGATACCTCCAACTGTTTTTTTAGGAACACATGCTATAAAGAGATCTGTTAGTTGAAGCACTAATCGGGTCACTAAGAAAGGAAACAAAAGAATTAAATTTATTTTGGCAAAACTCGCACAAGATCACGCAAATCGATTTAAATATAGAATTTTCAAAAGATGCTCGAAAATATTTTGAGCGATAATGAAGCTCAAGCTTAACTATTTTTAGTACAACAATTATTTAAAATAATAGAAGAGTAATAAAAATCATGCCCCGGGTGAGGCTCGAACTCACGACCTTAAGATTATGAGACTTACGCGCTGCCTACTGCGCCACCGAGGCCATGTACGAGGCGCCTGCCAAAAACCCAACCAGTGTTGACACCGTTTAAAATAATAATCGCCTGGCCCCGTGGATTTGTTTGATTGGGAGCTGATCTTTCTGGCTGGGCCAGCAGAAGAAAAGGAACCGCGAGTAACGCCGTATCTGTTCTATAATATAGTACGAGTATATAGAAAGGCAGGGCCAAAAGTCATGAGCCAAAGATTTGATTACATATTGTATCAATGAATTAAGCAGCAGGAGCTTAATATTGTGCTATAAACAGCTTCAATTCAAAATCTGTAAAGACCTCTCTGTTATCGATCATCAGTTTTTCTGGAAAATTTATAAAATTGAAAACAAGTCCCCACGGCACAGCGGAAATAAAACTAAGCTGACAAATCTGTGCCGGCGACAAATATGTTCATATTTCGCCCGGCCCCCTGCCCAGACAAATTTACATACCACTCCCGCCCAGGTGGATCCGCAAACCCAAATCGAAAGTCATCTCAGTTCAAGGTCAGTGTCGGTTACAGTGAATTTACAAAAAAAAAAAAAAAAACCTGTCTAGTATTTTTTCTAAGCGCCAAAACAACAAGAACGAAAATCATTCATGCATCAAAAATCAACGCTGGCGGTGGCGAAAAATCGGATATTCGAGATAGAAAAAACAGCAGGATCTGCGGAAAATGCAATAAATGAATGAATAATTCGCGGCGCTTAGAAATCGAGCCGAAAAACCAACAAGTCCGCCAGCAAAAAAAAAGGGCAACGGGGAAAGTCTAAAAAAATAGAAAACGGGGAAAAACATTGAATACTTTCACCTGACAAACACGCGATGTCTGCGGCAAGTCTGCGCCTGAATGACTTCCACTCAAAAAAAATAGAGAAAATCGAGTCCTGCTCTTCCCACCCACAGAGCGCATTCATCCCGGGAAGCTGGCGAGCGTGCAAACATTTATACAAATAGCGGATTTTACAATATAGGAAAAAAATCTAATCGAAAAGGTTTTTTCCACAAGGAAGTTTGCTTTTATTGCCCGCACCCGACCCGCCGCCCAAGTGCAAGGAGGCAAAGTGAAAGGGATATAGAAAAAATACACGGTGTCGCGGGCAGCAGAGTCGAATCGAATAGCTATCTAAAAAAATACCAGTAGACATCCGAACTGTGGTGAAAAAATATTTCCATTGCCCGCCCTGCAAAACGCTGGCAACGGAGGCGACAACAAAACGGACGGGACGGCTGAGCAATTGAAAATGCAAAATACCCACGGAGCAAAAAAATAGAAGGCCAACGGAATTTAAAAAAATTGGCGTTAGATTTAGCCGGGAAAAAAGGACGAAACCATACAAAAATTGAGTCAAATTGAGGGTGCAACGGGCCGAGACCGAAGCGTTTTTGCGGTCCAGTCTGGGGGAATTTCTCTTCTATTTTTTGTTATCTTTCTTTTGATTCCATTTTATTGACTTTGTAATTGTGGCAAAACGTCAACAAACCGCTACAAATACCGCGTGAATCTCGGCAAATAGAAGGACCTTAAAGATGAAAACACAATTCATGCACAATTTTCAATTCTACGAACCAACTCTGCGTATACTTAATGCGGGCAGTTAAGTGAACGCCTAGTTGACCACCAACTGATTTTTTGTATTCCCCTTAACTCAACAGTGCAATTCTAAAAGAAATCCCCATAAGAACTTTGAATATTCAAATAAAATTCGTTATTAAAAAGTTGCATTCCTCTCAATGGAGGGTCGTCTAATCGAGTACCGACCCATCGGCGGTGGCCTCGACTACCATCACAATTCCCCGCTAATTGGAGAAATCCCCCCCGCCGGCGGGGACTACAGCCATGCGGTCCACCGCTCCATCGATCAACTGCGAAACAGCATCAACGAACGAGTGGCCCTCGGACCACTCAGCGTCTTCTCCAATTCACCCGATCTGCGCAGCTCCGTGCTAAGCTACAGCCAGCAGCCCCAGCAGCAGCATCCCCAGCAACAGCAGCACCAACAGCATCCTCAGCACCAGCAGCATCAATACCATCTCAGTGGAGGCGGCGAGCCAATTCATCCCAAGCCGGTCAGCACGGCTCCCGTTGCCGCGGTGACAATAACGAGCCTCGAGAGCAGCAGTGCCATTGTGGGCAGCACCAGCAGCAGCAGCAGCAACAACAGCAACAATAAGCATGTGAACGAGGCCATTGTAAGCAGCTCCTCAACGCCGAGCGTGGGCAATGCGCCGACGGGGTCGACGCGCGGGCGCAAGTCGCGGATTTATCCCAATCCCAACCAACACATTGTGGTCACGAGCAATAGCGTGGATCATGGCGGGGTGCGCATGCAAAATGCGGCAGCGGCCAATGAGCGGAATACCCAGAATTCAGCCACGGCCAGCGGCTCCAATGGCATCTCATCGTCGACCAGCTCGCCGCATGATCACCTCATCGATGTAAAAGACTCCAAGGTAGACGGGGGAGGAGGGCAACAGGAACAGCAACAACAGTAGAAGACGCAGCTTAGAATTAACTTCAGAATTTCTTAACCATTTTTAAATTTGTCGTATTTGTTTGTATTCACAGATCTTCAGCTCAAAGGCGGATCTGCAGCTGCACACGCAGATCCACATGCGGGAGGCCAAGCCCTACAAATGCACGCAGTGCTCGAAGGCCTTCGCCAACTCGTCGTATCTGTCGCAGCACACCCGCATCCACCTGGGCATAAAGCCCTACCGCTGCGAGATCTGCCAGCGCAAGTTCACCCAACTCTCTCACCTGCAGCAACACATCCGCACCCACACCGGCGACAAGCCGTACAAGTGCCGTCATCCGGGCTGCCAGAAGGCCTTCTCGCAGCTGTCGAATCTGCAGTCGCACTCGCGCTGCCACCAGACCGACAAGCCGTTCAAATGCAACTCCTGCTACAAGTGCTTCTCGGACGAGCCCTCCCTGCTGGAGCACATACCCAAGCACAAGGAGTCCAAGCATCTGAAGACGCACATCTGCCAGTACTGCGGCAAGTCCTACACCCAGGAGACGTATCTCACCAAGCATATGCAGAAGCATGCGGAGCGGACGGACAAACGGCCGCCGATTGTGACAGGCAGCGGCGGGCCGTCGTCCACGGCGGGGCCGGCCGGCGGGGCCAGTAGCAGCAACACAGCCGCCGCTGCTGGGGCCACAGCGGCAGCCAACAATGTGAACGGTGCCCAGCATCAGAGGAACAACCTGGTGCTGCCGCCGGTTTCAATAGCACCCAGCGACAACAATTACTGGCCCAAGGTGAGCCCCGATTCGGCGGCTGCAGCTAATGCCATGGAGGTGATGCACCAGCAGCAGCAACAACAGCAGCAGCAGCAGCAACCGCACCACCACCATGCCCAGCATGGAGTCCCCACCCAGCAGCATGGTCCCCCCCAGCAGCAGCAACAGCAGCAGCAAGCCCAGCACCTCCATCCGCAGCAGCAGCCGCCGCCCCAGCACAGCATGGAGGCCCACTACGGGCAGCCGGCGCCGGCCAACACGGCCCAGAGCAACGGGCATCCTTCGGAGCTGCAGGCCCACCACCGCATGCCCGATCCCGGACGAGAGGACTTAGGTAAGCTGGAAGCATTTGGGAAGTGGCGGAGGTCTGAAGGTTTTCTTTTGTTTACTTGGCAGTGCCGACCCCGGCCACCGTGGGTCCTTATGATGCGGCCGCCATAGCGAAGAGCAGCAGCAATTCGGCCTTCACGCCGATAAACTCGATGCCGCCGCATCTGAACTCACTGAGCCATCACCCGATGGCCCAGCGTCCTTATCTGTATGATGCCATCAGCTTTCCACCCAACAAGAACGTCAATCAAAACAACGCGAACGCGTTTCCCAATCAGCTGATCTCACTACATCAGATACGCAATTATGCCCACCAACCGGCTGGCCTAATAGCCGGCGAGCATTTGCTGGGCGTGAGTGTTGGTCCTGGCAAGGACAAAGGATAGCTAACGTCGTATTTTTAAGTTGGTCAACACCGGTTTATTCGAATTTCTCTGTTCGCCGCGTCCCATTCGTCCGTCACCTGCCAATGTCCTGTATGTCCTGCGATGTTCTTCTGTACAGTATTACTTCGTGATTTGTTTGAAAAATGCAAGTCTAGATTCCTCGACGAGGCCCATCGATCATATTTCACGCTCTTAAATTTAATTTGTCAACACCGTCCACCGTTCTTTTAATCTCGAGGAACCATACATCGTTCGTGTGTTCGTTTTGTACATAAAAGATTCTTTCAGAAATGGATCTCTCTCAAAAGTTTCCCAGCCGTACGATCGTATTTTAATAATGCATATATTATGTGTAAAAAAAAAAGGTTTAAAAATTTCAATCATTCAATTATGCGTATGGCTTATCGATTAAAATTGAAACAAAAAACAAAAAAAAAAAACATTTCTCAAAGAAATTTCCATTTATGCAAGAATAATGTGTGTACTATATGTGTATGTATGTGTGTGTGTGAGTATGTAAGTTGGCCTCAAAAGCCCGCCCCTATTTGAAAGAATCATGAAAACTCATCAATTATCAAAAAAAAACTAAAAGTGTTGAAGGAAAATCAAATATTTTTGGTAAGACTGACGTGATCCAAATTGACTAAAACCACAAGTAAAGTATAAAAAAAAAAAAAAAAAAATTATTATATACAAAATTGTAGGTTTTTACAGCTGTGCGCAAGGCGACCAAACCGGCAACTAAGCGAAACCGAATGTGTCCTAAACTGCAAACTACGGTAAAAGACAGTAACTAACCTTTTAGAAAAGAGCAAGCAATAAAAAGCGACGGAAATGTATTACTAATTTATAACCTGTATTGTAATAGATAGCGAGTAATTCCCAGTTAAAATAAATAATGTAAAAAATGAAAACAAAACACCCACAAAAACCCGACACGCCACGCAAATAGAAGAAAAGTTAGAGTCATAGACCAGCGGAAGGATTCAAGAAGATAATTGCAACTTCGAACTGTCAATAGTTAAAAAAGAAAAGCAAAACAAAAAATAATATTTAGTGTTTAGTTTTTGTCCATACAACCAGCGCGTTTATTGTAATTGTGAAGTCAGTAACAAATAAAATGGATTAAATGTTTCAACCTAACTACGCTTAGGCGCTTCCATGGCTCTGTTAATGGCCTTAAGGAATTCGTCTATTTCAATTGGACTCGAACTTTCGATAAAAACGCCTCTTAAGAATTCTTTATTCTTACACTGAACAGTCGCGATATCTCCTTGCTTCCAGCTCGAACCGTACACCGACGTCGGCAAGGGGAATTCAGACATCTGATCAGCATTTGGAAACACACAAACCGGCATTACGCTATCCGAGACCTTAATCGCCTTGGCCAGTGTCAAAATAGCGAGCTTGACTGTAGAAAATCTGCATGCGGTTTCAAGGGAACGAGACAATTAAAAATCCAAAGAAATCGCCATCAACCGTTCTTACCTCATGGGATGCACATCGGAAACCTTGTGAACAAAATATCCCTGGCTATCGAGCTCATACTGGCTGGTCGATATAACGTTAAGATTCTTTGCACCTGCCGTTTCCACGCATTTATCAATAGTTAGGACCAAATTGGGCGCAATTAGGTTGCCCAAGCACCAGCGATCCGGGTTAGCCGAATTACTTTCCCGTTGGTAAATACGTACGCTCCACGGATTGATCTGACGACTCTTTAGTTCTTTGGATACCTCTCCGCACCTTGGCATACACTCGATTGGCTCACCAGTCCACTTACCGTCTATACACTGATGTTTAGACGGAGAATGAGGCCCATCAGTTTTATGTTCGTAGCCGGGAGAGCATTGCAATCGAATTTCCGTGCTATTTCCGTAGCTTTCTTTGGTACAGGGTTCGACGGCACCATTAGTCGTACACGTTGCGATGTAGGCGGGATTTTTCTGCAGGTCTAGGGACTTGCAATTGGCCACACATTGCGGCCAGATCCCCTTCCATTTGCCTTTGATGCAAACGTTTGTCTGCCGGCCAATCAGTTGATAGTCCGTTTTACAACGTATGTCGACACTCATATGATCCGGATTCCTCGAGAGAATTTCCACGAAGGTGTTGGGTTCTATTTGATAAAAATCGCAGGGTACACCAGCAATATGTTTAGTGGCAGGAGCATTCAAAAATGTTTGGCATTTTTCATCTTTTTCATCGCTTCCATCCAAGCAATCTTCGCGACCATCGCACATGCATCCCATCTCAATGCAGCCACCGTAGTCGCATGTGAATGCATACGATGGGCAGAACACATCTTTACACTTTTTTGGATCTTCATCAGATCCGTTATCGCAGTCCGCAACGCCGTCGCATTCCAATTCGAATGGGACGCACACTTTAATATTGTCCTTTAAGCACTCAATACCGCCATTGGTGCTGAAAGCATACAAATTTAACAAATCAGCATATTAACATATATGTAGTTTGTCGTCGATTGTCTCCTCTCTGAGGGATCTATTATATTAAGGATCCTAAGGCGAAGTGCCCCCATTTATTCCTCCTTTGTCCTTTCCATCAATGAATGACTTTCAATTCTTAGAATGAAATGAGATTAGGTTCAAAAAACAAACTTGCTTTAAGACGAACCTCATAGCTCAAACATATAGAAGCAAAAGGAGCAGCTAATTATCTTGCCCAATCGCGAAACGATCTGTGACGGGATAAGAAAATTAAAACTGGCCTGTTGGGCAAATATACCCGGCTACACCTCGTTGAGGTTCAAGTCTGCTTGAGCTTGGGGAGAACTCTCTCTTGAATCCCAGAAAGTAAGCTTACTTGGTAACTTTCAGAGGCTGCAATGCTACTTTTACCAAACTCCTTATTCTTTCTAAGATTCTACCGGGTGAGTTAACTTTCAGAGTCTGCAATGTTTTTTTCGCGTAAAAGAGCTCACCTTGTATCATTACGAGAGCTACTACAAGGCCTAGTTGGGAGTTTCAGCTGATGGAACACCGGCTCCCAATTACAGATTATAAGCTATGTACTTGTATATTGCTTTTGTAGTCGATCGTCAAACCGAACCCTTTAAGTCAGTCTTACCCGCAAATGCCAAGAGCTGGGTTGTTGGCTTTTTTTTCAACATTGGAGCCACATCTACTTTCAGATTCATCGCTGTTGTCCAAGCAGTTTGGTTCTCCATCGCAAACTAATGCTAATGCTATTTTATTTCCATTTAAACAAGTAAATTCATCATTCGCTTCACCGTTGCTGTAGTCTATGGGACCAGTTTAGAAAAATCAATAAAAATTAAGCCAAATTATTTTTGTTTTTTTTTTTTTAAACACACACAAAAACCAAAACAAAATTAAAATTACACTCTGGATGGCCGGTAGCAAAGATCACAGGCAAGGTACAGGTACAGGGTAAAATTGTAGTATTCCTTCTCTAAAACAAGTTTTATTCAAACTCACTAAATATTGCCTTAAGCTTATCTTTTTTTATTCCCTTTAACCTTTGCGCGCCCCGCCTGAATCTAAAGGTTAAAGGGTGTAATGTGTGGTGACCAAATTTCTCACGGGGGTCTTTTTATTATTATGTTCCGTTCCGTCCGTTCCAGCGCAAGCGCCAAGGCCAAGGTCAAGGAGACAAATTTGCTTCGCTCTTCGGTCACATTGGATAGCGAGCACTGCTGATCGCTCTCTCCAATGCGACCGAACGAAAAGCTCGGGCGAGCG